>CM069612.1:32307730-32713784 GCA_035771175.1 Paratinospora sagittata
TAGCATTATTCTAGGGATTGTAATAGAGAGATATTAACATTCTTTCTATAATATGTGTAACTAGAATAGTATATATATGTTAGACATGTAATCAAGCAATTCTCAATATACAGAAAAATCATTCTCTAATATTCATTGGTTCCTCTCTGTATCCTTTTCTTCAACCTTCCTCTCTGTATCTTTTTCTTCAATAACGAAGCAAAAAATCCATAACTGATCAAAACCAATGTACTGATTTGAAGCTAGCTAACAAGAAATCATCATGTCCTTTCTTCTTTTCATCAACGTGAACTCATCATCAAAAGTTAATCCACAAGTAAAGAAAACCAATCTCCTCCTGAAAATCAAAGAAATCCTAACGAAATTTGAACGAAAAATCTCAAAAACCAGCACAAATCAAATCATGATTCCAAAGCAACACAAAATCAAGCTCACAATCTCAAATTCGCTTACCTCCGGAATCGCAGCGATCAGCAATTACTCCTTACGAAAGACGCCGGAATCGAATTTGAACCATTCAAGTGGCGAAAGCATCCACCCGTTTCAGCACATATAAAAATCCCAGTCGAAAAAGCTTCGGCAGAACGACGACTATTATACCCATCCGGATTCCAGAAATTCCCGGCTTTTACTATGTTTCGTACACCTGGAGTTATTTTCAGCAACGAGACGCCCTTGTTTATCTTCCGCCACGTGTCCGATTCAGGACGTGGGCACATTGACTAGGCATGTATGACCCCTGAATACATACCACGTTGCGGTCGGTGGAGCTTTGATGAGAGGCACGTGCGATCAGGAGATATTTTGCTTAGAAGAGTGTGACTTTGATCGGTTGGCTGTTCAATTTACGGAGCGAGGCACGCACCTCAACTCCTCTCTTCTCATAAACACGGAGAGTAGTTTCTTTCCGCATTGAATCCGCTTGTGCAACAGTTTTTTTTTTTTTTTTTTCCTCCAATTTTTTTTTGTCCGAAATTTTTTTCTCCAATTTATATTACGTTATAAAGGGTAGTTTTAACTATTAATGCAAGGAATAATACTCACATCAAGGTTCAAATAGATCCTAACAAGACCCATATAAAGTCAAATTAACTTCTCGCCTCATACAAGATTAAAGAGGGTAAAACCTTAACCTCATAAAAAGGGGTGAGCTACACTGATTTTGATTGCTCGAGCAACAATTTGATATTTACAAATAATCACTTAGCGACCCAACATCGGGTAGTGCAATTGGTTAGATGGACGCAACGCTCCAGTGGTTGAGGGGCCCTTATATGGTCGCGAGTTCGAAATTAAACTCTATCGCTAGATATTCGTGCTTATTGTGTCCACTCACGCTAGGAAGGGTCTTCCTTACGTCTAACAGTATTCAGACTCCAAATTAGTCTCCTCCCACAAAAGGGTTAGGAGGACAACAATTTGATATTTACAAATAATTACTTAGCGACCCAACATCGGGTAGCGCAATTGGTTAGATGGACGCAGCGCTCCAGTGATTGAGGGGCCCTTATGCGGTCGCGAGTTCGAAATTAAACTCTACCGCTAGAGATTCGTGCTTATTGTGTCCACTCACGCTAGGAAGGGTCTTCCTTACGCCTAATAGTATTCAGACTCCAAATTAGTCTCATCCCACAAAAGGGTTAGGAGGACATGGAGGGTTAAAGTCCAAAAAATAACAATAATAATAATCACTTGCTGCAAGTGTTCAAGAGCATTTTTTTTATCTATATTGGTGGGTTGAGATCGAATTTTCGTTGGTAAAAAATAAATGTTTTTTTTGTAATGTATTATGTGGGTCTATAAGTCATTCGTTGCAAGTATATTTTTATTTGTGTGTCTACGGATCTATTTGTTTCTTATTAAGTTTGATATTTGTATTCGTGAGTTCTTAATTACTACATTCCTTTTAAGGCTCTAATGTACCCAAGGCTCTAAGTAGGCAAATGAAAAAAAAGAAAAAGAAAAAAGGTCATGTTTATATAAAGAAACCCAGGCTTACACTCGAGAAGAAGAAACTCAAGCTTACACTCGATAAGTTTGTAAAAACATTGAAGTCCCTTAGATTAATATAGAACCGCCTAATACAAATGACATAGTGTTGGTTCAAGGGACTTAAATGTCTAAGTATATTAATTAAGTACATTTTTTATTAAAACATCATCTTTAATATATCGTTAAATTACCTCATATTACATTTAGATGCATAATTTAATACAATTTAATGGTACACATTAATGAAAATATTTTTATCAATTAGAAATGGCACATTGGCAGTGCTACAAATTTTAAAACTTTTAACCTAATGTATGGAGCCAAGCTTGGTAATGAAGGATTTTTTGGGCAATACGTCTAGGAAGGTTTGCCTTGTCATTGTTTTGCTTTGCTTTGGTTTTAAATTAAATACAAGAGCTTACTTAGGGTTAGAAGATGCTTGGAATAATATTTGCATAGTAGTAGTACTGGAGTACTACACAATGGTTGGTGGTTCTTAACCTGCCTTTGTTCATCTTTATCCTTGCAAGATGCCTCCCAATGTCTTTGGATGATTTTTGGAGTCTCAAATCGAAATCAAACCAACCACTTGGCTAAATTGAACCAAATGAAATCAGTTTAATTTGCTTTGGTTAATCGGTTAAGTTTTTTTAACTTAAAATTATATTCATTTTAAACATAAAGAATATTTATTTACAATAATATAATAGAAACACATAATTTTATAAAAAAAATATTATATTTTTCACCGACAGCTTCTCCCATAATAATATCTATACTACCTAGTATCATCATAATATCAATCAATTTCATTGTTTTGACTAGCTAGCGGAAGAAGAATTTGCAAATTGATAAATATAATTATGTAATAAGAAAATATTACAATATATTTAACATAAATTATAGTATTAAACTAGAGGTGGCAAAATAAGAGAATACCTTCTTCTTCAAATCTTCTTTTAATTTCTCTTATTATAGAATTTAAAATGGTATTAGAGTCATCTTCAAACACTTTGACCGTTGAAGAACCCAAGCTCTCTATTCAATCCTTCTATCGTTGTTCTAGCTTGATTTCCATTCAATTATTTACTACAAGTTTTCTCATTTGGAAATCACAAATTCTACCTCTTATTCGAAGCCTTGGTCTTGAAAATCATATTTTAGATTCACAAAAACCAGCTGATGAAATCATTGATTCAGCTGGAGCCAAAACAAAAAATCTAAATAAACAACAATGGATTTTGAATAATGAATTACTTATGTCCTGGCTTCTTGCAAATATGAAGGAAGAGACTGTTAGCATGATCCACGGAGGGAAAACAACTTATTCAATATAATGTGCTGTTCACGACCAATTGTTGCCTGATACCGAGGATAGTGAGGCCCAACTCAAAGACAATCTCTACTGCTTAACAAAAGGGACTCGTTCTTTAGATGAATACATCCGCAAATTTAAAGAAATTTGTGACAAACTTGCTACTATTGGAAAACCATTTTCTGATGTAGACAAAGTATTTCAACTCGCAAAAGGACTTGAAAATAAATACAAGGATTTTTTAGTTGCGGTTTATCAAAACCACCTTATCCTTCATTTAATCAATTTGTCATATCTTTACAAAATTTTGAACAGGTTTATAATGTTGAAGAGAAGTCCTTCATTAATCATACCCAAGCGTTTTTTGAACAATGAGGGAGAGGGAAAAACATGCGTAGAGGAAAAGGCAAAGGAAGTGGTCGTCATTTTAATTCTTTTACACAAAGTCGTCCAAACCGCAACAACACTAATTTGGACTCGAACTCAACTACCTTTCCGAAATTCAATAATAACTAGAAAGGATCTCCTAAACAACAAAATCAAGGCAAGGATGCTTGTCAAATATGTGGTAGAACAAATTATACCGCTGTCAAGTGCTACTATAGGGTTGATTATACTACTGAAGATGAAAGTGCTCATGAAACAATGATAACAATAAATCTCCATGGTAATAATGATTCCAATTTTTATGTCGACTCAGGAGTAACATCTCATATGACAAATCGAGAACGTAATCTTAAATCTCTAAAACCTTATTTTGGTATTGATAATATTTTTGTTGGAAATGGTCAAGCCTTACCAATTCCTCATACTGGTAATGCTCTACTAAATACTTCACATGGTAAACTTACTCTTAAAAATGTCTTAGTTGTTCCAAATATCAAAAATAATTTATTATTCATTAGCCAACTAATTGATGATAATGCTTGTTCTTTTGAATTTAACTCTTCTGGTTTTGTTATAAAGGATTCCAAGCAACAGATAATAGCTAAACGACATAGTTAAGGGAGATTGGATTCCAAGCAACAGATAATAGCTAAACGACATAGTTAAGGGAGATTATTTACTCTTAAAGATGGACAGGTTGAAGCTTTAGCTGCAGTCAATACTAAGGGAACTTCTTCTGACATTTGGCATGCTCGTTTAAGGCATTCTAATCGTGCCTTTTTGAAAAGTTTAGAAAACAAGAAAGTTATAAATGTCCCGATTTGACGCAAATCTCGCGTTTCTCCCTTCGTTCTTTCCTTTCTCTTCTCGGTTCTTCCCGTTCCTCTTCTCTTCTTATTTTTTTTTATTTCTCTTGTTGTAAAACGTTGGAAACATATAGTAAAAGATAGAGATCTTTAGTATTTATTTATTTTTTTATCCTATGCTCCTCATGCTCAATAGTTAACCAACTCACTCCATAAATTAATCAATTTAATTCAACTCAATTCACATATTTCACATGTATTCATATACACATATACAATTGACCTCCTACGTATAAAATATGTGTATTATACATCTCATGATACGTGTAATTTAACGTATGTATTTAATTAAAACTACAAGGTGTTACATGATGCTACCAAAATTAGTACTCCTATTGCTCAAAAACAAATTCCCCTTTCAGATGATACACATCCCACAGACCTTACTAAATATAGGCAACTATGTGGTTCCCTCCAATCCCTCCAATATTTAACTTTTACTAGACCAGATCTCACTCGTTATGTTAACTTAGTTTGCCAACATTTTCAAAATCCTACTATGAAGGACCTTCGGGCGGTTAAGTGTATCATGCGATATATAAAGGGAACTCTCACTTATGGTGTGCAATTTTATCACAAAGCTCACTTACTCTTAATGCTTTTTGTGATGCAGATTGGGCCGGTTGTCCAATTACTAGATGAAGCACAATTGGGTTCTTCATATTTCTTGGCTCCAACTGCATTTCATGGACATCAAAGAAGCAACTTACCATGTCCCACTCAAGTGCGGAAGCTAAATACTTTGCCTTAGCCACTGGTGCTGCAGAAATCACATGGCTTCAACATCTGCTCCACGACATTGGGATAAAACTTGAATGACGTCCACTGTTGTTGTGTGACAACAAGAGTGTCATTCACTTGTCTCACAATCCGGTGTTCTTCCATGCTCGCGCAAAATACATTGAGATCGATTGTCATTTTATTCGAGAAAAAGTCACTGTCGGGACCCTTCATCTACGTTATCTTCATACATAAAAATAAATTGCCGATGTACTCACTAAAACCTTACTGATTTCCGTTACAAGCTAGGTGTTCATTCACCTTTACTGCCAAGCTTGAAGGAGGGTGATAAAAGATCTCAATCAACCACCACTAATCAAAGCAAATCTCAAGCACAGTAGTTGGAAAAAATCGAGCAATCAAATTATCTCCAAAAGATATATACAACCTTGTCTTTCTTAAATAGTCTTTATAGCCGTTAATTAATATTTTATATGTACACCTGTTGTATATACACATAAACAATTATCAAAGATAATACTTCTTCTTCGAATCTTTTTTTAATTTCTCTTGTTCTAGAATTCAAAAGAAGATGTTGAGATACTTCGTCTAACCCTAAAAAAAAATAATATTTGAGATGCAATATATATTATTATTTTATCAAATATAGTTTATTTCTAAAGTAAACTTCTTTAATAATAAAAAAAAACCTCCATTGGAATGTCATTGGCATGCCAGATTTAAAAAAACACAAATCATTCTTGATTTAACTTTAAAATTTGTATAGAAAAAGAAAATATTTTTTGTTGTTTGCCTTATCTTTAAAAATTAAAACAAATTTTAAGAAATTTATTTTTGAAATTATTTTTGAATGCTATACAAACAATACTAAAAATTTATTTTTGAAATTATTTTTGAAAGGAAATAATTTAGGATTTGAATATTCTACAAATCTTGAAAACGGTGCCCCAAATCTATAAACACGATTTTCACATTCATTGCATTTAATCTGTCATTTACCTCTTTCCTCTCAGCATTAATTAAAATTCCGAATTAATCATGGCCACCTAATCGCCAACAACTCATTGATCCGACGCTCTATATTGCACTTTTAATGTCAATTCATTGACAGAAACTGTTATATCAAATGGACCAAACCAATCGCACGCTCCAAAACCGAGAAGCCACTAATCATCATGTAGCGCAGGCTCACAGGATAAAGCTTAGAAATCTCGGCTACTTCAACGTTGAGCCTGCGAGAGAGGTTTACAGGGAAAGCTTGTTTTTGCTCTTTCAATTTCTCCTCTGCAATTGTCTCTGTTAGTAGTAATGGAGGGAGCTTCGATAAGTGCAACTCCGAAAGTTTCGTTCTTCAGCACTTCTTCTCTGAGTTGCAGAAGGAGTTTCATCGTTAGATGCTCTGTTGGAGGAGCGCCAATGGAGAATGGACGGAAAAGCTTTTCTCTTCGTTGCGTTGGAACTCAGAAGGTCTGTGAAATTTGTGGAATTCCATGGATTTTTCTCTGTTTTTCTGTTTTACTGAAAATAAATTAGTAGGTAGTGTTGATTCTGCTGGGATTCAATTGTGATGAAAAATCGGGATTTTTTTTTTTTTTGGTTTTTTGAGGGTTTTTGTTTGCTGGAATATGGATGGATTGGATTTTGTTCACTTAATTTTGTTTTCGGTTTAGCGTTTTAAGTTTTAATTGAGTGTTTAGAATGGTTTCTTGTAATTCTTCAAAGTTTCATGTTCTGTGGCATTAAATGCTGGTTTGAGGTCAATTGAAAGTTTAATGTGGATTAGTGATTACAGAATTCGAATTTAAGTGTAATGGAAACGTGCATGTGAAGATGGATATGTGGTAGAATATTAAAAGATAGAATTACAAATGAACATTTGTGAGAAAGGGTAGGTGTAGCTCCAATTGAAGATAAAATGAGATAAAAGCGATTAAGGTGGTTTAGATACATATAATGAAGACATTTATATGCTTCAATTAAGAAAAATGATCTATTAACAATCTACGTTAACAATAGACGTAGAGAAATAGTTAAGAAAGATATAACTACTTGTAATTTAAGATTCTGACTTAGCTTTGGATAGAGCGGAGTGGAGGAAGCGGAGTGGAGGAAGCGGACTTATGCAGCCGACCCATGTAGTTGGGAAAGGATCTGTTGAGTTGAGTTGAGTTTAGATTTCACATTTAAGTGAAACGTTGACTCTTCTTTTTGTATGATGAACTTCAACACTGGATTTTTTTTGGGTGATTTTTTCTTTTTTTTTTTGGTTGGATTGTTGTTTGACTGCATTTTGAGGTCTCAATTGTTGAAATTGTATGTGATTCCAGCAATAGTAATAAAAAAATATTGAAATCCTGTTAAAATAGTTACTTGAACGGCAATGTATATTCCAATTGTTGTTTGCAGTCTGAGTATAGTGATGGAGTTACCGCATTTTCTTCAGCAAGTGATTCAGAGGACACTCTCAAAATCAAAGAGTGGGAAGTAGGAAGGTACCAAGATGAAATTGCATCCAGCCAAGGAATCAGAATTAGAAGACGACCACCCACAGGACCTCCTTCTCATTACGTCGGCCCTTTTGAATTTCGATTACAGAACGAGGGAAACACTCCTCGTAATATTCTTGAAGAAATTATATGGAACAAGGACAAGGAAGTCAATCAGGCATTTACAAACCCCATTTCTAGAATAGTTAGATTTCACCTTACCATTTTGTGAATATTGCCAAAATATTTTACTTGATTTGTTTATTTCTCAGTTAAAAGAAAGAAAGCCGCTGCTTACGTTGAAGAAGGCTCTCGATAATGCTCACCCGGCTAGGGATTTTGTTGGAGCTTTAAGGGCATCCCATCTGCGAACTGGTTTACCAGCTTTAATAGCTGAAGTGAAGAAAGCTTCTCCAAGCAGAGGAGTGTTGAGGGAGAATTTCAATCCGGTAAATCTGCAATTTCAGCTCTGTGTTAAAAAAAAATCGATACTAGTGCTCCTAAATTGCTGTTTGATCAAGACTTCTGACTTATGTCATTCTACATTCAATGGGTGTCTTGTATAGGGTTACAAATGATTACTTTATTTGTTTATCCTGAATTCATTGAAAAAATAATAATAATCTTAGCTCCTTTTTGTTTCTTGTCTCTTTGTAGTTGAATCTTTTTCCTTCATTTTTTTTTTTTTTTTTTAACATTTGATAGTCAAATACATAAACTGAATAATAGTAATACAAGTAATTCTGTAGAGATGACCTAAAGAAAGAGAAAAAGATAAGTCTTTCATAGGTGATATGGAAATTGTGAAATATACAGTAAAATGAAAAAGTTTCCAAAATGATCTTGGAAACAAGGTCCATTTATTAAATTCAGTATTTTATGTATTTATTTATTTATATTTAGTTTCTTTTATCATGTAACCTTTGATTGATTCAAAAACAGGTTGAAATAGCTCAAGCTTATGAGAAAGGTGGAGCAGCATGCCTCAGTGTCTTGACAGATGAGAAATACTTCCAGGTACATGTTATCTGTTTTGTATGTGACATGAATTCATGAGGAATGTCCATTAACGTGGAAATTGTGTATTTTGTTTTGCTTACAACTTTTCTTTTTATTTTGATTTTTAAATCAAGGGAGGCTTTGAAAATCTGGAAGCAATACGTAATTCTGGAGTAAAGGTCTGCCTTGTCACGTGTCTTTCAATTTTCCCATCTCTATAGTTGTTGCTGGGCTTTGCTTTCTTCATTGTCTTCCTTGGCCCTAAGCTTCTGATTTGATACCATTGCAGTGCCCTCTTCTTTGCAAAGAGTTCATTATTGATGCATGGCAAATTTACTATGCTCGGACAAAAGGGGCTGATGCAATTCTTTTGATAGCAGCTGTATTGCCAGATCTTGATATCAAGTACATGATCAAGATATGCAAAATGCTTGGATTAGCAACACTAGTTGAGGTATGTGGAATGTCTTTCCTCAATCAAAATTTAACAGTATTATTTTATGTCTCAAATATTCAAATGGCGACGCATCTTTCTTTTCGTGGAACTTGCATATTCTCAAGGTTCATTGCATACTGACTAAATCATGCTCTCCAGCATAAAACTTCTCTCAAAATAATTTTTGCATGCAAGTTTTTAACAATTACAGGTCACTGAGTTTCTGTTTATCAAGTTTTTCTAGACTTGGGATGATTTCTATGAATTCAATGCTGGTTTGGTTTGAGTGCTTGTTCACAAAAAGGCTTTATTGTCTTTTGGTTCCAATCCCTCTTGTGAAGCTTGCGTCAGAATTAAGTTGATAAGAAATGTACGATAATTGAACAGACTCATCATACTGAATTTTAAGTAAATTGCTGGTGTGTCTGTTTCTTTCCAAGGTTCATGATGAAAGAGAATTGGATCGTGTCCTAGGAATAGATGGAATCGAACTTGTTGGCATCAACAATCGTAATCTTGGTAAGCTGCGATTTCTTCGCTTGTCATCTCCTATGAGAATGTTCCTGTTCTTTTGGTTATGTTTTGTCTAACTTTCAGTTTAATTTTGAGATGGGATTTGTCATTGATTTTTTTGCTTGTGTCAGTTGGGCTATGCATTTTTCCTATCATTAGCCGAAAGTTAAAAAAGCAATGCATGGCACTTTTAATTCCGTCAACGGTTAACATTTTTCTTTGGCTCATCCGTAGAAACATTTGAGGTTGATATTAGTAACACAAAGAAGCTTCTTGAGGGAGAGCGTGGTCAAATTATCCGTCAAAAAGACATAATTGTAAGTTACTCTTATCTTCAGGAACCTTGGATGTTTATTTCAATTGTCGTGTTATACATTTCCTTATTTCAACTCCTCAGGTGGTTGGTGAATCTGGGTTGTTTACTCCTAATGACATTGCTTATGTACAAGAAGCTGGTGTCAAAGCGGTAAGTCTCACATGTTCCATGTTCCTTTGATTTCATTCTCTTGAATCAAATACAAGGATGGGATTTTTGGAGGGTGTTCGTGCCACCAATTTTGTGATTCTAAAAGCCTACCAAAGCTTATGATGCTAATCTGTCTTATGATATGAACATAGCAGCATTGATGTTGATATTTGTTCAAAACCCAGTGAAGATTTTTACTCTGTTTAATTACATTTGTGATTTCTTGCTATGATTTACTATCATGCCCAGTTGTACGTTCGCATTCATGATCGTTATGTTATTCTGCTCAGCTCTGCAGTCGTCTAATATTGAAATTTATTATCATGCCATTGCAGGTTCTGGTTGGGGAGTCACTTGTGAAACAAAATGATCCAGGGAAAGGAATAGCTGGTCTTTTTGGTAAAGATATTTCTTTATGAGTTCAAATATGATAATTTTTTGTCACCTCAATCTCAGATATTACAACTCTAAGAGAGGATTAAACTGTTGTATTGCATTCAAAGGCTGTCTCCAAATAATTTAAAATTTCTTATATATGGTTCTTATATATAGGTGCTTGTTGGTGGTTAATTTTTTCACTTCTCTTTTCTCTTGAGAATCCAGTAAATGTCATGGCTTGATTCTATTTTTAAGGTACATCTGTCAATGAAAGTTGATTCAACCACACCTACTGCTTGTCCAAAGCAATGGTAATTTGGATTTCACACGGTACCTTGGGAACATTTACAAAGTCATTCGATATTGTTTCATTTCATTTACTGGTGGAACATAGTCTGCGCTACTAATTATATCAACAATTATAATATATACATGACTTCAGTCAAGTGGATGGGATGTCTCTTGTGCACCACACGATAGATTGCACCAATTGGAATGTACTGAATAAATATTCCATGGGTCACATAAGGTTATTTCAAACGAAAAATGCTAGGGAGAGGGAGACTCTTTGGTGGAACGTAGAGATCTTTGGAGATGACATGTGGGTTTGATTTTTTTAAAGTTGGCCGGCCTCGTTTTCTCTCTTTATTAAATGTAAAACGCACCTTTCAAAAAGTGTGCTTGCTTAATAAAAAAGGTTTGATTTTACTAGATAGTGTTGGTAACATTTTCCAGTTCAAACTAGGGGCTTTGAATGGTCATCATGAGGTTTGATTTTGGCCCCTAGCTACCATGAAAAAAAATATATGCACCAGTTTTGAGGTCCCTCGTGTACATCCCATTAAACGGTATGTTACTATGATGACTAGAATGAATCAAAAGAATATGAAAAGAGAGGGTATTTAGCCTCCATAACTAAATTTTCACTTTAAAAGATTTTAATTGATTTAATTTTTATATTTTTATTTACGTGATTGAAGGTGATCTAATATTTTTTAAAGAGTAAGAAATTTTTGTTTCTTTCCTCAAGATGGATTCTTCAGCTTCTCCTCTATCATTGAATATTAAGGTCATGTTTTTCTTATGGAAAGAAGAAAAAAGTGTTCGCTAGTGAAACAAGTCCAGACGTTGTGATGCAAGTGGTGATGTGATCACGTCAATAATGTAGGGTGGTTCTCAATAATGCTTTTACTGTACGTAGAAGAAGATATTGCTGTTAACTTTAGAGATCCCTTTGTTCTTAGCCATAGAGAACCATACAATTAATATTGGAAAAGATTGGCTGTTTTTAATTTCCCTTTCACTGGATTGTATAAGAATAGTAACGTTTTGAATTATAGAAAGTAGCCTGATGTTGATATTAAAGAGTCTTTTGGAAACATTAGTCCATTTTTTCTTCCTTGTGTTTGCACTCATCCAACGGACTTCGAAGTCTTGCATTTCTGTAGCGTCTGGCTTCTGCAACCTTACCATCAACCAATTTTTAATAGAGTTAAATAGAGTAAGTTTTTGAGACGAGTATTCTATACGAATTTAAAAAGAGAAATACTTTCTTTCTTTCTTTCTCTTTCTTTTTTATTTATTATTATTATTATTATTATGTTAGTTAATAGAAAACTGGCCACTAAGGCCAGACGGAAAGCCACACTAAAGCATCACTAAGCCCAACAAGGTATTAATTTCATGATTCGAGTGGTTGGTCTATTATACGAGGTTTAGATGTTCTAGACAGAACTTCGGAGAGATAAATACTAAATTTTTTCAAATTCTTTTATTAATGTAGAGTAATTACGTAGACTGAATATGAGTCAACGGTCGTCGGATTTGATTTTATTGATATGAGTATTAGTCGAGTTTTGCATGACTCAAAATTTTTAAGAGTGAGATTGTCACACCCCGTCCGGACGCGCCTAAACCGGCGGTACACTCACGGACGGGGTGCGCATTTGGAATAATCATAATGGTAATAACAGAGTGCGCAGCGGAAATACAATACAGTACAAATCGGATTTCATATAATTCAGAATACTTTTGTACATAAAATGGTCAAGGAAACATACTCCCAAAATCCCCAATGATTCATACAAAGGGTACAAAATGTGGGTCCCATAACTTGCACCCAGTCCACCTTAATTTCCTGTGAAAGATTTGATAATATTGGAGTGAGCTTAACGCGCTCAGTGGGTAAATAGTGCATGAGTATAACAATTAATAAAACATACTTCAATATCAAATATCTTAAATACACACGTGAGCATCATAATCAATCAATATGAATGTATGCATGACACCGTCTGTAACACCCCGTAAATTTTAATTAAATATATACGTTGAAGTACGCATATATCGAGATGTATAATATACGTATTTTATACGTATGAGCTAAATATTCGCGTGAGAATACACGTATTTAGCTAAATATACGCGTGTATGAAATACATGCTATAATTACGGAATGTGAGTCAATAAATAAAATTATTAAATAAAAAATATGAGTTGTATTAGTTGAATTGAGTTGAAGTAAATTGATTAATTTATGGGGTTGGTTAATTAAACATGTGGATTGGAGTATGATTTAAAGACTTAAGGCATAGTATGATGAATACATGTGAAATAAGTGAATTGAGTTGATGGTACATGGTTTAATGAATTAAAGGGATTAATTTAGGAGGTGAGTTGGTTTGTTAACTTGCATGAGGAGCATGGGATAACATGGGGAAGTTTGTTTGTTAAATGACATGAGGAGTATGAGATCAAAAGAATAAAAAAATAAAATAAAAATAAATGCTCTAGTTGGTTCCAACGTGTGACAACAAGCAAATAAAAAAAAATGATGAAATGAAATGAAATGAAATGAAACAAAAGAATGAGAAGAGTTGCAGAACGAGAGAAGAAAGACAGAACGAACGAGGAAAAGAGGAGAGAAAAGGGAGAATGCGGATTCGGGCGAAATCCAGCCTCACGGTAAGTGATTTTCACTCTCTTTCTTCGTGAAATTACTATCTAAGCTAGATGTAACGATTCTAGCGGAGTAATTTTGACTGTGGGAGCCGTTTTACGGCATTTTCAAGAATTGAGGTTTTGGACCCAACGTGAATGAAACTCCGCTAGAATGGTAGAAAATGCTCCCTGGACTGTTAGAAACCCGAATATGTGGTTAGATTCAATTTTATGATTTTTGGAGCCGTTGGACAATTTTAATACAATTTACATCTTTCGGATGAATAGTAAAAATAAATGGTAAATAGTAAATAGTGAATAGTAAATGTGAATCGTGAATAGTAAATGTAAATAGTGAATAATGAATAGTAAATGATGATTCTCATGATAATCTATGGTCATTTCAGTGTTTAAATTGAGAGCTTAAGGGCATGGATAAACGCTCTTGAGGAAGCCTTATTGTTGCTCGATTTTAGCAGTTGAATTAGAAAACCCGTGTAACCACTGTGAGTATAGTTTTCTTGATTTAGTTCTTGTATGGCATTGTACGCATATAAACTGTTTGATTGTACGCATGTAATATTATATATAAGGCATTGAGTTTTATGGATCATGTAAACTGATTTTAGCATTGGAGTTTGTAATGATGAGGCTTTGCGATTCCTCATTGTCATTTCGTTAGGTCTGTCCTAACAAGGGTTGCGATCCTTGAAATGACTGTTACTTGGGTAATGAGATGTTGTGGCTACCTTGTAACGGCCATACAAGGGTTAGACCCGCTCTCGTGCCTTGCGGAGGAGGGAGATTGTGCATGGTGTTATTGAATTGGGTCATGAGAAGTTGTGTCTACCTTGTACGACCATACAAGGGTTAGACCCGCTCTCTTGCCTTGCGGAGGAGGGAGATTGTGCATTATGTTATTGAAAATCATGAAATTTATGATGTTGACATGTACAATATATTCATTGAATGATGCATGTGTTGAATAAGTGTTTGAAATGATTTTAAATGTCATATTTCTATAAATGTATATAATTGCCATCTCAAGAACTATATTCACTGAGCTGTTGATTGCTCACCCCATTTACTCCAACATTTCAGGTATTAAGTCGAAGGGAAAAAGGAACTTGTCTGGTATGTGTATGTATGCTTGGAGGAAATAGATTATATTTTTGTTATTTTGATATGTATAATTATCACACATTATAGATATATGTATTATCATCTAGATGGGATGTGTGGGCATATATTTATATTGGATGAGGAAATTATAATTTGATGTGTGAATGAATGGAATGGTTATGGGATTTGATTTGTGGTATATAAAAAAAAATTTATTGTACATTTTGGGAAGGATTGTGAGAGTACGTGAAGGCTGACAGTGTATTATATACAGTATATGGATATGTACAGTGTATAATATGCTGTGCCGGTCATGACGTCAGCCTATGTCAGGGGCGTCGTGACACCGTCACGTATTAATGGTTTTATGAACGTACATCGCCTGAATTCATGTACAGGAACGATGCTCTGAATTCACGTACTGATGTCCCTCCTCGGGTGTAACCGGGTTCTCATGTACGTCTATCTTCAGAGAAATATAATGAATAGTGAGCAATGCTTCTAACTATTCTATGAGTCATAAACCATATACGTCCCTAGGTGGTGATATGTATGATGCCAATGCATGAACTAGTCTAGTCTACTAGTCTGGTCTTTTCTTGACATTTAGACTGACTTTGGCAACGTCTGGTGATCCTTATCAGGGTCAGTATCACGACGTGCGAAGTTAGGACATTCAGGTCATAAACATTATTGACATAATGCAGTGTAAATGAATAGTAGACATAATAATAATTGAATGTAAACTTTAATAAAAGTTATGAAACTCGCAAACCTATGTTTCGTTCCCCACCTTCAGATAAAAACTTCTTCTTTCCGATCTGGCGCTATCCTCCGGACAGAACTTCGTCGCACTGTACCGAGAGTCTCGATCAGAGAGTCTCAAAAACTAAAAACTTAGAATGAGTGGAAAGAGAAGGAAAATCATAAGGAGAGTGATTTTGGTGTGAGAAATGAGAATGAGGAGAGTTCCTTATATAGAGATTTTTGCGCCTGAACGTTCTGTCATGCGCCTGAATGTCATGCGCCTGAACGTTCTGGCATGCGTCTGAACGTTCGGGCGTTGCCCAAATAGTAATTTTTTTTTTTTTGAAAATACAGAATATTACAGAGATACGTATCGAGTTATATTTATTTTTTCTAAAAAAAATATATAAAAAAAAAAACATCAGCAAGCATATAACTACTAAGCCTAGGAGAGGAAAAGACAATACTTTCACATATTATACCCAAAACTATATTCTGCAAACTTTAATGTGGTCTCGTCATTTAATAATTTACAGATGGACCTTTTTGATACCATTCAGAATTTGCCAATGGAATCCAACTTTGTGAACCAAATAAAGCTTTTCATCTCACAAAGACAAATATAAATACAAGTGAGTTGGAAGAAGAAGAAGAAGAAGAAGAAGAAGATGGGAAGAAGTGAATATGTGGCTCTGTTTGAAACAAAGGAAGCAAAGGGAAGAAGAGCTTATCGGTTGTTTTCAGGTTCAATATTTGTGGGTATATGTTGGATATTGTGTTGCAGAGTGATTTACGTTCCTGATGCTCATGAAAATGAACAAGACGAATCAAGAAGATGGGGCACTTGGTGGTGGTTGATGTTTGCAGCAGAGCTGTGTTTCAGTACTTACTGGCTTTGCACTGTAGCTGTTCGCTGGAACCGCGTGCATCGTTACACTTTCAAACACATCCTCTCAGACAGGTTATCGTATTCAATTCAATCTAATTTTATTTAAGGAAATGCTATTCTAATAACAAAAAGGTGTATCTAAATGTGCAATTACATTTTTATCTTCATTAACTTTATGTATTTTATTTACAAGAAAAATGCTATTCTCACAAATGAAACTATTATTGTTATCTTGATCACCTTGGTTTTAACTTGTATCTTGTTTAATTTGGAACAGGTATGAGGAGAAGCTGCCGGGAGTGGACGCCTTTGTATGTACAGCAGATCCCACGATTGAGCCACCCATGATGGTCATCAGCACCGTCTTATCCCTCATGTCTTACAATTACCCGTCGGAGAAGCTCAGTGTCTATCTCTCCGACGATGGTGGGTCAGATCTCACGTTCTATGCACTCTTAGAAGCCTCTTATTTCTCAAAGCATTGGATACCCTTCTGCAAGAAGTTTAATATAGAACCAAGGTCGCCGGCGGCTTATTTCTCCACAATATCATCTGACCCACATGATCTCTCCAAGTCCCAAGAGTTTCTGTTAATCAAGGTAAGAGTAATGATAGCTTTTGATATATGTTGTTGGGCTCTACGCTATAACTTTTGGTGTGAAGTGGTTTCGGACGTGGTCTTAAGAGTCTTGGTTTATCTTGTTGTTAGTATTTGCTGTTCCCTATTTGCGGGATTGATATTTGTTTTGGCTCTGTGCAAGAAGAGAAATGTTAATGATATATTGATAATATATACATTCTTGGGCCTTCAACTATCAGCTATAGTTTTTAAGCTCAATGGTTTCAAATAGTTTTATTGTGATTTCTATTGTGACTTGACATATGATTGTTTTCAAGACCCTGCAATTGAGAGTCACATGCATTGAGTACGTCTTTGTTTTGTTAATAATTATTTTCAATTCCATTGTGAATTAGTATATTGAAATAATAGTTATCAGATATGAAAGAATTAATGCTATGAGATGAGTGTAATATTGGATCTCCTTTATTAGCATCTAAGCTTGATGGCAACTTAATTTTTTTTTTTTTGTATGGATATTGTTTCTTAACTATATATTGTTGAAATTATATGAGGAAATGGAGCATCGGATTGAAACTGCGACAAAGTTGGAGCGGATATCCAAAGAAATTAGAGCACAACACAAAGGATTCTCCGAATGGGATTCAGTTCAATCTCCGCGAGATCATCAAACAATTCTTCAAGTAACATTTCACTCAACTTTTTTCATAGATATGAAAGTTACTCACCACGCCAAGATTAACGATTAGTTTTCTACGTACTAAAGCAATAGAATTTGGTTCTATACATAACTAATTTTTGAATTCAACTGCATTTTTTACTTTGAATTTACTAGATATTGATCGATGGAAGAGACCCTCATGCTGTGGACAGTGAAGGCTTTCCATTACCATCACTTGTATACTTGTCTCGTGAGAAGAGACCCAAACACCCTCATAACTTCAAAGCAGGGGCCATGAATGCACTGGTAATTTTACTACTACTAATTAAAATTGCTAATATTTCCTGCTAAGAATGTAAGCTACATGACTAAAATGATGTTGAACAATCAAACCATCTTTATATTACGGAATTTTAACTGTGAAAACTGTATGAACAGATAAGGGTGTCATCAAATATAAGCAATGGGCCGATCATTCTCAATGTCGACTGCGACATGTACTCAAACAATTCAGAATCAGTAAGAGATGCACTATGTTTCCTCATGGATGAACAAAAGGGTAATGAGATTGCATTTGTACAATGCCCTCAGTGCTTTGAAAACATCACAAAGAACGATATTTATGGTAGTTCATTACGGATACCTTTTGAGGTGTGTATATTATTACTAAATTGCTTACTATATGAACTCCATTGGAATTTAAATTTGTGTTTTTGTAGCATCACATCAGCATGTTACTTGGATTAACGGTGATGATCAATACAGGTCGAGTTTCCTGGTTTTGATGGTTATGGAGGGCCTTTATACGTTGGCACCGGGTGCTTTCACAGAAGGGAGACTCTATGTGGCATGAAGCATGTTACAGGATACAAATTTGAATGGAAGAAAGGATTTGAAAGGAAAGAAGGAAGTGTAATTGAATTGGAAGAGACGTCAAAAGTACTTGCAAATTGCAATTATGAGAAGGGAACTCAGTGGGGAAATGAGGTTTGTCAATCATTCTCTATTCGCCTATTTGGTATATTGTTTGTAAAAGTGTTTTTTCAAGTTGTGCTTCTAGGAAAAGCATATTTCAAAAAAGCTGGTCTCACCAGCTTCTTCATAGAGCCAAAAAACTATTTCCACCACAATTTGGTCCAAAAGAAGATGTTGTCAAACGCCGTCTTTTAGTTCAAAAGCATTTCACAAATGCTCAACCAAACAGGGCCTATATTTCTTTTCTCTTAATCTCTTTGTCTAACACACGGAAAACAAATCCACATGCATATCTTGTTCTTATATAATAAGCTTAATGAATGTGACTTTGCAGATGGGATTAAGGTATGGTTGTCCGGTGGAAGACGTGATAACAGGATTATCGATTCAATGTCGAGGATGGAAGTCGGTATATTTCAATCCGAAACGGAAAGCATTCTTGGGTTTTCCACCAAACACTTTAGCCCAAACACTAGTTCAACAGAAGAGATGGTCTGAAGGTGATTTTCAGATTCTATTATCCAAGGATGGACCCTTTACAAATGGTGTTGGAAGGATCAAACTAGGACTTCAGTTGGGTTATTGTGTTTACTGCTTATGGGCTCCAAGCTCCTTACCAACTCTATGCTTCCTTATTGTTCCACCCCTGTGTCTTCTAAAGGGAATCTCCTTATTTCCAAAGGTAAGATTTTATATGCATCTTGAAAGACTCGCTTTGAAATTGTTGAACTTTTAGTCTTCCAAGTCTTAGCCCTTCTGCACTTTACACGCGAGCGCTCACACACAAAACAAAAGGGCAAACAACAACAAAAAAACAAACAAACAACACGCATAGAAATTGGGCAGACTTTGAGACTTTTTATGATTTTATAACCACCTCAATCCATCATCCGCAGTGGTAACTTTAAGTCCCTTTAAAGAATGGATATTATATCAATTTGTTGGAAAAGTTATCTCCTCATACCCATTGATTTTTTTTTTACGAGTCATATTAGCGATGCAACCTAACACATATCTCTCATAAAAACACACCTTTATGCATCATTTCATTGTGATTAATACTTGAGTTTGATAATGCAATTGCCGCACCAGGTTTCAACTCTATGGTTCCTACCCTTCGCTTATGTCATCGTCGCAGTGAACTTATACAGCTTGGGGGAGTTCCTATGGTCAGGTGGCACACTTCTAGGCTGGTGGAATGAACAGAGGATTTGGATGTTTAAAAGGGTAACTTCATACTTCTTTGGATTCATGGACTCAATGTTGAAATTAATGGGTTTTTCAAAGTCAGCTTTTGACATAACTGCTAAGGTGATGGATGAAGATGTGTCCCAAAGGTATGAGAAAGAAATTATGGAATTTGGGACTTCTTCTCCTATGTTCACCATAATTTCAACAATTGCATTGCTTAATCTCTTTAGTCTTATTTGGGGAGTAGTACTAAACAAAGTGTTCAGTAGTAATGTGGAAGATTGGGGAATTGAATCAATGTTCTTGCAAGTTCTGCTGTGTTCAGTTGTGGTGTTGATTAATCTTCCAGTGTACCAAGCGCTCTTCTTCCGCAAGGACAAGGGCCGGATGCCTGCTTCAGTCTCCATTAAATCAACTATTTTCGCTCTACTACTCTGCGTGATCTTCCTAACTTGTTAGAACCACACATTCAATTCAGTTGTTGAACTTGTTGCAATGGAATTTAGATTTCAATTGTTATTCTTGATTTCCCTATAAGTTATCAAACTAATAACATGGCAACTGGGCAATTGATCATTTTGAATGAACTACAAAACCATCAAATGTTAGTATGTGAGGATCGAAATAATAGTCTCAAATTCGAATTGAAGGATCTCATAACATAAAACACGCTCAATATTGTTCACTTTAAACTTAATACATATACCAACAATGGTACCTCGGCTCTCACAGTTTTGTTTTCTTTCATGAAAGTCTTAGTAATGTTTGAAAAGGATCACACACGCATGTACTCCAAATCACAAATATAGTCCAAGCTCGCTTCCACTACATGTCCAATGTGACACCATCACAAAGGCCACTGCCATGGCCATATTATGGTAAAGTAAAGATCAACCTTTGTTTTCTAATGAGGCTTGGAATGCCAGAATTCATGGACTTCATTTATAATGCACAAAAGTCATGAAGTTAAAATTTGTCTAAGAAAAAGTGTTGCCTAGTGAGATAAGTAAACAGGTTACGATGCGAGTGGTGATGTCATGTGTGAATAATGTATGGTCATTCACGTTTTTTTTCCTGATGCCAACGCCATTAATTTCTTATGTTGACACGACTCCCTTAGAAAATACGCATGTATTACCCAGTATTCCAACCTCCAGTTGTTGGTACCAACTTATCGACGAGTTAGAGAGAGAAGAAGAAGAAGAAGAAGAAGAAGAAGATGGGAAGAAGTGAATATGAAGCACTGTTTGAAACAAAGGATGCAAAAGGAAGAAGTGCTTATCGGCTATTTTCATGTTCAATCTTGGTGGGTATATGTTGGATATTGTGTTACAGGGTGCTTTACGTTTCAGATGATCGTCATGAAAATAAAGAATCAGGAAGATGGGTGGCTAGGTGGTTGATGTTTGCAGCCGAGCTTATGTTTAGTATTTACTGGGTTTTCACTCTATCACTTCGCTGGAACCGCGTACATCGTTACACCTTCAAACATATCCTCTCGCATAGGTAATTTCTACTACAATCAATTACTTATTCTTTAGAAACTGCAGTCATAAACGATAAGACGAAGCATAGGGGAATTTTTATATTTTTTTTTAATAATAGCAATAATAAATTACTAGTAGTAAGACTATCATTGTTACTTTAACTAATTGATTCTATCTTGTTCTATCTGGAAAAGGTACGAGGAGAAGCTACCGGGAGTGGACGTGTTTGTGTGTACAGCAGATCCTACAATAGAGCCACCCATGATGGTTATAAACACGGTCTTATCTATCACGGCTTACAATTACCCACCGGAGAAGCTCAGTGTCTATCTTTCCGACGACGGTGGGTCTGATCTTACGTTCTATGCGCTCTTAGAAGCCTCTCATTTCTTAAAGCATTGGATACCCTTCTGCAAGAAATTTAATGTAGAACCAAGGTCTCCGGCGGCTTATTTTTCTATAATATCCTCTGACCCACATGCGATCTCCAAATCCCAAGAGTTCCTGTCAATCAAGGTAATTTACATTAATGGTCATGTTAAAAGAAAATATTTAATATGATGTTATGGCTTCAACCCAATAACAGAATCTTCACAACATTGCCATTTCAATTGTGAAAACCATTAAAATTACGGCTAGTACTTGGGTTTATGTCTCAACTTATGCTAATGGTTACTCTTTATTGGAGTGGATGTTGAATTGGGATAATCGTATGTATGTGGGTAGGGTCCATGCCCTTTAAGTTACCTTAGGGTTGCCATTTGTTCTTTCTGGTGTTTGACATCATCACCTCGGGTCAGATGTATTTTCCTTCCTTTGATTAATATATGTTTCATTTGTTTCTTCTTAAAAAAAAAAACAAAATGCCATGTTAACATTTAAAATATATATTAAATTTGTACATTATTAAATTATCTTGAATTATGTGTCAATTGGTTTTAATTATATTTTGAATGTATATATATTAAGAAAATAGTTTCAGTAATATTTGAAGATTTTATGATATAGGCTTATAATATTATTGGATCTCCTTATATTACTGTCTAAACTTGACAAAAAAACTTGGTTTTTTGTTTGATTCTTTCTTAAACTTTATATTCTAGAATTTATATGATGAAATGGAACATCGAATTGAAACTGCGACGAAGTTGGGGCGGATTTCGAAAGAGATTCGAGCACAACACAAAGGATTCTCTGAATGGGATACAGTTCAATCTCCGTGTGATCATCAAACAATTCTTCAGGTAACATTTCATTAAGCTTTTTCATTAGACATGAAAGGACTCACCACATGGTGAACTGAAATGTGTTTGTCAATTTGCCTTTGCTAGATATTGATAGATGGAAGAGACCCAAATGATGTGGACAGTGAAGGCTTTCCATTACCATCACTTGTATATTTGTCTCGTGAGAAGAGACCCAAACACGCTCATAACTTCAAAGCAGGGGCCATGAATGCACTGGTAATTATACTAATACTAATTAAAATTACTAATACTTCTTGCTAAGAATGTAAGCTACATAACTAAAATGATTTTAAAATAAAAAGTATGGAATTGAGTTTTATATTGTGCAGATAAGGGTGTCATCAAATATAAGCTATGGGTCGATCATTCTCAACGTTGACTGCGATATGTACTCTAGCAATTCAGAATCAGTAAGAGATGCACTGTGTTTCCTCATAGATGAAGAAAAGGGAAATGACATTGCATTTGTACAGTTCCCTCAGTGCTTCAAAAACATCACGAAGAACGATATTTATGGTAGTTCACTAGTTGTAGGAAGTGAGGTGTGTTACTCCCTGTGATAATATTTAAATTGCCTACTAATTGATCTCTGAAGCAAACTGTGTTTTTTTTGTAACATCATATCAGCAAGTTACTCAGATTAACAGCGGTGATCGATACAGGTCGAGTTTCCTGGTATGGATGGTTATGGAGGGCCAGCATACATTGGCACAGGTTGCTTTCACAGAAGGGAGACTCTATGTGGCAAGAAGTATGTCAAGGGACAAGAATTTGAATGGAAGAGAGGGTTCCAAAGGAAAGAAGGAAGTGTTATTGAATTGGAAGAGACATCAAAGATACTTGCAAATTGCAATTATGAGAAGGGAACTCAGTGGGGAAATGAGGTTCATCACTTGCTCTCTTTGATCTCGTTTGGTACAACTTTTGTAGAAGTGTTTTTTCAAGAAGTGTTTTTAGAAAAAGTTGGTCTTACTAGCTTCTCAAAAAAACAAAAAAATTCTTGCACAATTTAGTCTAAAAGCAAATGTTCTTGAATACCTCCAAAAACTGCTTTTGTTCCAAAAACACTTTGCAAACGTTCAATCAAACAGGGCCATCTCTTTTTTCTTAATCTCTTTGTCTAACACACCCAACTATACACATACATATCTTTCTCTGATAAAATAAGCTTCACGAATGTGAATTTGCAGATGGGATTGAGGTATGGTTGCCCAGTGGAGGATGTGATAACTGGATTATCGATTCAATGTCGAGGATGGAAGTCGGTATATTTCAATCCAAAACAGAAAGCGTTCTTGGGTGTTCCACCAATCACTTTAGCTCATTCACTAGTGCAACATAAGAGATGGTCTGAAGGTGATTTTCAGGTGTTGTTATCCAAGTATGGACCCTTAACAATCGGTTTTGGAAGGATCAAACTAGGACTTCAGTTGGGTTATTGTGTTTACTGCTTATGGGCTCCATGCTGCTTACCAACTCTATGCTTCCTTATTGTTCCACCCCTGTGTCTTCTCAAGGGAATATCCTTATTTCCAAAGGTATATATATATATTTTATGCATCTAGAAAGATAAAATATAAAAGAATATACCTTCATCCATGTTGAGTCACTGGTTTCCAAGTCTTATAGCCCTTCAGCTATTTCAAAAAAGAAAAAAAAAAAAAACGCCCACCTCAATCTGTCACCAATAGTGATAACTTAAATTATCTCCTTGTACCCAAGTGAAATTACTTGTGATCCATATAACTTATACAACTAACACATTTAATAAAGAAAAACACACCTTTATGCATAATTTTATTGGGACTAACACTTGAATTTGATAATGAAATTGCTGCACCAGGTTTCAAGTATATGGTTCCTACCATTTGCTTATGTGATCATCACAGTGAACTTATACAGCTTGGGGGAGTTCCTTTGGTCAGGTGGCACAATTCTAGGCTGGTGGAATGAACAGAGGATGTGGATTTTTAAAAGGGAAGCTTCATACTTCTTTGGATTCATTGACACAATGTTGAAACTAATCAGTTTTTCAAAGTCAGCTTTTGACATAACTGCTAAGGTGATGGATGAAGATGTGTCCCAAAGGTATGAGAAAGAAATTATGGAATTTGGGACTTCTTCTCCTATGTTCACCATAATTTCAACAATTGCATTACTAAATCTCTTGAGTCTGATTTGGGGAGTAGTACTCAAGAGAGTGATCGGTAGTAGTAATGTGGAAGGTTGGGGAAGTGAATCAATGTCCTTGCAAGTTCTGTTGTGTTTAGTTGTGGTGTTGATCAATCTTCCAGTGTACCAAGCGCTCTTCTTCCGCAAGGACAAGGGCCGGATGCCCACATCTGTTACCCTTAAATCTACTGTCTTAGCCATACTTTTCTGCATGATCTTCCTAACTTATTAGATCCAATTCACATTCATTTCAGTTGTTTTTGTTGAACTTGTTGAAATGGGATTGGGATTTCAGTTGTTTTTGACATGGTAACTTGGCAGCTGATTTTGAATGAAATGGTTGCCCTTACTATCAGAATCAAGTAGTAGTACCTATGATTCCATACCCATCAAATGTTGAGTATGTGCGAATAGTCTCAAATAAAAAATGAAGAATCTCCTTGTTTGTAGCTATTCTAATGTTGTACCCTTGTCTTATTTGATACAAGGGCTTTGTTTCCTTCAAAAAAATGAAGAATCTCAATCACATAGAACATAAACTGGGATGTTTTCCTCATTTGTATCTATTGAGATCCAAGTTATCTACTTTGAACTTAATACGCGCATATAAATGGCAATACTCTGGCTCTCGTGGTTTTGTTTCTTCCTACAAAATAAGGCCTCGAATAGTATTTGAGGGATATTATACGCATAAATCCAATCTAGCCTATGTAAGACTATCACAAAGTCCATTGCCATGAAATCATATTAAGGAAAATTAAAGCCATCCTCTTGGAATTGATTTGAGAACAATTCCATTTTGTTTGCTATTTATAAATCAAGCTTGAATTCATCCAATAGGACAACAAATCAACCTCAAATTGATTTAAGAAATATTCAACTTTTTAGCTTGAGGATGGCTAGTTTAGTTTACTAGGATCCAAGAGTCCCATCCACACTATATAGCTAGAAATCACCTTCACAATTGATTATTGCATTTTTTTTTTTTTTTTTTTTTTTTGCACAATGCATATGCCAAATTTCATATATATATTCTCAAAAAACTTAAAATAAAAAATACAAGTACCCTGCCCATTTGATATGAAGCTTGGATGGGCAGGAAAGCATGGAGATTTAATTCCAAGGGACACATATAAAACAAATAAATCGAAGTCAAAGCTTCAAATAAGGCGATTTATTTATTTTATTTTTTGTTCCTGATTTTTGAGCCGAAATGTGTTTCAAAAATATACATTATTGGTCAACCCACCAAAAATGTATATAAAGGGACTCAAGAACTGAAACAGAGAGCAAGGAAAATTGAAAGAAGAAGAAGATAGTGAATGAGAAGAAATGAATTAAAACCGAAACATGAGAAGAAGAAGCGAATATCTTTCACTGTTCGGAACAAAGCAAGCAAAGGGGAGAACAATTTATCGGTTGTTTTCGAGTTCAATCTTTGTGGGCATTTTTGCTACATGGATTTACAGGGTGATTTACGTTCCTAATGATTCAAGAAGATGGACTTGGATGTTATTGTTTGCAGCTGAGCTATGGTTCTGTCTCTTCTGGGTTCTTACACAATCTCTTCGCTGGAATCGCATTCATCGTTACACTTTCAAAGATAGGCTCTCTCACAGGTTTCAAACACTTCAGAACTCTCCTTAAGCTTGCATTTTTTTCCCTTCTTTCCAAAATATCTACCTATAAATTTAATATCTTTAGATGTGAGGAGAAGTTGCCAGGAGTGGACGTGTTTGTGTGTACAGCAGACCCTACAATAGAGCCACCAATGATGGTTATAAACACGGTCTTATCTATCACGGCTTACAATTACCCACCGGAGAAGCTCAGTGTCTATCTTTCCGACGACGGTGGGTCTGATCTTACGTTCTATGCGCTCTTAGAAGCCTCTCATTTCGCAAAGTATTGGATACCCTTCTGCAAGAAATTTAATATAGAACCAAGGTCTCCGGCGGCTTATTTTTCCACCGTCTCTGACCACCCACTTGATCTTTCAGCTCAGTCCAAGGAGTTGCATTCAATCAAGGTAAATAAAACTATATATATATATATAAAATATTATATATAATGGACATTAGTAGGCAACTTGATAGCGGCTATGACTAAATAGTCTATAATATGAGTTGTACTTATCTCCTAGCAGACAGAATTCGTCCCTATCTTTTTATTATTATTATTATTATTATTTTTTCTAAGCTCTTTTAACTTGATTAAAAAATAAATAAATTAGCAGTACATCTATGCCAAGATTTCATTCTCCACATCAGGAAGTAGTTGGTTTTTTTTCTAGAACACGGCCACAAGCACTTAAGTACGTTTCTTAACTAATAAATAGTGAAAGATGACTCAGATGACTCAATCTCAAAATTTTTAGGGTACCTGCGCTTATACCCAACTCACCATTAATTGTATCGACCTTACTTTTTTCTTTAAAAAAATATATTATTGGAAGACTACTAACTATAAGAACATGAAGAGTCTTTCAAAATTTGTAGGACTCTTTCTTTAAGTAGAGATACTTATCATGAACATAAATTAAAACTTAAGGCTTTAATATTTTGAAACCTTTTGTTCATTTATTCCATGTGAATGAGCCTCTTATTAATTGTGTCTAATTAGTCCATGTACATGTTTTTTTTTTCTTAATAAACTAAAACTTAGTTGTTTGTCCTTGTAGAGATTATACGATGCAATGGAGCATAGAATTGAAACTGCAAGCAAGCTGGGGAGGATTTCCAAAGAAATTAGAGCACAACACAAAGGATTCTCTGAATGGGATTCAGTTTCATCTCCACGTGATCATCAAACAATTCTTCAGGTAACTTTCTATGGATTTTCTCTCTTTTTTTGTTCATATTCACGAGTATCTATTCCATGAACAGAGTAATGTTACATTAACATTATAAACACACTTAATTCTTTTTCTACTACAACAGTATTTCTTACGAGTTATATATATATTTCAAGTATATATCATGAACCATGTTTTTTTCACTTTAAATTTGCTAGATATTGATAGATGGAAGAGACCCAAATGCTGTGGATAGTTCAGGCTCTCCATTACCATCACTAGTATACTTGTCTCGCGAAAAGAGACCCAATCACCTTCACAACTTCAAAGCAGGGGCTATGAATGCACTGGTAATCAATCTAACTGAATGTATATATCTATGCATGTATGTATATTTTCTTTATCAATTAATTAAAATTACATATGCAGATAAGGGTGTCATCAAATATAAGCAATGGGTCGATTATCCTCAATGCTGACTGCGATATGTACTCTAACAATTCAGAATCAGTAAGAGATGCACTGTGTTTCTTCATGGATGAAGAAAAGGGTCATGAAATAGCTTATGTACAATATCCACAGTGCTTCATCAATGTCACCAAGAATGATATTTATGGTAGTTCATTAAGAATAATCAGTGAGGTGGGTTTATAATTCATATATTTGATTAATTTAAACATGAGCTTGTTCATTAATTGTTACTTTTCTTGGGAACACTTGAACAGGTAGAGCTTCCTGGTTTGGATGGTTATGGAGGGCCAGCATACATTGGCACAGGTTGCTTTCACAGAAGGGAGACTCTATGTGGCAAGAAGTATGTCAAGGGACAAGAATTTGAATGGAAGAGAGGGTTCCAAAGGAAAGAAGGAAGTGTTATTGAATTGGAAGAGACATCAAAGATACTTGCAAATTGCAATTATGAGAAGGGAACTCAGTGGGGAAATGAGGTTAATTGATGATCACAATCTTTATACAATCTATTTTTAAATAATTTCTCTACGTCTTGACATAAACACAAATTATAGATTCTCACCCTGATATTGAGCATCTTGAATTAATATGAATTTGCAGATGGGATTGAGGTATGGTTGCCCAGTGGAGGATCTGATGACAGGATTATCGATTCAATGTAGAGGGTGGAAATCTGTGTATTTCAATCCAGCAAGAAAAGGGTTCTTGGGTGTTCCACCAAACACTCTAGCTCAGACACTAGTGCAACATAAGAGATGGTCTGAAGGTGATTTTCAGATTCTATTATCGAAGTATGGACCCTTAACTTACGGTTTTGGAAAGATCAAGCTAGCACTTCAGATGGGATATTGTGCCTATAGCCTTTGGGCTCCCACCTGCTTAGCTACTCTATATTTCCTCATTGTTCCACCCCTTTGTCTTCTCAAGGGAATTTCCTTATTTCCAAAGGTATGCATGTCTTAATCTTTTGAAATAGAACCAGTCTCATTAGTTCAATTTCTCTCTAGAGTGACTAACACTTGAGTTTGATCATGTAATCCCACAAGGTTTCAAGTCTATGGTTCCTACCCTTTGCTTATGTGATCATCACAGTCAATTTATACAGCTTGGGGGAGTTTCTATGGTCAGGTGGATCGGTTTTGGGCTGGTGGAATGAACAGAGGATTTGGATGTTTAAAAGAGAAGCTTCGTACTTCTTTGGCTTCATAGACACAGTGTTGAAAGTACTAGGCTTTTCAAACTCGGGTTTTGACATAACTGCAAAGGTGGTGGATCAAGATGTGTCACAAAGATATGAGAAAGAAATTATGGAATTTGGGACTTCTTCTCCCATGTTCACCATAATTACAACACTTGCATTGCTCAATCTATTCAGTCTGATTGGGGTAGTACTCAAGAGAGTGATCAATAGTAGTAATGTAGAAGGTTTGGGAATTGAATCAATGTTTTTGCAAGTTCTTCTGAGTTCAGTTGTGGTGTTCATCAATCTTCCAGTGTATCAAGGGCTTTTCTTCCGCAAGGACAAGGGTTGTATGCCCATTTCTCTCACCCTTAAATCTGCTGTTTTTGCTCTACTGCCCTGCATGATCTCCTTGTATTGGATATGAAGCCTCAAGCAGAAACATGTTTTAAATATAAGAAAGGTGTATGACCAGGGAGAATGCAAATCACAAATGCTTACCACTTTAAGAGCCTTACTATTTTTTTTACTTCCTGTTTGTTTCTATGATTGTATACATTTTTGTGTTCGAAAATGGATAAATAAATACTGACATAAATCATAGTTCAAATAAAAATTTAAAATTTTGGGACTGAACTTTTATCAAGAATATGGATAATTTTGACCGAGAACCAAATCATTCAACTGTGATTGGAGGACTGAACCATGATAGAGGAGAATGTGACTAATGTGGGAAAAGGGAAGAATTTTAATTCATTTTTTTATTCAAGTAGATGCATTTGAACCTATCTCCTTATCAAGAGACCAATCTTCTTGTTCTTCAGCTGTGTGAAATGTATGGATAAGTATGAGCTGACGAGAGCACCACAACATATGTTCTACATGAAGTTAATGGAATTCTTAGTAAGTATGGATATAAGCATGACAACTAGACATGATTCCAACTCATGAATCACCAGAAAATAATAAATTATGATTAAAGTTACTTAAGTGAGCCTGCTCTCTGTAGAAAGAGAACCCCACAAAGTGGGCACGTGTCCTTAATATTAATAGTTATCTTAGGAGATGTTTCATCATTATTAAGTTGAATACAGAGCTTTTCTAAGGAAACTCTGTTGGCTTTTAAGATAAACAAGTTATTTTGGTTCTAATCTTATGTTTGCATAAGAAAAGAAGAGAAAGAAAAAGTTGAGGTCATTTTCACAACTTTTCAAGATCTTATTGCAGATTATTACAAAGTGCTTAGAATTAGATAAATTACTCGGAGCCTTCACTGCCCACTTTATTTGTGACTAATCAATATCATCTATCAATTATATGCCACCATGTCTTTGATAATCATAACCTAGAAAGGGTGACCTTTAACCATCAAATCTTCTCATAACACTCTCAATCACATATTTTATCATGTTCACAAAGGATAAGGTACATATGAATCAATATTCCACCATGGTTTTAAGGAACAAAAAGCTATTGGCAACTACAACGATGTTATCACAAAACAACTCAATAAACATTTGAAAGAGCCGCAGAAAATACCCGATATATGGTTCTCGCTCATAAACCACTTGTACAAGTACTGCCACTCTATACCATCCAAAGAAGGGTTCTGTATTCTACTCATCGGTGACGCAACCCCGTGAAGCTGGTTGCACATTCTTGATATACTGCAATGGATAACAAGAGATTAGTTTTTGAAATAGTGCTTAAATACATGTTAAGGTAATAAAGTTTCTTATAGACCTTGTATAGAACTCCTCTGCCAGCCTTGGGAGGAGGAGGAGTCCACTTCTTTCTGCGCTCAGCCACTTCATCATCTGTCAATTGGACATCCATTCTTCTCTTTTGAACATCAACTGTAATGATATCTCCATTTTCAACGAGACCAATTGGGCCTCCTTCCTGGAAAAAATAAAGTAGATTCCAATACATTCTATTAATATGGTCAAAGTAGCCACCATAAACCAGATAAAATTATGAAATTCAAGAAATGAATCGTGCAATGGGTGAAGCAATGAAACCAAGATTCAATGGTATCACACAGAAAGATATAGATGGTTAGTATTCTGATTATAAGGCTATTATCACCTGTGCTTCAGGGCAAACGTGACCAACAACAAATCCATGTGAACCTCCTGAAAATCTACCATCAGTTAATAATGCAACATCCTGCGACATTCAGAGTAAACAAACAAAATCAATTAAACTATGTTATGCTGTCAGAAAACTCAAATCCATGATATCCTGAATATGGACTAGATGACACATTATCAATTAACTATCAGGACACCAATATCCCCACAAGGCAAAAGTTTATGTTGAAGTGTGAATGTATTTATGGTGATTGTAGAATGCATATGTAGGGTCATGGAAACCACTCATTTCATAGGAATTCATGTGACAAATAAAGGGTGATTGAAACCAATTTAAGGCAGGACCAAACAGGTAATTTTAATATGCAGGATATAATTATACCTTCCCTAGCCCTGCTCCCATTATTGCACTAGTTGGTGTTAGCATCTCAGGCATGCCAGGGCCCCCCTTGGGACCTTCTCCTCTGATGACAACAACTTTTCCCTGATACATATAAAGAATGTAAGCAAGAGGATTAAAAGAGGTTTAGAAAAAGAGACTGCATTTTCTCTTTTGCTTCCCTAATAATGACAATTGCTAGCAGTACATAGAATACATAGATGTTTGAACAATGAAATAATGAATACAGTTGCCAACCATCACTCCAAAAAATGAATATGAGATAGTAGAATTTAGGTAAAGCAGACAATTTTTCTATGCTTCCGTTGGTCCCATGCAATTCTCTACGATTACTTGGTGCAGATGAATTGCCAGACCATTATAGCATCAACTTGCCCTTGGATTTCACTAGTTTCCCATTTGAATTTTAACTAATTTATAAATAATTCATCCTCAATAAGGCAGGATCACCAACTAACATTAGTATAATAGAAAAGAACTATCTCTCTCGTATTACAACATAGGTCATTGAGAAGATCTCAAACGAACCATTAATGCATGAGACATCAAATCATTTAATTAGCGAATTCATATTTAACGAATGGACTACCCCAATATCATGCTCAACCATCAAGTTGGGATCCAGTTTGGATTTTTTTTTTCTTGGGGCTATTGGCAAAGAAAGGAAACATCAAACAAATAGCAAACTCCAGAAACCATATTTACATGTCTTATGTTTAATCCTCTTTCCAAACATTCAATGATAATCAGTATCAGGTGATTCATACCTTAAAACTCATAGGATTCTCTGAGATAGCAGCTAGCATTGACTCCTCACCTTCAAAGACAAGGGCAGGACCTGCCAGATACCTTCCATTATAATCAGGTCTATAAAGCAAACTGTGCATCATATTTATGATGCCATTTCTGGATAGAAAGCCAAAACATGGCAAATGCAGAATAGGTATAGAATGCAGCACCAGAGAAATATAACCCTTCTTTCCCAGTAATTTTTGCCACAGAACCTTCAGGTGCAAGATTTCCATACAGTATCTGTATATGCCCAGTTGACTTGATGGGATTATCTAATGGTCTTATTATTTGCTGATAAGAAAAGATTGCATTTTGATAGTCAGATTCTTGAGATGGAAGAAACTGTAGTCTATAGAAACAATTTGGACTTTACCATCATACCTGACCTTCAGCCAACGTAGGGAAATTTTTTGCATTTTCTGCAAGTGTCTTCCCGGTGACTGGAAAAATAGAAAGTGATCATACTAATAAAATACTTAAATAAGAGGGAGAGCAAAAATTAAATACCATTTAACCTATGAACATACCAGTCACACAATCTCCATCTAAAAACCCTTGCTCCAAAAGGTACCTAATGATCGCAGGTGTTCCTCCAATCTAAATGCACGCATATTAGTCCATCAAAAGTGAGGAATTAAAATTAAAAAGTTGCTACATCTCAAGTACACACATTCATGTGCAATAGGCACACAAGAGCACCCTCACATACAAGAACACAAAAATATATAAAATGAATAGAAATGCTAGCATAGGAACTATTTGCACTAGACGCACCTTATGCACATCCTCCATTACATATTTGCCACTAGGCTTAAGATCTGCAAGGAACGGAACCTCATCACTGACCTTTTGAAAATCATCAAGAGTCAACTCCAAACCTACAGACCTGCCAAAGAGATTACTGCCATCAACTGATGCCATAAGAAACTCGAGAGTCTAAGATGCATATGTGAAATTTACTCCATGTTCAACTTACCTGGCAATGGCAATCAAATGTAACACAGCATTGGTAGAACCACCAAGGGCCATGACAATACCCATAGCATTCCGCAAAGATTTCTGAGTGATTATATCTCTTGGTTTTAAGTCCATTTTAATCAAATCCAATAGATATTTTCCTGCTGAATGGCACTCCACCAACTTCAGTGGGTCCTCTGCTGGCGTAGAAGAACTATCCAGATACAAATACAAAAAGGGTCACGAAATGACTGAAAGAATAGCACAGTAATCCAATTGCACGAATGTATTCTAGAGTCCTAATGACCAAAAAATGTTGATTACCACCTGTAAGGAAGTGACATCCCCATAGCCTCTATGGCAGAAGCCATGGTATTTGCCGTATACATGCCACCACAGGCCCCTGCTCCAGGACATGAATTTCGTATTATATCCATTCTTTGGTCATCATTGATCGATCCTTTAACAAGCTCTCCGTAACACTAAAATTAGTATCAACAAAAACAAAAAGAATAAATCGCATGAGCAGACCTTATACTTTCGCATGAGCAGTTGCTGTCTTTTCATGGAAACCATATTGTTCATTGGGAGAAGTGCAAAATTGAGAAAATTTAGAACTACAAAACAAACAAAAACTTAAAGAAACAAAAGCATCTAAGGAGTATATTGACTTGAAGACCAGAAAAATTTATGTGAGCATCTTCATCTATATAGCTAGGCACATGTAACAAAATATTGACTCATGTCCTGAAGTTCATTAACTAATCAGAAGCTGATTGTGTGCATAACATGAAGAAAAAAAAATTTAAACACTGAATAAGATATGAAGAGTCCAACAAAAGTAGTTTAAGGTACTAATGAGCATACCTGGAAAGCAGATACTATATCATAAGTATGGCCTTGAAAATGACCAGGCTGCATTTAAGAAAAAAGATAAGATAATTTTTCCAGGTTTTGCATGGAATATACAAAGTTTATAACAAAGAGACTAACGACATTCATTTTTAACATAATTTTGAAAAGAAGCTTCCATAATTGAGGTAAACTGATAAAGGCTGATCACAAAACTCGTGAACTTAAAACATTCACATATGCCATTGCCAGCATAATCAATTCATCTGAGAAACAATTTCCAGTATTCAAAAGAAACAGTATCTGACCTTAATAGTTCCACCATAAACCATGATACTTGGTCGATTAAGACGGCCCATTGCCATAATTGTACCGGGCATCTGTAAGAATGAGTTGCAAAAGAGCCACAATAAATAACCGAACCTTGTAAATCACTATAATAAGGAAGAAAACAGTAGAAAAAGGTCCTAAAAAGAAAAGGCCAAAAAGTTACATAGAAGTACAATACTCAACTCAACTCATCAAAACCTTTGCTCAACTACATGGGTTTCAGCTAATATAGAAATACAATGTTGAATGAAATTTTAAAAGAAAAAATCTTACCTACTCAGTTTTGCTCTGCATGAGTCAACAAATCACATCAAAACAATGGCCTTGTCTACTAGCAAAACTTCAGAATCAAGAACTCATGTACTCGTTGAATATGATTCTAAAACACAAACTCATGAGTAGGAAAATGGTGCATTATTCTCTTAGAAATGAGGTGCCAACTGGAATTCAAAACATTAAGTAGGGTGCCCTCCATTTGTTTGGGTTTGTGTAACAAAAGCAGAGTACGGAGAATTATCCTTGAGGAAAAGATAATTAAGTTCAAAAACTGGATAACCACAACATTACATAGCAATCTTCTAAACTACAACAATCAAACAAAACCTTAATTTACAATGTCCAATTATTCATATGCCACAAAACAAAACAAAAAAAGTTTGCAAAACTACATGGTTGGCATTCAGTAAACACAAACTAACAAATGGGTCCAATTAACATCTACTGCAATTCACCCAAAAAATTAAATCTTTTTTAAAAAGAAAATCGAAATCAAGTATAATTCCCCAAAAACAAGTAAAAAGGAAGGATTTTTCTTACATTTTTGTCACACCCAGGGATAGAAATGTTCCCATCGTACCACTGAGCAGCCATCACAGTCTCAATACTATCAGCAATCAAATCCCGAGACTGCAAACTGTAACACATACCTCTAGTCCCCATAGAAATCGCATCACTCACACCAATTGTATTGAACCTCAACCCCACCATCCCAGCCTCCTTAACACCCTCCTTCACAGCCTCCGCGAGTCGCAACAAATGCATGTTACAAGTGTTCCCTTCGTACCAAACTGACGAAATCCCAACCTGAGGCTTCCTCAAGTCGTCCTCGGAGAGCCCAACCCCGTAGAGTACCGCTTGCGAGCCTCCCTGTGACTTGGGCTCGGTGACTCGGGAACTGTACTTGTTGAGCTTGTGAGCCTGAGGAGGAAGAGGTGGTGGTGGTGCTGTCTCGGTGTGTGTGGTGGTTTCAAGAGAAGCGGTGACCGGAGAGCAGCGGAGGAACGTCGGAGTTCGGCCGGAGTAGCGTCGTCTGGTGGTGGCTCCAGCGGTCGCGGTGGTGGTGAGGAAAGGAGAGGATAACTGGGCTGCCTGCATTGCTGCTGTTGTTGAAAGTGTGCCCGCGGCGACCGGAGTTGTGGTGGTGGTGGCGGCGGGGTTCTGAGAGGGGTTTAGACGGAAAGATCAAAGAGTTGAAGTACAGTGGCGAAGAATCTGAGAGAATGATTCGCTATCTTGCGGGTGTCGTGTGTAAGTTAAAAAAGTGGAACTGAGCATTTGCTGTGTTTACTGTTTAGAGGGTTTTATGAGGGTCGTTGGCGGGAGCGTACGTGCGATCGGTACGCGGAGCTACGGAGTCCGTTCGATATTTTGTGTTTGTTTATGATCTAATTTTTTTTATAAGCAATTGACTCATTTTATTGCCTTTATAATAAGTTAATAACTAGTGAACGTGCTTCGCACGCGATTTTCAGTTATATTTTATAAAAAAAATTATAATTTATATTTATTTATTTTAAGTTTAAAGGGGTAAAAAAAATTAAGTATTATCCATTAGATGTGTCATTGAAGAAAAATATAAAAATTAAAAATATGAGTTAGTTAGATTAATTATTTCAAAAATACTTCTTTAATTATTTATAATATAGGTTAAAAATTAAAATTTCTAATAAATAAAAAATATATTATTAAGATATCATAAAAGCAGCACAATATAATAAGAAGTTTTAATTTTATAAATAATATAGATATTGTCTATCAAGGTCTCAACTTAGATGGGTGAGCACTTGCGAGTGATTTAACGTAGTTAATAAGTTTTGTGCTGAAAATGGGTGTCAAAAATATATAAACCCCTTTTAAAAAAATATTTAAAAAAAATGTGGACCTTTTTTTATGTTTTTGTTTTTTTTTTGTAGTGATACATGTGGTGTTTTTTAAGCCTGCTTACGGCACCACACATACTAATTCGTATGGAATGAATACTAATAAATGAATATAATAGCATTCTAAAAATAACATATAAGCATTCTTACACGTAGTTACGACATGAGAGCTTTGCCCTAAATAAAGGTTGAATTATATTCACTTATATTGTAAAGATGAAAATCTATCCTAAAATCAAATATAATACAATGAAATTAGAAATTGGTCTTCTTACAATGTCACCAAATAGATTCATAATCATGGTATGATTCTTTTTTGTTCATGAATAGTATAATAATTAGTATAATTTATTAGTTCTGTTTTAATACTTAAATAAATAAATGCCCCTTTCTATATTCAAACCCATCTATTATTAAAAAAAAACAAACATAAAACATAAAGGGAGATTATTCTAGTACTTTGTCAAACTTCTTATTTTAAGTATAATTAAGATAAATGTTACATTGTAATACAAGCATTAAGAACCCCTTCTTTTGACTATAACAAGGATAATTAATATATACCCTTACACTTTTTTCTTTTTTTCTAGGAAACTATGGTTCATTTTTTTTTTTTTTTTTTTTGTGGTCTTCAACACCTAATATCTCCGCTAACTTTTTTACGGGGGCGAGACTATTTTAGAGTTAAAAATTATACATGATATTGGATAAACGTATATTCACAACCTAACATTCCTACCTTTACCAAATAAACTTTAAAATTGTGTTTTTATATTTGTGCTTTCTCCACTTAAAAATAAAAAATAAAAAAATGTAAAAGTCTCTCTATACACCGTAGACGGATAATATAGAGTAAACCGTATGTAGGAACGAGGCTTTTGTTCATCAAAACCCATAATAATCGGACGCGTGTACAGTTTTTACAAAATCAGAACACAACTAAATCATACTCTTCTACAAAAACACGGAATCGGAGACTTTGGGCCGAAACAACAAAACCTCTAAAGAGTCAAATCTTCGTCGTCACGTTCTCGGCACTTCTTCGCAGAGCCTCTTTTGGAACGTTTTCTTCTGTTCATTCCAAAGAATCTCATCTCTCTCAGATTATTCAGATCACAAGGTAAATCTCTTCTTCTTCTTCTTCATCTCTTGCAGTATACGATTTCAAATTTGTTCCTTTTCTTTGTATTTATGTACATATATTTTGTTAATTCCGATTTTTTGAGAAATCAGTCGACTTAAAATGCTTGTTGTAAGTTCAGATTCGTTTTCCGGATTCTACTTCGTTTTTTTGCTCGATCTCTTGAATTTTAGGCACAAATTTATGTGCGACTCACGTTGACTTAATTTTACTGCGTTTGGAATCTCAATTAGGCGTTTTCAAGGTGGAAACTTCCGATTTTTGTAGAAGAAACCCTAGATGTGAAATACTGGTAGATATATCGTGGTCTTTGTGTGGTTGCTATGAGTTATTGTTGATTATTTAACCATTCGTACTGATTCTTCGGTTAGAGTCCTCAATTTCAGTTGTTGTTATTTGTGTTTTCTCTCAGAAGTGCTGTGAGTTTATTTGGTGGTCATCAGCTTCAACAAAAAAGAAGAAAAAAAACGTAATCGTTTTGTTCTTAAGAGTGCAGATGGAGTCCTGGTCGTTGAAATCTCTTATTATTGTAGTTCTGGCGCTATTGTCAAGCCTGCAGTTTGCGGTTGGTCTTAGATTTGTGATCGACCGGGACGAATGCTTTTCTCATTCAGTTCAATATGAAGGTGATTCTGTTCATGTCTCTTTTGTTGTTATTAAAGCTGATGCTCCTTGGCATTATGGTGATGATGGCGTCGATCTTGTGGTAAGTCTTTAATCTTTATATATACTGTTTGTTTTCAGTTTTGTGCTTGCTCTATGCCTGAAAATTAAGTAAACAATACAGTAGATATTTTTTGCTTACAAAAGTTCTTCTCTTAAGAAGTTATGGATTCTAGATAAATTTTAGTGGCTTGACCTAAGGACAGTTCAAGGAAAGAGAATGAAGTGCATTTTGATACCTCAATGTTTGTGACAGATCTGCCCTTTATTATCATAGCTTAAATGAGATTTTATTTATAAAGACACAGGAGGGTCTGAACCATTAATCTGGAACCTGGTTTTGAGGATTCTTCTAGTCACACTGCTCATTCGCTTGTAAATACGCCCATTGATTCTGTAAATTCTTTGACATTGACAGGTTAAGGGACCTTCTGGCGATCAGATTCACGATTCTCGTGACAAGACAAGTGAGAAGTTTGAGTTTGTGGCTCACAAGAAAGGTCTTCATCAGTTTTGCTTTACCAACAAGTCTCCTTATCATGAAACCATAGACTTCGATATACAAGTGAACCATTTTACTTACTTCAACCAGCATGCTAAAGATGGTAGGGAACACTTCGGAAGCTCTCTCTCTCTCTCAATCTATGTATCTATAATATATATAATACTTCTCCTTGGTAATCCCTTTATATCAAGGTAATGAGCTTCTGGTAATTTCTATGAATGCATACAGAGCACATCAACCCCTTGTTGGAGCAGATTGCAAAGTTAGAAGATGCTCTGTACAACATCCAGTTTGAACAACATTGGCTAGAAGCTCAAACTGACCGCCAGGCTCTAGGTACGTGTGGAATGCTTAGTTGTTTTTTCATCTTCATCGTTTTCTTTCCTTCTTGTTATATCTTTTTGCCCCCTCCCTCCCCCCCCTCTTTCCAATTAGAGCACAATAAATCGACCAATAACTGTAGCTACTATTCTTTTCCCAAAGGAATTCTAGGATAAGCCTGCTTCAAACTTCATATGATAGTTGGCTACCTGGTTCAATGTGGTGGTTTGCTTTAGTTGGACTGTGCTCATTGGTCAATAGTGTTATAAATGTTTTAACAGATTTTGTATCCCCAAGTTGCTCAGTGAACCACATTTAGCTTCCTGTATAAAAAACTTGGTACTTTGAACTGATCATTTCACCAACAAAAAGCTTAGCACCCTACTCCATGGAAAACCGGTAATTCACTATTGGTTTATAGTTGTAGATAAATGTGTTACAAGTGTAAACCATGTCAATCCATTTATTGAAGATCACAGCGCAGATTCTAGCATTTCATTAGTAAAGTTGATCTTGTAAAATTAGTGCAGAAAATATCTGTTGATCAAGAACTCAAAACCACTGCACTTTTACAAATCCAATGACAAAGAATGAATTGTATCAAGCTGTTAATCTTTATTCTTCCTTTTCCCTGTCAACAACAGAAAGAAGAAGAAAGGAATTTAGTTTGACCTCTCCACACCACATCATTCAATTTTTCTTCATCTTGTCAACAATTAGCGCTCTCCTAAATGCAATTAATTTTGTTTCCAATTTTATCCCAACAAGTTGTGCTAAATATCCATGTCAATATCCTCATATCCAGCTACACTCATCCTCTGCTTGCCAACATCCTCATCTCAATCCAAGTAATATTCATTTCGCATAAAACTTTGGGTCTATATCTCTACTTCAACCACTTTACTTTTAAATTCAGTTCAATCTTTCAATTCTCTTGCACTATCTTTTCCATATAAACTTATTTTTGGGTTGATTATTGCATTTTCTTGTGGTGCTTAGTATTATTAGCTATTAAAGCCTATGATATTATGCCCTATCACTGATTTATAGTTCAAACCTTCTGGTAGTTAGTTTGCTTGAAAGTTGGCATTCATGGTTCGAAAATTCTCCGAAATTCGGCGAACTTCTACAAATTATTTCTCTTTTTTTACCATCGAAGTGCGAAGTGGATGTAAAATAAAAAATACTAAAATTAGCCGAAATAGTTCAATAAAATTCGACAAAATTCGATAAACTTCAATAAAATTTCTATTTTTCAATTCAAAAATGCAAAAATTCGACAAGAAATTCGATAAAATTCGACAAAATTCGATAAAATTCAACAAAGTTCGATGAAATTCGACAAAGACGTAAAAAAATGTTATTTCATTAATAAAAACAAAAAAAAATATCAATAATTGTGTATTATTTTCAACTTCATCAACCAACATAGCAATATAAATTTAAAAAAATAATTTAATAAGCTAACAAATTATGTAGTTTATGAGATATGCTTTACCAAAAAGAGAAGAAAAGAAGCAAAAAAATAAATAAATAAAGTTGAAATGAGATAAAAACTTAAAAATAAATTAAAAAAGTTTTCAAAGTCATCTTCTTTTAGTTAACTCTTATAAAACAAGATTAAAAAATAATACATTTAAATAATAAACTAATAAATTAAGCATGGTGAGATTCAAACTAGCAAAGTATATGGTTGAGAAGCAAGCCACCAAAAAACTAAATATCAAAACAAAGAAAATAAATTAAGACCAAAAGCCACCATTTCAAATTCATCAACCCACTTAATAAGATTGATTTTGTTAGGTCACTTATTGGTATTTTTATGAATTAAAAGTGTTTATTTATATTAGTTTTTTAGCTTATACTACAATAAATCTATATATTTAAACATATATAAAAACATTCTTTGAACTTCTTTAATTAGGAAATTTTTACAAAAATTTTCTATGTTAAATTAAACTTCTCCAAATTAATTCCAATTTTCAAGTGACCGAAGTCAAGTTGAAATCGAATTTTCGATCCTTGGATGTGCGTTAAACAATGTTAATGTAAAAACACATGTTTCAACCGATTATATTTATACTTTTATATGTGACAAGTATCTATTTATGTTTATTTTCATCATTTCTAATAGTAATTATGCATTTGATCATGAGATTAGTGAATTTCTCAAGCATACTTTTGGCTTATCTCAAGTTACTGACCATGAGCATAAGGTAGTGTTTAAACTGGATCATTACACGGATTTTCATCATCATTGTTGTTCTTGTGCGCTCCTTCCCTGTTAATGACTTTTGTTAAACTTAAAATAATTGAGAAGTAAAAAAGATGAAATACGTTATAGATTGGATGAGGATGAGAAAAGAGGTTCTAAACATAAGTGGAATGACCAGATGGATCAGAAGCAAAATTTGTAAAATAAAGAAACTAGATGGAGGAATTAAAAAAAAAAAATTACAGTATCAGACTTAGTTTTATATTGTTATTAATCTTAGATGTACATTCTTGAATCATATCAAATGAATATCCCATTGTCAAATAATTAGATTAGACATCCAAATTCCATTCTTTTTTATCCTCGTCCAATATATACTAACAAACATTTTCTTCCCCGTTTCTATGATACTCTTGGGCCAAGTCTAGTAAGATATGTCGAGCATAGTATTTAGAAAAGCATGTCACCTAGCCAATAGCAATGCCCATCCCTTTTGTGCTGGCCAACCATGAATCACGTTCAAAGACTCATAAGAACTGTACTTTATGCAACAGTTTGGTATAGTTTCGACCATATAAGAATTCTCTTATTCAACATGTTCAAGCACTGATCAGAAACTGTACTTCTGGAACAATTTGGTGTAGTTCAGACCATGTAGGAGTCCTCTTATTGTGTTGGCATTTCTTGCCCCAGAGACGATTTCAGATGTAAGATTTATGTATGAGCTTTATGATATGTAAACGTCAATTTGCTCCTTGTATTCTGCAGTGAATGAAGGAATGAGCAAGAGGGCCATCCACAAAGCAATGTTTGAATCGGCTGCACTTATCGGGGCCAGCGTTCTCCAAATCTACTTATTGCGTCGTCTGTTCGAGAGGAAGCTTGGGACATCCAGAGTTTAAAAGGGCCGTACATGTCACACATCGGTTCTAAAGATTCAAAACCTGAATCAGCTTTTTCTTGCCTACCCTATGGAGTTGAAACACAGCATTCATGGTTTTGTAGCTCATTGTGTCACTATTTTTAATAATTTTCAACGAAGAAACATGTACAGTAGTTAGCCAGAGATATGATTTATCGTCTTTCTAACTAAATTATTGGTTGGTTGGTTTAATTTTTCTGGTGTTTTGCTCGCAGTATTTATGTTGGTTGGCTAAGTACCCGGGGACACCAAGAACTTTTCTTGGTAGAGTCATGAGATACACTTGAAGCATCTTAGACGTTAGACATGATTAAACTTGGGTAGGTCCTTTCTATAGACTTGTTAATGATCACTATACTCTGGAGGTTGGAAATTTGGTATGATATCCGCGCAAAATGCAAAATTAATCTTAATCAACATTACATTGAAGTGGACATCACATTAGTGAAAAGAAACCTTAAGGAAACTTGGCGTCTAAAGTTTTCATCTTTAACCACCAAATTCAAAAAAAAAAAAAAAAAAAAAAAAGAGAAAAAGAGATAGAAAGAAGACGAAAGAAACATGTCTTATCCTCAAGTGAGGGTATCGCTAGATTCACTCGGAATAGTACAGGGGTCAACAGAGAGTTTCAGAGGAAGGTGGAAGCGCCAACAGCCAGACAGAAATAAAACAGGCAAAAGGAAAGAGAGACCTCAGCTTCAAATGATCCTCACCAATTTTTAAGTAAATATATAAACACAACATGATCTTTTTTTTTTAATTCCCCAAATCCACACTCATCGTCGTCATCATCAAGCCAGTTTTACAGCAGACCCAAACAGATTCCAGCGTGACCCATCACAGCTAACTCTACAGCTCCAGTCTCTCGGAAAATATGAGGCAGCCAGCTAGCTATAAATGAAACACTCCTCCCCAATTCACAGCCATCCCCACTTGTCAAGACTCCGCCTGAGGGGGGTGCACACAGCAAAACCATCTTTTCTGCAAATCAATGCAATTCTTAGTGTTAGAACACTGCACTTAAAAAACAATCCATACAAATAATCGTTGACCTATAATTAGTCTCCAACCATGCAAATGAAAAAAAAAAACAGGCCTAATGTTTAATATCACTGTCACGATCAAAATAATTTTCCGAAAACCTTGCTAGTCAATGTGCAGCCAAATTATGTAATGCTCAAGTCCAATTGGCAGATTCATGTCCATGATTCAAATGCATATATAAAGCCAAATGAACAATAGAAACACCATTTAGAATCAAAATGATATAACCATCCGACCAGGAGGAGAATTAGATGGTCAAAATCAGAGTTACTTGATTAGGATGGATCTAAAAGATGGCTAATCCAATTGCAAGACTCAATCCATCACTGAATATGGAGTTACTCTACGGCATTACATGGAGCAAGTAAGCAACTCAGATACCAAGTCAGAAACAAATTTTCTAGTGGCTTTTGATTAAGGAAGAACTTGGCTTGTTCCTAAGTGCCCCACATGGAAAGCATGTATATACTAGAGCTCTGAATCAAGCAATAGCAGTAGGATAATGAGGTCTGACACAGATGGCAAACTTCTTGTATTGTATGTTTTTGCAAAACCAAAGTGGTAACCACAGGTACAAATAATAATTAAAACAAAAACAGCTTACCGACTGAAGCTTTCCAGGATCTGCAACCTGCTTCAAGTTGCTGTCATCCTTTGCTGGTCCTGGTGAACCAGGCTTTCCACCAGCCTTCTTCTCATTTCTTGCCTTGTTGAAGATTACGGTGAATCCCTCAGCCGAAGCAGGGTCATTGACATCCCATTCACCGAACTTTGGCAATGGCCGACCCTTATCCTGCAAAAAAAATTTGAATTTTTAGTAGAAATTTTGATGGCCACACAAAGCAGAAGAATAGCAACAAGAAAATGAAAATAATGTATAAATTTGTGCAAAAATAGCATTTAAGACATTTACAATATAGAGCTTCATTGTGAAATATTGGCTCACCATCAGCATCAACTTTAATTAAAGCGAGCAACAAGATCCATTCAATTTTTCAATATTTTTAATAATGAAATTTATCTGGAAAAAAAGGTAACTGAAAAAAGAAAAAAAAAGGGATAAAGGCAAAAGATTTACTTGAACTCCTACAGCAAAAGATTCTGCCATGATATTCAACAATCATGGAATAGGAGCTATCAGGTTTTCATACTCATGACAAGTACAGCTATCCTAGATAGGCTCCTGTCAAAGAAAGGTATCCCGAATGACTTACTGTCCACAGCATGACACACAATGTTTGTCAAGTATTATTGAGATGATAAATTTCTTTTTAACTTTTTAACTGTTATATTCTAAAATTTAACATGAAGGGCGGGCCTTGGTGCAATGGTCGAGGTTGCTCCATTTTGACCTTAAGCACATAGATTCAAATCCATAAACAACCTTTCAAATATGGAGGTAAAGCTATGTACATTATTCCTTGCCCAAAACCCACAATGGCCAACGTCCCGTGCATTGAGTGTGACCTTCTATATTCTATACTTTAACATGATTTGAGAATTAAACATTTGTTTTTAGCATATTTCCCAATATGTTAAAATTAGACTTCTCTGATTGAATTTAAAATTTGAAATAATCTAAGTTAAGGGGAAAATCAAATATACATCCTTACCCAAAATCAAATATACATCCTTGCTCAAAATGGGCCCTCCTCAATCAGAAGGACAAATTTAGACGCTAAGATTTCTAAATTAAGCTATTGAAAATTAATTTTCCACTAAATGATCAGCAGTGTTTCTCAAGTAATTGAAGGCAGGCACCCATTTGTTTCCCAACCGAATGACGGGCTTTACACATGGAACTTTAAAGCATTCAAGTCCATGCGAAATGCATAAAAATATATCAATAGGAAACAAAGAATTGCTACAATTTTGTTCTCCTGTAGCCTTTCATAGCACTTTAGAGTAAAAAAAAAAGTAGGCTCTCTACCCAGCACATCCCTATGACCTTTTTGGCGGAAAAGAGGATGGAGGAGTGGGAAGAGTTTGATGATAAATTCACTTCTGAATTAAAAAAAAAAAAAAAAGAAGAAAAGAAAAAAGAAAAGAAAGAAAAGATAACAAATCTCTCTCTCTCTCTAAGGTGGGGAACCAAATAACATATGTTAGCCTTTAGGATTAGACATGAACAATAATGATTGGAAGGGGATCCACCTGGTGATTCGCTGGATATGCTCCACACGTTATGGACTTTTTAATTTAAGGAATATAAATGCATTTGATCTTTGAAAAGGATGTAAACTTGATACCAAAATATTTTCTAACTCTATCATTCTACCAAATCATCATCTTGGAACCATTGCAAAACTTCATGCTCCCCCAAAAGGTTCATTTTGATGTGTTCTTTTCTTCTTTATAACGTCCTGATCAAAGTTTTTCACCACTTTCTTCTTCACTCATATTTGCAAAGAATCATGTTATGAATATCCTTTATAGTGAATTGCAACATCTTCTGATCATGTCCTACATCTTCAGGCAACTTCTTTAAGAGATCGAGCTTTAAGAATTTCTCTCAAAGAGAGAGGGATTTTGAAGTTTGCAATCCATTGCTAGTGGTTGGTGTTTTATAAGAAAGCACTGGCAAATCACCAAAGTTTTCAAGAACGTAGAACTCAAACATATGGGGGTCACCATGCAGGTAAAGATCTTGATTGTTAATCACTCCAGAGCTTTTGAAGAATCTAAGGGACTCCAATTGAGCGGGTGACCACAAGATAGTAGGGAGCTACATTCTCTAAAAATAGGTGCATAATATTTTTTCTTTTTTGTTGCCTACACACCTCTTTATCTTTCTTTTTGTTGTTAACCAAATAAGCCACTTATTCTACATATATATCTTATTCATAAAAATGACCAAAAAAAGCATTAAGCCCAATTGGAAACACAAAGACCGCAAAGGTGCTGATCAAAAACCATATAAAGCAAATGAAAATAGTAGATTATATACCATGTAATCAATTGCATACATGGACTAGAGAAACGACTCTGAACTGTATGCATCAAATATAGGAGCTAGAAGAAGAAAGCCAGCTCGTCAACCAACCAATAGGTTCCCCAGTTTCAAAACAACAGGAAAGAGTGGAAAATATAAATGGATTCTGTTTTTACTTTATTTTCTATTGAATTATAAATATAAAAGACTTACTCGGTTCAAGTTGTAAATATATCTTCCACTTACACATATTTGAAGAATGTTCAAGAACCATCAATCAATTACATAAAAGTGACACAATCACTCGACAAGTCTCCATTTGCAAATCCAGTAAACACAATAACAGAAAAATCAGAAATCATTCAGAATGAACAGAAGGAGCAAATATTATTAAATAAATAAGCAATAAATAATTAACACAAACACGATCATAGGATGAAAACCAAATGAAACGCATAAGATTCACAAAACCAGCTCTAAATTAAACCAACAAACAATAATTTCGTCCAAAAAATTTAATCAAAGCAAATATTACCTTCCGCCTAAAATCATCTACCTCAAATGAATAAAAGAACAAAAATAAATAAATAAAATCAATATCAAACAGAAAGGACACGTAGATAATAATCAATCAAATTCAAATCAATCCCACATCAGAAGCAGCAGAGATCCAAATCATAACCACAACCAATCAATTCAACAAAAAACTAAAACAACATCAAAATCATACATAAAATGAATTACAAAAAAAAAAAAAAAAATTCATCTGATATACATCTGATCTCTAATTGATTCAAAGTTTGAAACAAACAACAAAAAACCAACAGACATAAATCGAGAAATCAAAGAAGAAAGAAAATTCTTGTTGTCCGTACCGACATGAATTCCGATTCCGAGAGAGAGATTCCCCAAAAAAAAAGGCTTCCTCTGCGAATGACAATAGAGGGAAAACGGAAAGGAGAGAAAGAATGCGTATTTATAGTCAGGACAACGTGGGGCGTGGGCCGCGCATTTGACGGGCCAGAAAAAGCCTATGTTTTAAGTGGGCCCCCCAAAATACGGTCAAGTTTCCATTAGGCCGACACGCGTATGGCCATCGCTGTGCCAGACGGAACAGTTGACGGATCGTAACGACAGCTTCGCTCCTTGATATATAAATATATTCGATGAAACGGGTGGACGGTTGACTTACTTGACGGTGACTTGACGACTTTTGTTTCGCAATTTGTTGCGTGGGCCCAATGGGCCTCTTTGGTCAGCAGCTACTTTCTTTTGCCGTTTCTGACTGGCAGCTGTGATCGTCTCTATAAACATCACGAGCCATCACTTCGATGCTTATTTATTTGTATTTGTTTATTTATCAATGTACATTTATTTAACACAACTTGGACCTTTTATTGTTTTTGTATAGATTTATATTTTTCTTATGGACTATACTGAAATATCACACTAGTTTTGGCAAGATAAGACAATAATAATAAAACAATAATGATAATAATGGAAGAGTGCATTTTTAAAGATATGTTTGTTCACATCACCATTTAAATTGTAGCATGGATATAATTATTTGTAATCTAAACAGCAATACTTATAGCTTGAGCAACTAATTCATTCTTTAACAAAAGCTTGGAACTACCTTTGTTATTCTAACTCTTGGTTATTGTATCAGAAGCAAATGAGATACATTTGTATTTTTTTTTTATAACCAAGGATATCTGGGTATCTAGCCCCTAGTTGCTCGAGCGGGAGACGTGACCCTGAGATGAGCGCCCTGAGCCACTCAACCTGAACGATAGCTTCAATACATTTTCATGTAATGAAGCCCCTCATTGCATGTTTTGAAGACTTGTATCATCAATTAACGTTCAACATTTTCCAAGGCCTTGGGAAAGGGGTCTGTTGTGCAATTTTAAAATACCAAGTTTGCATCAGACCATAGGCTAAGCACCTATATGAGAAAAGTCCAATAAACATGTTGGATTCTGTTTGCCATAATGCAAGCAATAGAATACTTTTATTAAAAGAAGATAGCCCAGTGGTTTCCACAGTTGTAGACACTAAATAGTAATAAGTATATATAGTATTCATGTTGAATGGCACAATTCCAAAAACAGAATTCCAGATCATGAAGAGCTCAGTTCAGCTTGGGCACTCATCAAGTTGCAATCACCCTCAAATGGGTGAACCAATTAAAGCTTACAAAATTAAGAACAGATAAGATCTAGTGGAACCAATTCAATTTGAACCTTCAGTGATATTTGAATCAATCTTCAATGACCATGATCTTTCTTTCTCCCTCCAACAAAAGCATATACTGAAAACTTTTTCAGAATAGGAGCACTGTAAGAAGTCTGTCTAAGGTACAAAGTATAGATTGTGAAATCAGTAGCAAAATGAAAAAATTGAAGAGACTCCACATGATTTCAGATGCAGGTAAGAACTCATGTTAAGTATTAGAATTAATTAGCGGCTAAAGAGGCAAGTATATTATTGCATTTCTAGAGATCCTTTTACCTCAGTTTCCCGCGAAGAATGTGTTTCGCCTCATCCAGCAACCCCGTGCTAACCATCAAATACAGTACCTTTCTCACTTTAAGCATTTTCCGTTGAAGAGTGCCTTGGATACCTATTAAAGGCACCATATAGAGGATAAGATAGCGTGAAAATGATAACCACAAGAAGCAAATCACAGTTTAGGAGTAGCGGATACCACATGCCATCCAAACACGAAGTAGGAAAGTTTCATTGGTAGAATACTGTTTGGCCAAGAACATTTTGTTTTTGCAGCTGTAAAGGAAAACAATGCTGCAATATCAATATAACCCAAGACAGCAATAGACACTTGGGGGACCAATCATATTGATCTCCATTCACATTGAAGCTGCATAAAATTGTAAAAAGTTGATCAACTTCAAAACTGCTCATGGACAAAGATCCTGCACAAACAGCATAAACTGGATTAGGAAGCTGGTCTAGGATGTTGCCCAATTGACAATTCTCTATTGTTAGTGGATATACCTGCTCTGTTTTTACCATCTCTCAGATTGAGCAATATTCTGACACAGAAGCATTTCTTTTAGTATCAGTTGGACCTTCATTAATGCTCCAACTGATTGTAATAGTTTCTATCTTCTTTCAAATATATTTTACCCAAAAAAGTATCTGTTGAACATGAAATTTAGCACATAAAAATAGTAAAAGACTAAAGAAAAAGTTTGGCGAGCCAGAAAATGCAGATAGTGCTTTGTTTGTACTCTTGTATTAAGCTATCTTACAAGGAGATTACACTTAATTATTACACCATAGGGCATTGTCTAACAAGTATTTACACATTGGACTCTTCAATGTACATTTGAATATAAGATACTGAAATCCTTTATTTCAGTTATCTTTCCACAAAATGTGAATTCTGATAGAAATTGAAGTAATGCATCTTCCATATACTGAGAAAATGGAAGTTCACCAATGGTGATTATACTCAAACTAAGCCTTTTCCCAACTACATGGGGTCGGCTACATGAATTTGCTTCCTCCACTCCGCTCTATCTATGATATACAAAAATATTTTATACTCTATTTCGCTCATATTATCACATCTCTACTTTCATTGTATAAAGATGGTAAAAAATACATGTGAAAAATCACAATAGAACAAATATGTAGGAAGAAGTCAGAGCTTCAGGCTTCTCTAGGACAGTTCAGGCAATAATCGATTCTACCACTTGCTAAATTGAACCAATGAGAAAATGCTTCCCACCAGAAAAATCTCAGATAATGCTCTCTCCACCCTATGTATCAAGTTAGATGGATGCTTACGCTTTTTTTGTCAGGGAATAAGATCGTGGTGGTGATGAATCTTACAAGGTGGAGGTTTCTCACCTGAAAAAATAATAAACGTAAGTAAATACAATATAACAATGAGCAGAATGAAAATCAGATCAAGCTTTTGATGGGATGGGACAAGTATCAACAATTCAAACCTGTAGTTGAGAATCCAATACGTTGAGAAATATCAGGTGCAATCTCAGCCACACTACCAATGGGCCTTGGGGAAACATTAATGATTCAGAGTAGTAAACTAAATCTTCCCACATTTTTTTACAAATTTCTTCCTCTTCCTGAGAAAATATAATCTTATCATGGTATCTTTCAAGCCCTTGAGCATATCTTGAGCATTTCCATCCCAAGAGATTAATCCCCTTTTGTGAATGTCGATCAAAAGCATTTCGCCTTTACCAAAATCATGTACACTAGAAACAGCATCAATGAGGACAGTATAAGTGGTGATATTAGGCCAAAGACCCTTTTGTTTCATCTCCTCGTACAATTCAAAGGCAGCATCAACATCACAATTAGCACAAAGGCCCGTAACAAGAACATTGTAAACAACAACATCAAGCTTCATATCATGGAGTTCCATCACACCCTTTAGCTTCAAAGCCTCCCCAAGCTTTAATTCTTTGCAGAGTGCATGAATTAGTGTCGTAAAAGTAGCAATAGTAGGGCATAGTCCCATCCTTGTCATCCAATCAAGAACGAGCATGGCTTCTTCAGTCTTTCCACACCGGAGAAGTCCTCTAATAATAGTACCTTCAGCTACACAATGGGAAACCAAGCCCAGTGTTTGAATCTCTTCTTTTAACCTGAATGCTCCACGTATATCCCCAACTCGACACATCCCATTAATCAAATTAACATAATGTCTGTAAGCAGGATGAAACCCTTTTTCTAACATTTCATGTAGCATAACATAAGACTCTTGAAAACAACCTTGTCTGGTAATACCATTAATGATGGTGTTGTATGTATCTATGTTGGGGAGCACTCCTAAACTTCTCATATTGCTCATCAAATGCAAGGCTTTTCCAATCTCACCATTCTCACAGCACTTGGTGATAAGCAAATTGAAAATAAAATGATCAGGAATAATACCTGCCATTATCATCTTTGCTAGAAATTTAATGCCAATGCCCACCAAACCCGACTCACAAAGTCCAAAAATTAGGCCGTTGTAGGTTAGCATATCAGGTGCAAAAGCACTCCTGATAATGATATTGTACAGGGTAAGGCATTCACACAATAACCTTTTCTTAGAATACCCGTGTAAAAGAATGTTATATGTGACTAAATTTGGGAAAAGACCATTGGACTTCATTGTGGAAACAAATTTATGCACTCTTTCCATTTGTCCTAACCTTGAATATCCATCTAAAATTGTGTTCAGTGAAGTAGTGTCAGGAAGTACACCTTTCTCCACCATCTCTTGATATAAATAATAAGCAGCCTTTTCTTGGCCTTCCTTGAAAAGACTATTAACTAAGCAAGTATATAGAACTGGATTTGGAAGCACTATCCCCTTTTCCACCATTTTTACAAACATAAGAATTGCAGAAACTGTTTTCCCTTCCGACAGAATCCACTAAGAAGAATAGAGCACGTGTAAGCATCGGGTAGTATGTTATTTTTTACCATGTCTTTAAATAGTACCACTGCTTCTTTCAACTTCTCACCTTTGCAAGCCTCAACCAATAACGTATTGTAGACTACACTATCTACGGCACAAGGAATTTTGTGGAGTTTGTACAAGAATTTCCTTGCCTCGTCTAAGTTTCCCCCTTTGGACAACCCTTTCAACATACTACCATACGTGAAAGGACTTGGATGATGACCATGTTTGATCATTTCATCAAATTTGGAAAAGGCACTTAATCCATCACCTATACTTCCATAACCATTGATGATACAATCAAAGGTAATAGAGTTAGGTGCTAGGCCAATCCTACCCATATGCTGCAAGAAGTCTTCTGCTTCTTGCAACTTCCCGTGTCTACAAAGAGAAGAAACCAACATGTTACAAGTCATGCAGTCCACATAATGACCCACCCGAATCATACCCGAGTAGAAATTCATTGCTTCCATTACACTGCCTTGTTTGCAGAAATTGTGGACTAATCTGGAGTACAAGAAAGAATTGGGTAAAACACCAGCTTTATGCATCTTGCCAAGCAGTTCCTTGGCATGTTTGGTCCTACCCACTTCACAGAGTCCATTAATGAGTGCGGAAAAGGTGATAATGTCGGGATTCACACCAGTCTCAGCCATCCTGTCAAGCAATTGCAAAGCTGCATCAAGCCGCCCATTTTTACAGAACCCATTGATTAACATAGTGTATGCTATATGGTTAATGACCATACCATTTATCCTCATCCTCTCAAGAAGACTCTTGGCTGCGTCAAACTCGGCAAACTTGCAAAACCCATTTAAAAGAGCACCATAACTAACCTCATTAGGCCTTAGTCCCACCTTTTCCATTTCATCCAAAAGTCTCAATGCTTCTTCCAGATTGCCACATTGACAATGTCCACAAATCAAAGCATTATATGTAATACAATTCGGCGCATGATTAAAACTCAACATTTCTTTGAAAACCCGTGTAGCTGCTCCTATCTTCCCTTCTTTACAGAACCCATTAACAAGAGTATTATAGGTGACTTCATTAGGAAAAAGTCTCTTCTTCCTCATCTTCTTCAGTAATAGATAAGCTTTAGCACTTCTATTATTTTTGCACAAATTATCAACAAACATGTTATATGTACATACATCTGCTTCAACACCTCTACGACTCATGGAATCAATCAGCTCAGAGGCCGCCTTGTATCTTCCATTCTTGCAATACCAATTAAGAAGCGTGTTGTAAGTAGAAGTAGTCAGGACATAGCCAATCTCCTCCATCTTTCTCAAGAGTTTACCAGCTTTCTTAAGTTTCCCTTCTTTACAAAAGAACTGTAACAGTATGTTGAAGGTGCAGACATTAGGACATATCTTGTTCGCCAGCATTTCCTTAAAGAATGACCACACTAACTCCATTCTACTTTCCTTCACACTCACAGCTAAGAGAGTATTACAAGTATAAATCGATGGCTTAAATCCACGTTTACAAGTCAATCGAAACGACTCTAAAGCATCTTTGAGCAATCCTTCTCGGACGTAAATTCTAATCAAAAGATCAAAAACTGCAGGATTTGAATTGCAATAAGGGTATGTCTTCATAAGAACACCAAATAAATAATGTGCCCTGATACCCATATGAGAAAGATGTCTTAAAATAGATTTAGCTGGTTCGTACATCCTGGCTTTAGTGAGTATATGGGTTGTGATGCTGAATATATGAACGACATGATCGAGCTCCAAGCCTGGTTGCCGGATAACCCAATTGAGAAATTTCAGAGCAAGTTTTCCATGAACAACTCTCAGTGGGGATAACCTATAGTCCATGTGATTCATCGAATCCCAGCGGTGAATTGTTAGGATTTTGTATATGCTGTTCTCCATGTCTTCTGCTGCTTCCAACAATAATTAAAAAAAAAAAAAAATGAAAACTCAGAATATACTACATACAGACACATAAAAACATGAATTGTCAAACAAAATCAACTTGTTCCAGAGAAGCAACAAGTAAAGTAGCTTTTTAAACTAAAACTTGCTTATCTAGAGGAAAAGAAAGATATTTTTCATAGAGATTTGACAGAAATTCAAGACTTTAAACAGATTACCATGAACTTCTAAAAACAACAACTTGTCCCACAGAATCATCAAGAAAGTAGCATATGAAACTAGAACTAGTTTGTGAAGAAAAAGAAAAGGGCATTTTCATGAAAACTTTAACAGAAATTGAAGGCTTTAAACCTGATTTATGAGCTTTTTTCCAAAAAATAAGTTCGAAATGTCAGAACACAGAACATACTGATAGAGAAACCCAAAAAAAAAAAAACAAGAACTTCTAAAAAAAAAGCAACTTGTTTCAAAGAAGTACCCAGAAAAGTAGCCTTTTTTTTTATACTAAAACTAGTTATGAAGAAAAAAAAAGGGGGGGGGGGGGGGGGGGGGAGGGAGGAATTTTCATGGAGATTCTAACAGAATTTAAACAAACCTGAGTTCTGGGTATTCTCCCAATTTGATTGCTTATTACCATTTCTTAGTTTTCTTCTGGTGTTTCCAGGCAAACCCATGTTACAGAACGGTCTAAGCTTGAAGTTTCTGCAAGAGAACGAATAAATTCTCTTGGCTATTGAAGAACGCACAGAAGAAAACATCTGTAACTCTCCTTAAGCAGAGATTGCTCGAGCATGCTCTGAAGATCCTTTTTACTTGGTAGAAATTTATAAGGAAAGTTGAGACTAAAGACGGTGAAGAAATTTTGAAGAGCTAAATGGCTAACTGCGACCCTTCGCAAGAATTTTAACAAGTAAACTGCATATCTAAGGTTTGCAGCTCCAACGGCACGCATCTTTAACCCCTTTAATTTGAGTTAGATTTTCTTTCCTCCCAAACTCACTAGGTTGCGCTTGATAGTTAAAAAGAAAATTTTTCTTTAAAAAATATTATATTTAAAAAAAATTTGTCATAATTATTTGATTGAATATAAAAAAAATTTGTCATTAGTTATTAATTAATTATTTAGTTATATAATTATAACTTTTTCAAATTAGTATATAAAATTTTCTTACCCCATTAATTAAAAAAATTATGATAAAAAAATAATGAGCCTAATTTTTTTTTTCTTACTTTTTTTTGCCAACTAAACACTAAAAAATAATTTTTTTAAAATTTTTTCACCTATCAAACACCCACGAGAGTTTATAAAAATGAGAGCATTCTCTCCTCCACTAACACTGAGAGTGTACCTTAATAGCTTGTGTCAGCACTTAAAAATATATATACTACATCTTAATTTATTTTTGTGTATCTGTCAAAGAAAAATATTTTTGTACATTTATGGAACTACTAGCTAACATATTGTGTTTGAGTAATTATGTGAGTAGAATTAGAAAAAAAAAAGAAAATATATTAAATTACATTTAAAATTGGGCTTATTTTACTTTGTCTATTGTGAAATCATGTAAATACATGGTTTTTGTTTTATTTCAATTTGAAAGAGTTATCTATTTAGAGTTAAGCAGTCAAAATACAAATACAGTTTCCTGAAGTTTTTATTCAAAAAATCAAACTTCTCACGAGCAAAAACAACATAACTTTTTAAAATAATTTAGAATTAGGCCCCAATCCTAGTTAAAATACATTCCTAAAAGAAATTGTAAAACTTACTCTTGGAATCAATCAGAATATGTGAACAAACAAATACATATTCTTCTTCTTCTTCTTCTTCTTCTTCTTATCTATTTATTTATTAATATTATTTTTTACAAGATACAATGAAATTCAATTCCATGAACAAGCTTTTTATTGGAGAGCTAGTGATGAAAACTGAAAAGAACAGAAAACTATTGTTCCCAAGGAAGCAAAAGATATCTTCTTCCTTATAGCCTAGAATGCCCCGTCCTTCCCAATGGCCTGCAAACAAAATAGGCTTAATCAAGCTCAACTGATGTGATTCAAATGATTCAGAACCCTAAAAAGAGCAGAAAATATAGAGGGTCAGAGCAAATGAAGAACCTTTTTCTATTATCATTCTCGGTAATAACAACCTAGTGATCCCATCTTGTATGGTCGGCAACTGATTATTGAATTTGAGCTAAAGAACTCAAAGTAACCTATATGAAGTGCTTGAATCCAACCAAAATGTTAAAAGAGTCTTACATGAGCTCTAGAACAAGAGCAGAAGCCCCTCCTCCGCCATTACAGATACCGCCGACTCCATACTTCCCTGCTTTATGTCTTAGGATCTGCAAGCCATTAACTTGATTAAGATAAAGCTTTATCACAATTTCATGGAACATAAAGAAACTTAAATGGGGTTAAATGCATTCTTATGTTCAGGTACGGAAACAGTAGCAGTGGATTGCGCGTTTTATTTCTAGCACATTTAAAAGGTGGACTGACATCAACATCGTAAACAACACTATTTTTTCATTACCGCTTTCTGGTTTTAGCCTTGATATCTTAAAGATTTCTTATCGTCTACTCATAAAAAAAACTTCATTGACATCACATAGTCATTTAAAATTTTTGACCATCTAACTCTCAATCAACAAATAACGATTCACATGCATTAGACATTCAATGATAATCTGAAAAAGATACAAAAATTATAAAGTTGCAGTCAGAAATAACGAGTTGAATCAAGGGTATGTGTATTCATTCAGTTACAATGAAAAAGAACTAATTGAGAGTTTTCAGCCAAGCATGCAGAATAACTTAAACCAAGCCATTTGAAATATTACCCCCAACAAAGTGACTAAAATGCGAGCTCCACTGCAACCTAGAGGATGTCCCAAAGATACGGCTCCACCATGTGCATTTACTTTACCCTGCATGCAGAAAAACAAGGCAACTAATTCAAAAGGGAACAGCCGAATTTAGATAAACCACAAGAAACAAAAGGGGAAATGAGCAAAAAGCTTGATTCAACTTGCGCTGAGCGTTAAACTGAAATGAGGTTGCAGGCTAAACATTCTTTTTTGGAAAATAAGATAACTCACGGGATTAAGCCCAAGCAGTCTCTGATTTACAAGAGCCACAACCTGCATGTAAGAGGTAACGAGCTCAAGATTAATTTAAAAAAAAAGCTTTAAATATCACATGTTTTTACTGTTCAAACCAAAGCATCAATCTTACAGAAAATGCTTCATTTATCTCGTAGTAATCAATTTGAGAAGCATCCAAGCCAGCATTTGAAATAGCTTTTGGTATTGCAAGGGCAGGAGTTGTAGTAAATAGCTCAGGTGCCTGTATAGTCATCTTTCTTGAGTACTAATTTTGTATAGGACTTTCAAAAACAAACTAGACAAGGAAAAAAAAAACGAAAGAGAATGGACATGATATTAAGAAACCCCTTTTCCATGGTTATCCACATGCATATGTGAAAATATAAAATACACTTATCTAATGCAATTGCATCCAAAGCATCAAATTCAAAAGTTGGGTTTTTTCACTGATGTACCTGAGCAGCATCAGCATACCCTTTGATCTTAGCAATCACCTGCAATCCAAGCTGAAGGGCCTTCTCCCCACTCACCAACACTAATGCAGCAGCACCATCACTGACAATAAGATCTCGGTTAGCAAAAATAAAGAGCTGGTAGCAGTAAACCGAATCTGCAATACTACATTTGATAAAACTATATGACACTTAATCATGTGCCCATAGGATTTCAATATGCTCATTAATATCTGAATCTCAAATGATTCAAGCATTAATGATAGCTTGATATGCATTGTTGGGCCTCCGTCTATAAGTTATAGCTTTTGGGCTCCGTGGTTTCCAACATGGTATAAAAGTGTTGGTTCTCGTAATTTGCATGATTGATATTTGTCTCTTCTTCCATCTCTTTCCCGTCTCTCCACAAGTAGGATAGCGTTACATCTAAGGGGGAGTGTTAATGGTAGCTTGATATGCATATTACAGGCAAATAACCCCAACTCTTAGTAATTGCAGTGTTACAGGCAACATAATCCCACACTTAAGGAATCACCATTAGCAACCCACAACAAAGAAAGCTATTTTCCTGTCAAATGAAATCTAAGTGTTACAAGCAACATAACCCCAAACAGTAGGAATCACCAGTAGCAACTCACAACAAAGAAAGCTATCATAACCATATAGATGGAAGAATTATTTATTCTGTTCAGCTTGTGAATTCTGTGTCTTAAATATGGAACTATGAAATATCACTTTCCCCACAACCCTACCAGTATCAATTCATTATTTTCCATAAGAAATAATTATCTCCAAGATTCTATCACTCACTAAAGGTTAGCTATTGACATAGCTCCAAGAAACAAAAATGAAAAACCATACAGTCCATATTACTTGTTTAATGGAAAGACAAAATCTCTACATGGGAAGAGAGGGCAGCTACGGGACACAATGGACCTTATAATAGATGCATTGCCTGCAGTAACAGAACCACCATTTTGTTTGAAACTTGGCCGCAGCTTTCGTAGTTTAACAGGATCAAACTGACAAGGAACCAAAGGTTATGAGTACTTGAATCAAAATTTATACTACAAATAGAATGAAATTGACAAACTCATTCTGATACAGGATACTAATAATACATGACGATAGATAGAAAGAAATTATTTTTTGAAAATGCAAAATGTTTCATGATTAATTCTTCTATTATTGTTTTTAGTGATCAAAACCCCAAACAATTTTCAGGAGTGTGTGTGTGTGAGAGAGAGAGAGAGAGAGAGTCCATAAGAATCAGTTACAAGATATATGGCTGATAAAATAACAAGATAAGATTATGAATGAGTATAATAGTGCAACTGAATTGTTTAAGAACTCGGTTGCTCATATGGAAAGCAATGGAAAGACACATATTACATTTACATCCATTTGGTCTTACAAACACTAATAATTACACCAAAGGCAGAAAAATGGTACAAAAATTCAAGAGAAAGATAACATTATTTCAATTCAATGCATTACAATCAAATAAAACTGAATCATTTTCCAACCTTGCCTAGTCCTTCATCCTTATCAATTATAGTTGATGGTTTTCCTCTCCCTGCTGAAACTTCAACCTAGAGAGTGCATAAAGATGACAAGGATTGACAATGTAATATAAACCACAGTGCTTTAATTACTTCTAATTAGCATATAACTGCAAGTAATACCGGAGCTATTTCCCATGCAAAGGCACGACTATTTTGGGCAGCAATACCACGCGTAAAGCTCTGAATAGCATAATCATCCTGCAAAGACACATGGAGGTGCTTAGGTCATAAAAAAAAACCCTCTTACAAATCAACTGTTTTTTTTTTTTTTTCTTCAAAAAGGCACAATCTGTAATGTACGGATTTGTTGCTGACTCAAGATCCCTGGTCAACAATGGATTCAACCAGGCAAAAAGATAATAGTTACCATAAAGGGTCACATGCTCAAACTGGCAGGGAGATTACTTTTAAGATAGTGAACCACCAGATTTTTTTTTAGGTCGCATATGGTAGTCTTGACCAAGGAAAAAAAACTTCTGGAAAAGCATAAAGAGAATATAAATGGCTTTATAACAGCACCTGCTCTTCTCGTGTTATTTTATGTTGTTCTGCACACAATTCAGCACACACCCCCATTATATAATCATTATAAACATCCCACAGACCATCTTTGAGCATGCCGTCAATTATAGTGTCATGTCCTAGTCGAGATCCATTCCTGTTCAACAGATACGATTAGGAATTAATAATAGCTATTCCTTAACATCAATTGAACAACGAGATAATCTAGTTATACAACATAATAAGAAATTCGAGTCTGGCATCTCTAAATTGAAGTTGCGTGCATTTAAAAATATGACCAGCTATGCTTTAAGAATTGGAGCTAAATAATATGCAATTAAGATATATCAGTGTAAATAATGCCTAGAAAACATGAGGATGCTAACAAAAGAACCATGGAAAAATCATGAAAGAAGAAATAATGAATTCATGCATTTGTAAGCAAGTAGTTCCAATAGGTGACGACCTAAAGAAAAGTCAGATAGTATGGTGGGGTTATATAACAAATTGATTGAATAAGTTCAACTCTTCTTTTCCAAAAAAAAAAAAATCATAATAATAATAATAATAATAACAATAAAAAGTCCTATCAAATTCAAAAATAGATATGGGCAGTCAAAAAAGAATTCAATCTTGAAACAGAGAAAAATCAAACCTTGCTTCTGCTAGATATTTTGGCACATTGGACATGCTTTCCATGCCTCCAGCCACAACCACATCATTGATACCTAACTGAATACTTTGTGCTGCAAGCATTGTTGCTGTAATGGCCAAAGGAAGAGAAAATTGTTAATTAGATATTATACCGGGATCGTGAAGAACAATTGATGTCATCCGGAGATGGTATTCATACCTTTCATTCCTGATGAACAAACTTTATTAATGGTTGTACATATCACGGAGTTAGGAATTCCGGCACCTAAAGCAGCCTGTCTTGCAGGAGCCTGCCCCAGATTTGCACTAAGAACATTCCCAAAGAAGACCTCTTGAACAAGTGATGGCTCAACATTTGCCCGTTTAAGAGCGCCTACAAGTTCAAATAAAAGAATGGTTCAGACAAACTTGCAAAAATACCCATATTTCTCACAATACAAAATAGAGAAGATAAATTGCAAGCTTACATTCAATTGCTATAGATCCTAGCCGAGTGGCTGATAAAGACGACAGAGTACCAAGAAAGCCACCCATTGGTGTACGTGCAACTCCAACAATACATACATCTGTTCCACACAAATAAAGGTAAAAAAAAGTGGAAGATTTTGGGGTGATTGAAATTTGAAAATGCGAACTCGACAACTAGATTCTGCGCAAAAAAAACCTTCTCCCTCAAAAACCTGTCAAACTATATATCCATATAATTAGAAAAACAATCCGAAACTATAAGAAGAAAAATAATTGTTCTTAGATGAGTTTTCCCTCATTACAACCTACTGGGAAATTAAAGCAAATACATGTTAGGCAAGCTAAGATCACTATTTCTAGCAGTAACAAAGTAAGAAGTCCTTGAGTTGCAAGGATTGTTTATGTATGATGTTGGTTTATGAGTTCAAATACACCCTTACCCACAATTAAAAAAAAATAAAAATAAACAGAAAAAATAAACTCAAAGATCTGGTAGGCTACTTTTTAATCTATTAAATCACATGAATGAAGAGAATTTGACAAAGTCACCTCGAGGTTTCACTGAATCAGCTGCAGCTGAGGAAGCCATGGAATGATCAGAAACAAAATCTGCACAGTACCAAAGCAAAACATTAAATGAAAAAAAAAAAAAAAAAACCAGACTAAGATCTATTTTTGAGAAAATTCCTGCCTTTTTTTCCCCAAAATCCATGTTGAAGTATCAATAATTTACTGAAACCACTAAACCAGACTACAACATAGATTCATATACCTCGAAAGTTACAGATTGAAGAGCAAATAAATGAAATAAAGCAGAAAAAAAAAAAAAAATATATATATATATATATATATATATATATATATATAATAATAAGATAAACAGATAGATTATGAGGGTTTTCAAGAGCAGGATCAAGCTCTTGCCTTTATGCAAATTTCGAAGAGAGAGAGAACTGAGATGAAGAAGGCATGCTTTGCTCGCTAGGAGACGAAACGTGACGGTACTAAGTTCGATAATTTGGACTTCAGGTGAAAAATTATGACGCTTTTCATACGCTGACTGTTGTATGTTATCCATTAGGCACTTGGATCAATGCTGGGGGAAGGTGGCAAAAACTTATTCTTATTATTATTATGATATAGACATTATCATTAAAAAAACATAGATAACTATCTTATATAATATATACTAAAGATTATTTTAGAATTTATCCAATATAATCCCTCACTTAATGTCAGAGTTTAATTATTTTTTTTTAAAATAAGTAGATAGTTAATATAGTCTTCATCCGACCTCTTATACTTTTTATCATTGTGTTCGTCTTCTTAATTTTATCGAAAATTTTGATCTTATGTTAAAAAAATATATATAATAAAAAAATTAAATTTATTTCATATATATTTATATAAGTAATTATCTTAATTTATTTAATATAATTGATCAACTAATATTTATTATATATATATATATCGAATCAAATTGATTTTAGTTTAGTTTAGGTTAGGTTAAAGCGTCAAATTCATCTAAATCGAACCGTCCCCGCTCTTACGAAGTGGCTTATGATTCGACAGCTGAACCGCCTATTCTGAAGGTCGAACCGCGTGAACTCGCGGTTCAATTGATAAAACCATTGGCGTTTCCCGCGAAGCGCCGAGGAAGACAAGAACAGAAGAGAAGATGAAGAAACAATGGCTTTTTAGGGCAATCTCTGAAACTCGAACCCTAACTCGAAGTTCCAAACTCTTCACAAGAACAAACTGCTCAAACCCATCTTCGAACTCCTCCTCCGTGAAGAGAGTGACCAGAAAGAACTTCGATTCAGCTCTGGAAGATCTCAGACGCCATGTCCGCGAAGCTGATTTCGTCTCAGTCGATTTGGAGATGACGGGTGTGACGAGCGCGCCATGGCGGGAGTCCATCGAGTTCGATCGTTTCGACATTCATTATCTCAAAATCAAGGACTCCGTTGAGAAATTCGCAGTTGTTCAGTTCGGGGTTTGCTCCTTTCGTTGGGACGCTTCGAAGGAATCGTTCATTGCTCATCCGTGAGTTATTTCGTACAATTCTCTTGTGCTTTTTGTCAATTTGGTGGGTTTTAGTAGGAAAGTTTTGAGCATTTTTGGATTTAATTGGATTGGGTGAGGTTATTTGGTGAATTGGATTTTGGTGTGTTTTGGCAGGTATACATTTTATGTATTTCCACGCAAAGAGCTTCCTTTTGATGCCCCAGCGTACGAGTTTCTCTGCCAAACAGCGTCGCTTGACTTCTTGGCGAAATACCGGTTCGATTTTAATGCCTGCATACATGAAGGTAGCTTTATGTCTGCAGTGACAACATTCTGTAATGGTTATGAGAACTTTAGCTATATACATTTTTGAAAGGAAAAAAGAAAAGAAAAAGAATAGTCAAATTAAGAAACCTTTTCAGATAGTGTCAGTCATTAGATTCTTACATCTTCTTTTCTGCAGTATTTCTAATTGATATAACATTAAGCAAATGTAATGGGTAGTAAGACAGGGAAGGGTGAAGAAGCTTAAAAAGTTAGTATATGTTCAGTATATTACAGCATTTTTAAGCAATGCCTATATGCTATAGAATTTGGCTTGTGATTTTGGGTAGTTGAGCACAGAGGAAGGACCTATGAAATATGTGCGTTTCTAACTATTCTTGTGTGGTCTCACATTTGAAAGAGAATAATCTTATCAATTACCATACCATCGTTAGACCTTGCTATGTTATGCCAATTACTTTTCTTATTTGTTCATGTGTAATTTTTAAAGGTTTTCATTCTTGGGTCATCACAGGTATATCTTATTTGTCTAGAGCACAAGAAGGTGAAGCACTGTCTCGCTTGAACTTGGCTTATCAAGATGAGGTACCTAATTCAGGAGGTCACTTGAGAGAGGAAGGTGAGTCTCAATTGATTGCTATTGCGGACATTCTTTTTATTGAGAGAATGAAAGACAGATTCAGCAAATGGCGTGATGGTTTGTTATTGAATAAATATGGAAAATATCAATTTGAGGACAATTCAAATGACTCAAAGGCAGAGCTTCAGACTGTTTTCTTCAAAATGCGTCCGTCTATTAAACTTGACGGTTTTACTTCTCACCAGCACAGATTGATTCAGTTGGTAATGTTATCTTTTTTGTGTTTTTCGACGTCATACTGTAATGTCAAAGTATTTTGGAAGAAATTCAGATATGCAACAGGTTTTGCATTGCATTTTCCTTAGTAGTATTATTTCTTTGTTCCCAATCCATAATTCATTTATCTGCTATTTTCTTAACGTAAAAAGTCAATGTCTATTTGTTTTTATAGTTTGGTTGTGTGGCTAATGGATGGAACTGGAAATGTACAGGTCATAAGAAAGTATTTCAAAGATCTTGCGTATGTCCGTGTGATTGATGATGGTTTCTCAAAACAAAAACTAGTTGTATATACAGACTCTGAGGAGGACAGGCAGTTACTTATGGTAAGAGAAGTTTTTTGAAAAAAAAAATTGTAGAAAAATTTTGTTCATCAAAATCTTCTTTCAACTTAAGATTTTCTTATGTGGCATGAATTTTGTTGTTCCTTATGTCAGTTTGCTTGCAGAAAGAGGTGAAGGCTGATCTGTGCAAGGGAGCAGAACTGAAGATTAATGCCGCGGCGGGTTTTCGCCATGTTATGGACCTCCTTTCCTCGGAAAGGAAGTTGGTCATTGGTCACAATTGTTTTTTAGGTATATCTTTCTCAGAATTACAGACATTTTGTATATAAATATTGTGCTTAATTCATTTTCTGATACAGATATCACACACATATACAGCAAATTTATTGGTCCTCTTCCTTCAACGGTAGAGGAATTTGCGTCCTCTGTTCATAAAGAGTTTCCATTCATCATTGATACAAAGTATCTCTTGAAGGCTGACCATGTGATTAGGAGTCTGATGAAGAAGACTAGAACGTCATTATCTTCGGCTTTTCTTCTTCTGTGTCCTCAACTTGCTTCAATTTCCGGAAGTTCTGTTCTGGTGTCTCAGCATCGGATAAAAGTTGAAGTTCAAGTGGATGACATGAGGTCCGGTTCCTGCTTTTTATTTGTTTATATTTTGTGTTTTATAAGTTGATTCCCATTCATTCTTTATTAAATTTCTCTTTTCACTAATCACTGTTAAAACCTTCCGAGAGCTTTCTCCATTGTTAGGAAAACTCACAAGCACAACATATAAAGATGACAACATAATAAAGTAGCACTTGTCTAACATTACTCCTGAGTCTGATGTGACAATTCCATTTTTTTCACTCTTTTTTTATTCTTTTAGTGAAAATTTCTCTGCAGTTCATCTGAATGGAATTCAGGTACCAAACACGAAGCAGGTTACGATGCGTTTATGACTGGATGTGTATTTTCTCAAGCGTGCAGTCATCTAGGTATTGATTTTAAATCCAATTGTCCATCAAAAGATTTGACCCACAACGAGAAGCTCCAAAAGTATATGAACCTTCTATATCTAAGCAGCAACAATGGAGCCATTATCGACCTAAGCACTGGTAAACAGATTCTTGAACCTTCAGATTGCCATAAACGCAAACGGCAATATCCCAAGATTGTATTTGAGAATATTATCCTACTTTGGGGATTCCCTTCTAAGTTGAAACCAAAGGAGCTGAAAGATAGCCTTACTAAAGTCTTTGGCCTGGACTCTCTAACATCGGTTTATTACTTGGAGGAAACTGCAGCATTTGTGCAATTTAGGAAGGAAGAACTTGTCTCTGATTTCCTGGCTTTGAAGGAAACCCTAGAGAAAAACAATGATGCAATCTCAGTTTTGCACCCTCTAGCAAATCTTTTGGAAGGTGGGAAAACCCGTGCTGCCCGGTATGAGGCTTACAAAGAAATTTGCAGCTCTTCTATATCGAGAATTATGTTTGCAGAACAAGCTGAGACAGTTAGTAGTCAACAGAAGGCCAGGGAAGCAAGAAGTTCAGAAGTTGGGGCAGAAAGCATGGAATTAAGTTGTGTTACCAAAACATGAGAGTGAGAAGAGAAGCTGCTATGGAACTCAGTATTCAGTATTCACCTTGTCACCAATTGTCATACAGTGAGCTCGTGGACACTTTATGTACTGCTGGGTCTCAGTGAAGATCCAATGCAAGAAGCTTGCTTCTTTTGCTTCTCTCTATTTATAGTTGTCAATTCATATTTTTGTTGATCTGATGTATATTGATTTTGCCTTTTGTTTTTGATTCATTATTTACCATGTCTACAGTTGCCATGAGGCTCTTTTGTCTAACCATTGTTCTTTGGGCTTTATTCCACATGATAATTGGAATTAACAAACACCTTTAGTCTGGGATTCAGATACAATAATCTTCTTATAGTTGTAATTTGTGCTTCTGGTTTTCGAAGGAGAAGTAGAAATCGTATGCTCAAACAAGAAGTAACCAACAAATCGACTGAGACTCTCCCAAATAAAATAAAATAAAAGAAAAAAAGTTGACCATAAATGAGAGCTCATTATATATACAACGGCTAGCCAAAGTTTTGACGTTGAATTGGGTGGCTACATTTCAAGAAAGCATCAAATGTCCAAATCTGATATCCTCCTACCTATAAAACATTTAACTACAAAAGCAATGTGATTTTCTTACTAAGTGAATCGAAGCATAAAACAGGATTATAATACCATAAAAAAGAGGGAAACAGTGAGTATGTATGCATAAATGAAATTACTGCTCCATATTGTCAAGTCACTCGTCATCTTTGTATGGGTATTCTTCTGGAACCTGCTTCAGAAGTTTCAGTCGCAACTCATATGCATCATCTCCTCGCAGCATGTCACGAACCCACGTGACTTCCGTCTTCATTGACACCTGAGCGCAGAAAAGCATAATAATATAATGAGAGACTAATGTTGTTAATGCAGAGAGCATGGCCTGAAAACTTGGATCAAATTTTTCAATGCAACGTGAAAAAGCAATTCTGACGGAGCCATTGATCCATCCCCATGATTTATATGATTCACATTGCTGCATATGGTAGCATAGAGTTTGCCACTCAAACATAAGTGCAGGAAATTCACCATTCGTCCAAGAAAAATTTGAGTGCATCATGAAGTAGGTAGCATTATTTAATTGAAAACATTGACAACTAGTAACTATTTGGATATCTTTTCAAAAATTGAGAAATTTAGGAGATGAGAGAACAGAAGACTCGAATAGAAAGGGCCAAACTTGCAATTTAAGGATAAAAGCTGCGGGATAACTCCAGCACTGACTATCACACACTGCATACCAGGTAGCCCCATTATGTTCAACACCTTAGTCTGCTTAATGAAACAAATTAAATCCACAAATAACAAAAAGATCTTTAGGAGTGCCAATTGAACACACACTACTGATGTATTATATTATCAATGCGAACTCATTTCCATTTAAGACAAGTGAAATTTGCAAAACCATCAGCCGATAATAAACAACAATTATAATTGGCCAGTCAACGTAAAAGAAAAAGGTAGAATACTTTGCAATATGAGTTATACATGTAAGGATGGAATGCATAACGAACAATGATATGTATAATATAGTTTGCAATCTAAAATTCAATATAAGTATAAATAAAACAAGAAGTAGAAAAGGTGAGGCATTCACCATCTCTAGGGCTCCTCTGATAACCCCACTCAGTACGTTACAATAATATAATCCTTGGCAAGTATCAGGAAGCTCAACAAAGTCTACAAGAGGATTATCCTCCAAAATAAGGCTGCAACTCATCCCATCCGCAACCCAATTCGTCAGAGATGCAGAAACCCCTAGGAACATCTTGAAACCAACCTGTTTGGATGTATAATTAGAGCCTGTATCAATAAAAACTAACCTAGTACACCATCAAAGCTGCATATAGTGACAGGGGAAACCAACAAACTGTGAAAGATCATAGAGAAAGTAACTATCATTTTTCATCTCAAAAAACATGCAAGCATGATTCACAATCAAAAATCATGTTTGATTTCAAATTTTCTCATGATGTGCAAAAAATGATATAACATTCAACACATACAGAAATTGCAATCCTTATGAAATCAAATAATTGTAGGGTAAATTAGCTAGTAAAAATCTCTGCAAGGCTTTGTTGTGCTCATTTACCCACTTTTTCTCAGGCCTAAATAGGTGACGAAACCTAGCAAAAGGAAAGAGAATTTCAGACACAAACTGGTATTCTTGTTATTTGATTCTGTAGTTATAGTATTTAAACTCTTCATAGCATCCGTAGAGTAGGACTGATCCTCTTCAAATTAACTTCTCACCCCATTGAAACGTTGGAGCTCCTTGACATGGCATCATACATTCAAATTTCAAAACTCTTTCAAACAAATAGCCTAATTCTTACTCAAATTTTTCCAGTAATATCTCAAAGTTATTCCATGCATTGTTATCTTCTATTACAGTAGAATGGAAGGTCCATTTCTTTTAGCATGCAAATATGAGCAAATTACTAAGAACAAATAACAGTCATCTGTATTAGCACTGTGGGAGGCTGAAGCCTATCAAGCAGTCACAAAAACATAAATCTAGAGAAGTGTCATGAAATTGTCAATGCATCATGCCTCAGATGAAGCTGTGGTAATAGCAAACTAGCTATCAAAATGCATTTACAATACCTTTGCAATTACTTCAGCAGTCTCCTTGAAGTCAACACACCTAGAGACATTCGATTTTGCTAGAAACTCATCAATTAGTCGAATTCCAATGTTATAACCCCTGTCAAAAGTATAAGTCATATAATACCTTTGGAAAATATAGATATCAAACTACAAGTTTAACAGAAGAAAGAGTTTTTCATGAATGCTAATGAAATGCGTGAAATTACACAATTATCTGAACTACAGAACAAACACCAAATCACACCAATGCACAAGAACACAAAAGGGATGAAATGTTTCCATTGAAAAAGTAATAATAATAAAAAAAGGAAGAAGACCACAAGGATACCAAATGAATTAGATATCTACCAACTATCAGAGTCTTATCGCAGGGTAAGATAGTAAGATTCCTCGATGACAAAAACCAGGTACACAAAACTACTGTTTCAAGTATACCCAAGACTATGATTCAGAGGCTTAGCAGTTGCTTTGATATCTTATTCTTGACACTTTCTTTTTGGAAGATATAAGGCAGAAATAAACTAAAATTCTCCAACATACTACTAAGACAAGATTTAATTGTTTGCATTAGAAATTTAAAATAGAAGACCAAAAAGAGCTCATTTTTTTAAACAATCTTGAGAAGGAATGAACAAAACAGACTTCAAATATCATCCTGTAAAACGTGGCCACAAGGAAGAGGAAAGAAATCTAACAAAAAGAAAGTATCAAGATAGAGCAATCAGTGGTACTGCAAGAACCAAGAACATGCTTCTCAAAGACAGGTATGACCACTTGACATAACTCAATTGATGCCATAAGCTTAATAATTCTATCCAACAAACCACGGCATAATAATAAATGTAGAACCCCCTAATCCTATGAAGAATTTCTAGTCCTCATTTTGATTCATGCAGCAAAAGCTCCAAAACTACCTTCTCAGGCCATACAGAAAATGATCTGATGATTACTAAATAAGCTCAACCCCCCAATCAAATGAACAATAAATAGAACAGAAAAGCAAATGAGACTCTACAGAACGCTTTTTAAGCGAGGATAGTTGCCTTCATATACTAAAAATAGACATGATCATTGATTATTGGTCACATATTGATATAGATTTTACAGTCTTTTCGACATCCAAATAACCAGTTTCACGTCCAAAAATGCTTAAAAAACAGATAAAAAACCGCTGAAAGCAAACTAAACACAGAAACTTCAGAAGAAAAACTAAGCAGAAACAAGAAAAGGCGCAGTACATACATCTGATCTAGCTGCTTATTCACTTCCTCAACCTCCTCAAGATCCGTGAGAAGCTGCCGCACGATCGCCCCGTATGTTAGGGTAAACAGCTCCGCATTCTAAACAATTGCAGAATCATCAAGTTTTCTCAAATCAGAAACAACAATGAATCGACCAAATCGACGAGAAGATTAAAAAAAGCAGAGAAATTATAGTTCCTTACCACACGCTCGACATTAGCGAATACAGCATCACCAGATCTTGGCGCGAGAGGAGCCATCGATTAACGCAATTGAAAACCGTCGATCTCTGACGATTTACTCAGAGAATTGAGTTTACAGAGAAGATGAGATGAGGTCTTGGTACTGTAAAAATGGCGTTTCAAGTTCCTCAGAGAGAACTTAGGAAGATGATTATTTGGGGACAAACACAAAAAAAAGTGATTTACATATATATAAAAATTTGATTAAATAAATATTATATTAAAGGCAAAAAATTATAATAATTAGTTAAATTAAAATAAGTGCACCATTTAATATCAGTACCTAAAATACTTGTTTTATAGGAATAAAAGCTTAGATTTTTTTTTAATTATTATTATTTTTTTGAGTGTTGACACAAGATCAGAAGATACTGGCACTGAAACCAGAAAAAACCAGAACCCCTTAATAAGACCAAGAAAACGAGTACAACGGTGAGGAGCATAAGGAGCCCGAATAAAGATCATACGAATCAATTATCATAGTATCACTCCTACTTTTTATTAAAAGAGAAAAAACTCTCACTTATTTACGAGAGGAGGAAATCAAACTTTCGACTTTAAGTGAAGAACTTCGGATACACGCTATTAGAGTTAGTCAATATTTGCCGCCTAAAAGCTTAAATTTACGTGCTACTTTTACTTTAATTAATTATAGAACAAATTTATTGGTGCAAAAAAAAAAATTATAGCATAATTTATTGCTTCCTATTTTATCTTTTTATTTGTTTTTTTTTTTTACTTACTCTTTTATTATTTTATTGAATAAGAAATAATTATATTCAAGTCAAAAATAGTGATTAATCTAACCTTTATGTACTTGTGAAATTATTATTTTATGTACCCTTAAAATTTTAAAAATTAAAACAGTGCATTTATTTTAGTTTAACTAGTTATTATTCAAATTTAAAAACATCCTCTCTGAAAATATAATTACATACATATATCGCAGAACCTGTAGGTCCTGTACTTGAAAAAAACAAAAAGAAGAAGATAAATAAGCATTTGCTGATATGTTGTTTGGCTTAAAATCAGGAATGCAAGCTGAAGCTATAGCTAATGGCCTGTTCCATCAACACTGCAAAACAGATCATAGAGGGCCATATAACATGAAACATTTGGCAGCCATATTGGTAGATAACTAGCTTATGCTTATTAGTACATGAAGCCAGAGTTCAAGGTATCGGCAAATTTATGATACACATTAGCAAGACATCAAGAAATGTCAGAAGGCTCCATATTTCAAACGATTCTTGGCAACAAGAAATGAAATCCTGTCAATGTTCTGTAGGAGGGTATATGTTACTAAATCAACAAATATTTAAGATCTGATATTTGAGAATGAAATCTGACATTTACAAGATAAACAAATCTTAATACATAAAAATGAAGGGCTTTGCCTTCGTTTATGAATATAAGTACGACATCCGATATTGAAACCAAATACCATGAAACAGAACAAAGTACACAGGAAAAAATGGTAGAAGAAACTATAAGTTACCAATAAAATGGCAACTGCATACAACACATAAAGTAGTAATAAACCATTCTGAGTCTAATGATATATTTCTATTCTAATTATAATATACAAACATACACACAAGCACACAAACAAGTAAATTACGCAGCCAACAGATAATTCAATCTATGTATATTCAGGCCATTCCAATTCCATCCGCCTTTATCATTCTCATAATGCTCTTTACTGACTTGGGCATCGAAGCATTCACAGAAATGTACCACGCTCGCATTGTGATTGTGATTTACCCTGCATTGTCTTGCAAATGAGCCAAGGCATGCTAGACTGAATTTGCAGGTCTTGACGTAAATGCCCACCTCAGTCGTTCATCCAAAAGGATCAGAAGTAATAGCGGTGTTAGGATGCAGATCAGGGTTTTTATGTCCCAATCTAGATATGATCATGACCAGTTTAGCAGACATAGCTTTCCCATCCTATATTATTCAGGACGATGTTTATGACCGCCTCGTTCTATGAGCCACAATGATATTCATGGTTCAATCATTTCTGATATACCGTTCTCCGAAACCTGTAGAAGACCAATTTGCCTCAAACCCTAAAAAGAACAGATAGTAAGGTGGCTTTGTAGCAAGAGTCATAGAAAATCAGAAGTCAGTATTGTTGTTTACAATAAGTTTTTTATGCCAAGTTATCAGCTAAATGTGATTTGATCATAAGAATATGCACATAAAGAGCCTGAAGCAATCAAAATTCTTTAAAAATCAAAGATGATTTCTACCATTGTATTTCCAACAAAATCAGCCCATGTAACAAAAGGCCATGTAAAATCTCTACATAATTAAAACTCAAATGATGTTATTTATTTCTAAAGTTGAACTTGCTATCTTTAGTGAATAAGTACATACTCTGTGCCATCCAAATGCATATCTGCAGCAGTGGGAGGCAAGCTGTCTCTTGTGCGCTTTTGCTGGACTTGTGCATGAGTTTCTGCCTCGTGCTGGAACATCTTAACTAGCTCTTGAAGCTCCAACTTCCTTACCTCAACCTGCTCTTCAGTGACAGGTTGCTTCAAGCCCAGATACAGCAACCCGATTACTATTAGCACAATGCCGATCAGGAACAGGAGGGCAGAAAACAGACCAAATGCATATGGTGTATTATTAGCTCCAGGAATCCCATCAACATTGATCCCAAAGAGCCCAGTAATGATGGAAAGCACAAGGCCACAACCTCCAAAAACAGCCAAATTGTGAGTAACCCGAAGGCTCCTATCCTGGTAATTATGCAAAGGTGTTAGTAACTATAAGTCATTATATACTCAACTCAACTAAACTCAACTAAGCCTTTTTCTAGCTACATGGGGTACTGTTAATCATTAATCAGATGCATAAATAAAGTAACGCGTCATTTTGTGCATATTCCACACTAAGGTATTGAACTGCCCCGTGAACTCTATTTTCTTTACAACCTTTCAAGAGCACCCCTTAAAGAACTTAATTTCAATCATTCATTATGGCTGGTAAAAAGTAAAAGAAACTAAGCAACAATCTTGCCCGGTTCCCCAATCACTATTTTTTTTTTTCAGTAGTTTTAAATAAAATAAATAGTTCATCATTTAATCATAAGGACAAGAAAGGATCAAAATATATTCTTTGATTCTGATACTGAATTCAACTCAACAACGCCTTTTTTCCAACTAGATCTGGGTGGCTACTTAAGCTGTTATATTTTCCTTAATCATATCCATGCATATTATTTTAGGTAATCCTCTTTTTCTATTATTACCATTAATATTTAAATCATTATTACTAATTGGCATATTTATTGGTCTTCGGTATACAAGTCCAAACCACCTTATTCAAGGCTCTCTCATTTCATCTTCAAAGAGGGTCTACTCCTAACATCTCTTGAAAGTGTTCATTTATAATTTTATCTCTTAACATTTCATCACACATCTATCTTAAGATCTTGCTTCATTCAATTATGTTTTGATCAAATATATAGCAAATTGACTATTGGAAGGAAAACCTCCCAAAATAGCTACTACCATCTCTTGAATGTGTTGATATTATACCTTACTATGCAGCAGATGTTTTACCCTTCAAAAGAACTTTGATTTTTGTCGACAATTTTCTGAATAAAAATTATGCTAATGATAGCTTTGGGTGTCCACCTATCGACTATAGCTTTTGGGTTTAGTGATTTAAACATGGTATCAAAGCTTAATTTTATAAGAGGTCTTGTGTTTAAGTCTTGTTGTTGGCATTCACATATTCTCCATTTGCACGATTGATATTGTCTTTTCTTTTATCCCCCTTCTAGCTCTCCACGTACAAAATGGGTTGCATATGAGAGGGAGTGCTAATGATAGCTTGGTAAACATTATTGGGCCTCCACTTATTAGCTATAGCGTTTGGGTTTAGTGGTTTATTACAAATTAAAGGATATATAAATTGAAAAATATCAAATCAAGCACCAAAAAAAGACTGAAAAATAGCTAAACTACATTTTTTAAGGAGCATTTGGTTGCCTTACACATTTTCCATTTAACAAACTTGGGAGAAATCTAACATCACTGCTTTATTTGTTAATGTTCCAATCAGGTGCTAGTCTCAAGAAACCCAAAATAGGTATGGTGAAACACAACATAACTTAGTACTGCGTCATAACAACTTTCTACATCATGATCATTCAGTCAAACCTTTGTCCCCCCTCCTTGAGCCATTGCACTTATTAATCATGAAATCAACATAGTTGATCTTAGAGATTTACCTTTCAAAATATGTACCTACCCAGAAAATTTCGCAGGTTAATATAAAATATGGTTAGAAGAAAAATTTGCCCTCTTTTACAATCAGTTTAGCAGCTTTAGTGTAATGTTCACTGATCTAGCTGGTAGTGCTTCTTTTCCAAGTGTAACTACTATGTTATATATATGGTGTGCCCAAGGGAATTCACATCCATCCAGTCTAAAATCTTACTGGTGCTATTTATACTATGATATGTGTACATGCGTAAGTAGATGTATACCTGCAACCATGCACGAACAGTACTCTGCATAACATCTTGAATGGTAAACAAGCGACCACGAACTGCTTCTTGCTCCTCAATCATTTCCCTAGTATTCTTTCTTATTCCCTCTAACAAGAACCTGGCAGCATTACCCCTCAAATGCTGTAGAAGCTCAAAGACAATCTCTTCCCTTGCATGTAGCGACCATTTAACTCGAATCACCTAATGTTTAACAAGGAAATGTTTGTCAAAAGTTGTAGTCATATGAGAAGTTGGGCATTTTCCTTTTAATCCAGCTAGATTTAGATACTTGGGAAATTATATCTACAAAAAAAAAATACAGCAGAAGTCATGGGAGAGTAAGTAATTTGAGAGATGAATAGGAGAAGTTTGAACATAACCAATAACATATATTCATAGACTTGCCAGTAACGGACAACTTGTCCGCTTGTAAATTTTAAATGTACATCATTCACAGTTAATACAATACTACTTTTGTTTCTTGTCAAAAAAAATAAAATAAATAAAAGGCTTGCCAGTAACAATGAAAATAAAATTATACTACCTGTCTTGATAATCTTTGGATTTCTTGGTTCAGAATTACACTGAACAGATTCATATCTTCATGGTTTCTCCTGTTCATAAATGAAGTTATTGTAGAATTTATAAAATTAATACAATAAATAAGAAATGATACTTTGGCACTGACCAAAATGATTGGATGAGTATGAGAATAATACCTATTCATAAACTTCAACTCAACTTCGTCTGCAGTGCCAAATATGGATTTGCGAAATAATCTAAAACAAATAAAATGAATATGAAAAAGCTTACCAAATTTAGATTTCAACTATCCATAAAAGATATCCAAAAAATGCAAATATAAATTCAAAGTGAAAGGAAAATTACAATAAATAAATAAATAGAAAAAAGGAAGATTAAAAAAAGAAAGAAAACAAAAATGTCAAATAAATCAAGATCCTCTGGGAAAGGAAGAACTAGATTTTATAGCTCAAAGTAGAAATCAATTGACAGGAATGAAAAAGTCTTTTGGAGGATCAACTCATTTCTTTCCTATTGGGCACAAACTAAAAATTACTGGATAAAATACCAAGGTTAGCCAATTTTTTATTTTTTAACTTTTTGAATTGAATGTTAAATGGTTAATTGTAAATTCATAATACTTCTCCAAGCTTATAATTTACAATGAAAATTGAAAGATTCTCTTGATTGGAATGGTCCACCGGACACACATTTTCCCTTTCTATTTTCTTCTCATTGTTTTTTTTTTTTTCTTTGTTGCTTACATATTTTAAATTTCTCTTCAACTTTTTGCTGTTTTTATTCTTTATTTGATTGCAGTTATTTGAAAATAAGAAAGGCAGGCCTTGATGCAAAGGTAGAGGCTGACATGGACTCATGGGTTCTAATCCAAAAACAACCTCGCTGCAATGTACAGTAAAGATAAATGCATTTTACCTTCCCCAAACCCCACAATACAGGAGCCTCGTGTATTGGGCACAGCTTTTTTTTTTATATATATTTGACATTGACCATGTTAAATTTAAAAGCAAGAATCATGTTGCCAAGGTAATATATGGGAGTAGCAAACTAATGTGGGATGACGTGTGGAAGATGGTAATAGAGCTGGAAATAGTACTATAACTAAAATAATAAATGCAAAAACTTGACAAAATGTGGTAATCTTTGATAAAATACTAAAATAATAAATGCACCATTTTCTATTTTATCAACCAAAATAGCAATATCAAAAAAATAGTATATGCAATTTCATGGGATATGCCTTCTAGGGAAAAAAAGAAGAAGAAGAAAGGAAGCAAAAAAAACAACAGAAAAAAACGTTAAAATGAGAGAAAAACTAGAAAATACATTAAAAGAGTCCCAAATTCATTTTTATGATTTTAAAATTCCACATAACAAGATGAAAAAGCAACACATTTTAATAATAAACTAATAATTATGCAAGGCAGAAAGCCAACCTAGCAGATTATGTGGTCTAGAAGCAAGCCACCATTTCAAATTTTATCAACCCAAAACAAGATTAATTTTATTAGGTAATATATGGATATTTTATCAAAACTGTCTACTTTTATTAGTTTTTAGCATATATAACAATAAATCTAGATATTTTAGCTTCTATGTAAAAAAAATTTAAACTTCTCTAATTTGAAAAAACCTGAAGTTTAGTGCAAAGTCAAATTTTTATTCTCGGCTGAAATATTGAAAACAGAATCAGATCAATTCAAAATATACAAAATGGAATTTTATTAAGACAAAGAAAGAGGAACTTGGCAATATTAACAGCCAAGAAACTCAACAAAGCAACTGTTACCATTGTTGTGATCCTACCTATCACCTGACACCCATGTTGCTTGAAAGATTGAAGAGGATGCTAAAATATAGATAAGAGGGTGTTTACAGTGAGAGCACCATTCCAGTGTGTTATGTAGCCAATGCATTTTCATTGAATCTAAAAAATGGTAATAAGATTATCCACCCATTAAAAGTTGAGTACTGCAGAATCAAGAAACAAGATGTTCATAACTGAGCATAGCAGAGACAAATACTTCAATACAAAGGAGTCAAAAGACTTATGTTAAAATGAAAAACAGCACACCTTCAATATAGGTGTTTCAATATGTGAGAAAACATGGTTATCAATAGTTAGAAAGTAAACATATCCATATAGAATCACACACAAAACGCTTATGGCATAATAGGAATGAGATATTCCTTGAACTTTGGGAGAATCAGCTAGAAAAATTCTTGCCACATTTACACTAATGGCATAGAATTCTAAATCAAACATCAATCACTCCAAAGGATCATGTCAAAGGCAATTATCCTATGGATTTTAAGTAACAAGGAGAGTGATAGGTTTTTCATTACCTATCATCCCAACGTGAAAGGCGGGAGGCTAGATGTGCAATGACTTCATGAATACTCCTTGGTGCATTACTACCACCGGTAGCAAGTAGTTCCTGAAAAAATCCATGCCATGGAAATATAATAATACCCACACTAGAACTTGTAGTTCTTGAAGATGACTTGGGTACACAAAAACTTCACTAAAATTGATCAAAACACAAGCTAACCTGCACTTCAGTGATGCCCAATACGTTTACATTTGATGAAGAACCTTTAACGTGCAATGCAGTTACCAAGAAGTTCTGTGCCTTCCAAGATCGGAGTACAATTGGCACATCATCTTCATCAATATATGGATCACCAGCAGATTGACCCAACAGCTCAAATAATAGCCCTCCTGCAACCCTAACAGGAACCTGAATAACTAACAAAAGAGGAACTTAAGAGTCAATCCAACAAGAACCAATCTCAAGCAAGCATTGGAAGCATACCACAAATGAAACAGATATCCAAATATTTATTTCAGAAGTTACTAGAAGAAAGACCAAAAGTACAAGGATTAAAAAGAGTGGGAATTGTACAAAACCCATTGTCAAGGGACAAAACAAATAAATAAGGGATATAGTACATGATTAATTATGAAGAAAAAGGATAAAAATATAATCCTCAGGCCCCGGCCCAATAAAAGAAAAAAGGAGAAAAAAAAAATCTGTGATGGAAGAAATAAGAACAACGCAGGCAAAATGTTTGTTGTTCAAAGGCCTCTGGAAACAACCCGCCTCTTTACAAAAGCTTGGTCAAGATGTTACTAGTTTAAATTATACAGGTTTTAAAACACAGGCATGAGTGAGACAATTCACTAGAGAAAGCCACACTCCAAGATTCTTCTTCACTCTTTTGGGAACTTTGTAATGAAGATTCTAACCAGCTTAAAAACAAGATTTTTCTGGATTTCTTCCAAGAAAGCTTGACTAGTAGGACTGCATTTCATTTCTTCAGAAAGCAAATTGGTTCCCTTCTAGCTTGCTTTAGATAGCTTCATTCCAAGTAACTTGATGACAAATGCATAAAACTGTAGGTCAACGAGTGGTCATCAGGAAAAAGCCAAGCTATACAAATGCTGGGAATAGCGAATGTTATTGAGAATAAAATAGGTCAGTTTAAGATGGTGTTGGACCTTTAAGCATACAAAAACCTATGAGAGTAAAACCATTGGTGCTTGTTGAAGGCCACAAAAGGTGAAAAAATAAATAAAAGGTTAGATGTATTTAAGAGACTATCTAAAAATGAATACCTCAACGTAGCACCAAATTGTCATGAAGAGGAGAATCAAGATTCCTAAATTATGATTGCATATATCAAACCCCCAACCCCACCCCACAAGTATGGCTCATGATGATAAGGCCCATAAACTCGGGTTGTATTGATTTTTGCAACATTAAAATTACCAAAGAATGACTTCACTAGAGCACAATATGGAGCACATGGGCAGATGCGGAGAAGGCCACGTGCCATTTTTTACATTCTTTGGAAATTTAAGAAAGTAAAAAATCAAATTATTGCTTGCTGAAACCCTAAAATTGAGTAGACTCTTCAGCTAAAGGGCATTGGCGAGTGAATCCTTAAAGACCATAAGTTCACCAACACTACTTGTGTACTGTGCTGCATAATGACAGACGCAAAATTTCGATTGTTCATATATTATACATGATAAGAAAATATAGCCACTTGTTACTCATTATAAAACCAATGTCATCCAAAAATAGACAAGTTTAGATGCTAAACAAGGAAGTCACCTCATACAAAAGGTACTTCATTCGCTCGCTGATCAGCCGACTTTCATCTCTCAAAGCAATACTTATGGCCGGATGTAACCAGTGAGCATTAGCAAGCCATGTATCAACAAACTGGTGACCTGCGGCTACATGACACCACCATGTAGGCCCTGCTGGTCGTTCCCAGTAAGGAGCTGCTACATCTGCAACTGTGAGGCCATCTTCATCATCAGGAAACTCAATAGGCTGTTGGACCCAGCATGAATCAACTTGCACAGCTTGAACAAGTTCTGAAAGCCTCGCCCAACCAATTGGTACCCAATAGTTCCCAGCAAACCTATCCGCTACATGGAAACGGCCCATTTGGTAGTTCTCATCATCTTTTGAATCATCCAAAGGAGCAATTCCACTGGCAAGCCTGGAATCAACATCTATAAGAGATGCAAGCTCCATTGAGCTATTCATGCTCATATTTTCAGCGGAAGCATCTGACATTACACGTCTAGTCGGTACTACTCCTTGCTTCCTGGTATCCTTACCAACTACTTGTTGAGCAGAAGGGGTAAATGAACCAGCTTTTGCTCGACTTGTCTTCCTACGGTCTCGAACAAATTCAAATGCACAAATAAGTCCATCTATCCAAAGATCGCTACCGGGCATGACATCTCTGCCACAATGGTTTCTATGATTCTCTTGCTTCTTCATTTTATTACTCTGGGAAGATGAGTTATCATCACCCCTGCAACTCATTTCCTGCATCTAACTTAAAGCATGTTAAAATTTTGCCTGCTACAACCTGAAATACTCATATCTTCAAATTCATCCACATCCATATGTTGAATTTCGCAGTAAAGCTCATGAGAACATAATCCATATAAAACTAACAGGATTAAAAAAAAAAAAATACAACCAAAAAGCTAAGTGAATCTCATCTTAAACGTCAACACTAGTACTTCAAAATGAACAAACATCTATAAAAAAAATAGATTTTTCATAAAAAGAAAAAGATTGAGAAAAATCTCAATCACATATCAAAGTCCGGAATTTGATAGAAATTGCCAGAATCCGAAATTAACGAAATCAAATTCGCAGAAATCTCAGAAACAGTACAAATCAAGCTCAAAAAAAAGGGGGGGAAAAATCAAGAGCAACCTGATACGAAGAAACAATAAATTGCTCCAAAATCAAACGGAATATGAGCTGAAGAAGAGATCAGAATCGAAAAACCTTATCACAAAATGTCTTTCAGATTCCGTGAAGACGAATAAGAGAATCAAAGTTTCTGAGCTCTGTGTAGAATTCTCCCTCTTTTAGAAATGTTTTAGAGACCTCAAAAGCAGCGCGAAGAGGCTACTGATTTCACTGTTGATAGAGAGCTTCAGAACTGAGATCCAAAATATTTAAGTACGTCAGAATTTCCATTTATAATCACTTTTATTTTATTTTATTTTATTTATTTATTTATTTATTTATTTTATAATTTTAGTATATACTAATTTTATATATCAATATTTTTTGTGTGCGTGAATGTATACTTAAGATATGGCTTGTTGATCCCACCAAGAAGATGAAATCTGAGGATCATTCTAGAAAAATGTTTCTACATATCTTTGTGGTCAAGGGAACAACACTTCATGATAAAGTATTCTTGTTTGTATTGTTTTTCAATAAGAGAAAGATCACCAACAAACTCTTTAACCATGAGTTGATAAACTTCAAAGATTGTCATTTGGACCAATTGGACAATACGGTATTCACCCATACTTAATAACCAATCACGGAGGAGTCCAGTGCATCTAGAGAAAAAAATCACGTAGAACTTCTTCAGAGGACTTTCCTGTAAGCATTTGGTTATCCATCCATGCACACCAGGTGGATAATTTAATACGACATTTATCGACAGGGACATCATCAAGGCTAAACCATGGACCCTATGAATTTCTTGTGGCAGACTGAGGTGTTTGACGAGGACCAAGAAAAGGTTCATCATTGTCGTCATCTTCGTCAAAAACTTCACTGACTTGTGGTTCATTTCGGGATGAAGAGGCACCATTAGCCATATGGATATCATCTACTTGAGAAAGATCCATAAGATTTGGATTATCGTCAGAAATAGCCAATAATGGTGAATCATCATCTGTCATGTCTGACGGACTGAGAGAGAAGTCCATATCAGAAGACAATTCTAAGTTGTCCGAGTCTTCAAGAAGAAGAGGAAAAGTATCAGACATAGGAATGACATCTTGTTGAGCTGCTTTCTGATCTTGCGTAATGAGGTGATCAATAAATTGGACAAAAGGCTGAATAGGATGAGTAGGTGGCGGTTCAGGCTGAGTTGGAGGCTCAGTAGATGGTTGTGGTTCAGGAAAGGAGGAGTGAAAAGTAGGAGATGTAGGGATAGGAGTATGAGGTAGAGGAGGATATGGAGGTTCATAATACTTAGTATCCATCGGAGCTTTTTCTTTGGATTGACCAAACATTGGACGTGGACCTCTAGGAGGAGGTGGTCTACGGGATGGTCTTGGTTGAGGTGGAGGTTTAGGTTTTAAAAACATACTGGAGAAATTGGGTAGAATCAACTGGTGTTTGAGGATGAGGAGTTGGCTGAGGGGAAGTGAACATATAAGAATCCAATAAAGTTGGATATGGATCAGATGGATGCTTCTTATACTTATGGAGATCAGCTTCAACATGTGTCAACTGCTGTTTCAGTTGTTTGATTTCATTTTCATATTGAAATAACTTCGGACCAATATAACGTTGCTCAAGATAATAGCGTAGATATGCATCTAACTCAGAGATTCTGGCTGTGATTTCGTTATAATATGTTTGTATAGGCACAGTGATCACGACACTCAGTCATGGTTCTATGGTTTTCACCATAGCTCCCGATTTTAATGTCTGTCTCAATGATCCAACCTTGCCTACCAGATTCAAGGTTCAATTGCAGTTTTCAGGTGCTAAACATCGAACTGATGGAGTACTGGCAACTCTCCACCATCAGATGGCTTTCAGATTGCAAGATCACGCCATCCACATCCAAGCCCATAACTCACAAGGTACTATCATGGCATTCATCAATAACAATGATGTTCCAACCATTGTCCAGATCCCAAAGTAAATTCCTAGAAAAGATTTGTATCAGATGATGTCTATAACATGGTTCACAAATTATGAACGATTCATGAAGCATAATGAACCTGTTATTACCAATGACAGTCCCCACATCAAGAAACAACATGATGAGTCGGTATAATATAAGCATTTAAATTGCATAGATTTTTCTTTGATTCTGTATTATAAAATCTATGTGTTATTTTTGAGAATGTTTAAGATAAATAAATTAAGTGTAGTGGAAATAGGAATGTTAAAATGGATATGTAATAGAACATTAAAAAATAAAATTATAAATAAGTATATTCAAAAAATAGTATGAGTCAAATCAATTAAAGATAAAATGAGAGAAATTTGACTTTTTGTGCCCGGATGCGTCAAATATAATGCAAATACTTGAAGAAATTTTTATAAAGTTATATTTTTATGACAATATTAACCTTCAAAATTAACCTTGTAAACTATAGGGATTCTCATTTATTTTTCTTAAAATCTTTCGATTTTATTTTAAGAAAAAAAAAATCTATGCAAATACTTAAGAGGTCATGAAGTGATTAATTTTACAAAAGTTCCAAAATTAATTATTAAAAAGAACTTATAATTCTCCTTTTTTTTTTACAAAAAAATAGTCACCTAATTAATATAATAATTTCAATAATTTATCCTTCAGAGCTTGTTTTACTTGTAATTTCTCTATTTTATCATTTTTAATTATTGCTTCACTCTTTTATACTGTTTTCCATTTATTTTTATATTTAAAAATTCTTACTCCTCTACTTACAAACAACATATTAAATTTGACAAAAAAAAACAACATATTAATATCATTTACCAAATTAAAACAATTAATCACTGATAATCTAAAATTTTACTTTAATTAAAAATAAATATAGTTGTGGTTGATTCCATCCACACTAGTGTGCTGCTGCATTATTTTTCTTTTTGCCATTGTTAATTTTCAACATTGCTAGTTTATATATATATATATATTATTATTCTATTCAATCAAAGTGAATTTGGGTGCAGAAGAAGAAAATAAAGTAGAGTTATATAATATATACGTGTTGCATGAAGTGAAGCAGGCGCCATTCTTGGCGCCATACAGTTACGGAAGCGCCCGCAAAATCTGCAACTCTCGATTCCCATTTCTCCATTCAAGAGGAGAGACACGAAGAAGAAGAAGTTGGACGCAGGTAAGAACTTCCACATTTTCAGAGCTTTTAGAGAGCATTTACACAATTGAGTGTAAATTCTTCTTCTTCTTCATCGTGAACATCCAGCATCTCTGTTCATGGAGAAAGCTCCCAGTTCTTCATTGTGAAAGGCACATGGTAAACCGTCTAACGTCAATATAAATTTGTTTGTGATCTCCAACTTAGTGAAAATCGATTCGTGCTCTAGTTTTGTGTGGAATTCCTGTTTTTGATTCTGCAATCAAGATTGGTCTACAAATTGCCTGATTCTATGAAAATCTGAACACCATTTTTTTTTAAATCTTTAAGTGACATTTTCATTCTTCCCTTTTTCTTTTATACTTGTATACCCATGCATTTAGATCTAATAACTTTCTTGCAATTAGGTAATGAAGTTAATTCCCAAGTATGGTTCTCTTCCAAAGCTGCAAGTTCTTTATTCATGGCTTCTATCCAATCAGGATTGGTACATGCTTGTTTGTAAGAAGTAGGTTCATTTATGGTAGAGATATTGGCTAGAAAGGCCATATAAGGTGTAGAAAAATCAAGGGAGTTGGTATAAGGAAAGGTAGCAGGTGTATGTGGTGAAGAAGTTGCAAAAAAGAACAAGTGGAACCTGAGCTACAGGAGTTGGCAATATAGAAAGTAGCATTTGATAAATAATGTTGGACACAAAATCAGTTAACCATGTTGGTGTTCTCTTTACCCTAGTACTTTATCTAGGAACAATGGTAGTAGGACTAAACGAAGGTAAAACTGAAGGGTTTTGTGGAATAGAAGGGGAAGAAGAAACTGCAGATATAGGAGAAGTTTCTGCAGGTGGAATAGATGAAGAGGAAGGAGTAGAAGAGAAAGGCTAAGAATATTGGGATCTTCCGTTGAAGGAAAAGAAGGCAATGGAATATTTAGAGATGGAGGAGGTATTGTTTTATAAGGAATAATTAATTCATGAAAGATAACATCTCTAGATATGTAGACTTGATGAGTAGCTATGGCATACACTTTATAGGCCTTTCGTCCAAGACTATAACCAATAAAAACACATTTGAAAGCTCTATGATCAAACTTGTCTTTACGGGGTTGTGTATTTGTAGCATAGCATAAACATCCAAAACATTTCAAGGAATTGTGATCAGGTAATTAGTGATAAAGCATTTCATAAGGAGTTTTCCAATGAAGAAGAGATGTAGGTAGTCTATTTAAGATATAAATAGCAATCAATATAGATAGGAATTGTAAGAACTTCCACATTCTCTCTGTATTTCTTACCCTTCTGAGCTTTTTGTGAGAACAGGCTTAAGAGTTGCAGAATTAGATACATCGTTAGGAATTTTAAGAACTTCCACATTCTCTCCGCATTTCCTACTTTTCTGAGCTTTTTGTGAGAATTTACACAAAAAAAAAAAAACAGGCTTAAGAGTTGCAGAATTAGATTCATCATTTGGAATTGTAAGAACTTCCACATTCTCTCTGTTTCTAACTTTTCTGAGCTTTTTGTGAAAATTTAAAAAAAAAAAAACAGGCTTAAGAGTTGCAGAATTAGATTCATTGATAGGAATTAAAGAAATTTAGAAATTCTATGTCTCTTTTCCATCTGCAAGGTTTGCTTTTAGTTTGATTAGTGAGCCAATTTGAGATGATGGTGTTTTGACATGAGTGGAGAAACTGAATTTTTTTTAGTGTTAGAATTTGTTTGATTTGATGATTCATTTCCAATTTGAGCGATTGCATATTTGTTTTTCAGGGACATTTTATGCAATATTTTCATGAATAGCATAGTTTTGTTTTACTGGAAAAATACTGCTGAGAAATTTACTCTAAATAGTGGCATTAATCAAAGTAGTCAATTTTCTTCTTCTTCTTCTTCTTCTTATAAAAGTGAAAGAAAATATAAAGAGATATTGGATGTTTCTACAAGGCAAGCACTATCATTGTTATCAAAATCAAAATTGAATCATTTGGATGCTTGGTGAATCGAATCATATTGTGAAGTGTAAGATTCACAATAGGAATGCAAATGGTGTATTTGTTTATATTATTCAAATTGATATTCACTATGATTCAGGTATCGATTTGGATGATTCAATTTGATTCACAATATATTGGATTCAGTTGGTACAATTCACTGCTAATTCAAACTGATTCGCCCAGGATTCACGGGTATACAAATTAGGAACCTGATTCGAATCATTTCACTGATCCAAATCCCAATTCTGATTACTAAAAGCAATATAAGTAGGTTAACACAGGGACTAATGCTTATGCCATGTATGTAATGACTAGTTAGTTGTTTCACCTGTGATTGGTTGGAAGAGTTAACACGCTTGCTGTAACTGTAAATCAGTTGTAGTATCTGTTAGATTTTAGTTTACACATAACAGTATCTTAGTTTTCTGTTACTGATTAGAACTCTGTTGTGCAATAACCTGTATATAAATATCTTGTTCTTCCTAAAGATGAGATGAATATACAGTTTTCCTGAACATTTCCTTCTTCTAGTTCTCTGAGAAACGTCAGTTAGCCTGTGATTATCTCCTGCAGAAAGGGAATCAGGTTGATTTAGGTTTCTGATATATTTATGAATCTGGAAAGGCAAAAAAGAATGATTTTAACCTTTCTGAAATTTTCTTGACAGGTTGAGGAAGCAGGCAGCAATGGATGTGATAATTGTGACTGCAGAAGGAAGGCAATTCACTATAGAAGTGGACTTCTTTGACACTGTAATGGAGATGAAAGAGAAGATTCAAAAGTACAAGAACATTCCTGTTTCTAGACAAACTTTGGTATTTGAAGATCAGATCATGGAAGATGATCGTGACACCGAGTTCTACAAAATCCTCCAAGGTGCTCACATTCGACTTCTCATTGAACCCGAGCCTCACAACCCAATAGCAACACCCAACAGTGAACCGCTGAACCGAACTACAGTCTCCGGCAGTGAACCCCAAAACCCCCAAATCCCTAAACCCATTACAGTTCATGCACGTTCTAGCAGCAACAACACAAAAAGATTGCAGGTGAAGGTGGTGTCAGCTTGTGGAACTCAGAAGATTCTAGTTGAGGTCAATGTGTTGGAAAAAGTTGGGGAGTTGAAGGAGGAGCTTCAAAGGCTGAACCAATCCATTAATTTTCCTCTCCCAACTGATGGATTCTTTTTCATACACAGACAGGAAGTGATGGAAGAGGATCAATCTTTCTACTGGCACAGTGTTAAGCGAGGTGATGTTATAGAGGTCTTCCCTGGATACTTAACAGAATTAGAACAATAGATTTTTCTTGTTAGAAAAGTCTTTCTACTGGCATAGGCATTAAGCAAGGTGATGTTAAAGAGGTTTTTTTTTTTTTCCCTGGATTCTTTACAGAATTAGAACAATAGATTTCTCTTGTTAGAACAGTCTTTCTACTGACATGGCATCAAGCAAGGTGATGTTAGAGGTCTTCCCTGGATTGTTAACAGAATTAGAACAATACATTTTCTTGTTAGAAGTTATATTAGTCTTTCTACTGTAATGCCATCAAGAAAGGTGATGTTATGGAGGCCTTCCCTGGATTCTTAACAGTTTTAGAACAATAGATTTATCTTTTTAGAACATTCTTTCTACTGGCGAGGCGTCAAACAAGGTGATGTTATAGAGGTCTTTCCTGGATTCTTAGCAGAATTAGAAGAATTGATTTCTCTTGCTTTTCTTCTTTGCTTCATGTTTTCCTTGTATCATATCTTACGGCACAGTTCAACAAAGAAATAGATTGCAATATAAACAAATAAGCATGGGCAAGTAAGTGATTGATGATCTATGCAGTTCCAATTACATTAATTGCTAAATTTGTGCAATTTATTAAGGAAGACCTCTCATTCTCTGGTTTTCAAGCATGCTCGAGAAATACAATGAAACAAACTTAGTTTTCTGCACTCTCTTAGCTAATTTTTGGAAGATAAACATAAGTTTGAATGCTATTACAAAAAGTGGAATTTGGAAGAGGTCTAATTTTAATGATCTGATAAAATGAAGCTCAAAAAAAACAAAACAAAACATCTTTCCAGCTACAAGAAATTGATTTCACAACAGCTTGTAAACATAAATTCTCTGCTTGCATTACAAACTTAACTTGCCACACCCCCTTCATTTAATATACTTAAAAGGTTCTTTCAAGGTTATCAGCTATGTTACAGCCAGACACGTAGAAAAGCTTTCTTCCCTAAATAAGTAGAACAAAATGTGATCCATTGCTGGATCACTGGTTCTCCTTCAGAGAACATGCCGGAAGGTGAGGTTAATTCTTACTGCATCTGCTCTTGCACGCTTGGGCACCGAGTGGACCCAATCCCGCTGGGTGTACCCTTTCATCACCAACAACGATCCATGCTTCAGTGTAAATGAATACTGATCATCATGGGTGTTCTTTTTCAATCGCTTTCTTGCTGATTGTTCCTCACATCCAACTTTTTCTGCTTGCCCTGCAAGAACAGAGAGCAAAACACAAAGAAGATTGTGACCATACAATAGCTTGACATCAAGGGTCAAGAATAACCTGAAATCACAAGCAAGCAATAGAAATACTATAGCCATCAACTCAACTCAACTAAGCCTTTTTTCAACTCAACTATTTATTTCTGTCTAAGTTCTTTAGATCTTCTTATACCTCTATCATTATTGTGGATTTTCTTCATATGTCTAAACCACCTTAATTGGTTTGCTCTCGTTTTATCTTCAATTAAGGCCACTCCTACCATTTCTCAAATGTTCATTTCTAACTCTATATTTTATTGACTTGAAGCTTAAAATGCCAATGACTACTTTTTTCTTTTTTTTTTTGGTTTCCAATGAGGTATGCCCACATCCGTCATTTGAGGCAGAACGGAATGATAGACCTCTCCCAACGAAGGCATCTCCAAGAATCGAACTCTAAAACTTCTATACAGGGACAACCATAGGACTCAGCCCGCTTCCACTGAGTCAACCACCCGTTGGTGCCAATGTCTACTTCTACCTTTTAACGACTTGCCGGTTTTCTTCCTCAGTAAGAACTCCCTATCGCACCCAAAGGAGACCGATGCAATCTCCGGGGCCGGTCCATACAACTTCTCGTTGTCAGAATGCCACGCCACATAGTCAGAACCACCCTTATATCTGTTCAATAGCAAGCTATTAAAGTTGCTCCCAGGAAGTGCCTCATGAACCTACATTATTATTTCGTCACCATTATTAACAATCTAATGAATAATCTCATGAACCTAAATTCTTCTTATATAACCATAAAAGTAAATATAATTCTAGTTTGAGTATTCTTACAGCTGCTAGTATTTGTTTAAGTGGAGGATAATCTTCCCAGGAATAAGCATGAGGCTTATATCCACTATAACAAAGTTCTTGCAAGCCTTCATTTGCTACATAGCATGTGTCTCTTGGCTGTTTCGTATTGCAAAGGCATCATAATTTCTTCTTTGAAATGTAAGTTTTGTCTATAAAATTGTAAATTTAGCTACAGAATCAATGAAATTAAGAGACAGGTTGTATAGTTATAATACCTGAATGCAGGATTTACCAAAGACGTGAATGAAAGGCCTCGTCCATGGAATCTCTTTGTTGAGGTAATCGAACCATTTCCACGACTCATCAAACGCAAGAAATCGAGGAATGTAAATGACTTCGCTTCCATTTCCAAGATCTAGAGTTTGCTTCTTCCCCTTCTCCTCCTTGCTAGGGTTAGGGTTAGGGTTCTTCGTTTCGATCCCTCCCTGAAATTTGAAACTCATCGAATTGTTGTGTAAAATTGATTACTTTTTTCAATATTTTTTTATACCTCTATTGATTTGATATACGGTAAGGAGGGGTCTTTCTTTTTTCACTTATTTAGTATATTATTACATCGTAGCTAATAATCCCTCGCTAAAATGAAACTAAATTAATCTCATAGGAGAAATTAAAATAATACAAATATAATCTGGCTATGCTTACAAGAATAAGATCAAATAATCAATACATTCTCCAATGTTCATAACCACAATAACAACTTGAATAAAGTCATTAATTAATCACTCTACTAATTAAAACAACCAACACTCAAATCAAATACATATATATATCCTAATAAACTAACTAATCAAATAATTTCCTACATAAACAGATAAAGGATGACCAACATGCTCCCCAAGGCAGTCATGAAGTATGATTCAACAGGAAGCCTAACAGTAGAATTCGGCGTCTGAGGTCCCCAGTCGCCTCCACCGGAGTCTGAACCGCCGCCGCCACTGGGTGCCGGAGCTGAACTAGGGGGCTCTACTTCAGGATGCACCATGACCCGGATAACCAGTTTTTGACCTGATTTACAGTGCCCCGGCTGGCCACTGATGAAGTAGAAGAACCCGTAACGATCAAACCGGAACACCGTGCTTCCGTCCTTGAATTTTGCAATGGGGTTCGTCGCATTACAGGTGGCGTAATCGCCACGGTTCACCACCACCACTGAGTCGTTCTGGTACTTGAAATCTGAAACATAAATGAGAATTTTGTCAAATTAACCATTAATACATAATAAAGAATTAGTTTCCTTCTAAATTTAGATATGGGCACATGTGAATGACTATCATACTATTACACAAAGTTACGTTTAGTCACATATTCCTATACAAATAATCAAAATCATGCATATATATATGGCTAGAAGATGGATATATCAACTTGTAGGACAACTTACAAACAGAATCTCCAACATGAAATCTGTTCTTGGTGGCCCAGTCATTGTAGGTTTCGTTCTCTTTTCCAGTTGGTTTGATCCACCCTTTTGAGCCACCAACTTGAAACTGCTCAAAACCAGACACAGAATCAATGGCAGCCATGGAGATGATCAAGAAGAGAAAGGAGAGAAGCACAAAGCTGTGAAGCTTTGGTTCTTTGGTTAGAGAAGCCATTGGCTCTGAAATTATCAAGTAGTAAAGTAGAGATGAAGAAGTGACGAGATGAATATAGTAAGATCAGAAAGAAGAAAATGCATGGGATTTAAAAGGAGGGGATGAGGGTGGCAGTTATGTTAGTTAATTAACTTCCAGTGAGGAAGAGGGGCGAGTGGGGAGGTGCAAGGTAGCTACTATTTAGTCACACGTTTTTTTAGTTCAAAAAATTAATAATGTAAAAGGATTGTGTACTGCTAGATGTTGATTTAGAAAACTACTTCCGGGCTCATTTGGACAAACATGCATTAGTAAACAGGAAAGTAATCAATTTCTAATTAGCAGTAATTGAGAATTATGAGGCATAAAGTTGTCTAATACTAAGAAATATTAATGAAACCACATTCCAAAAGTCGTAAAAAGGGAATTTTAAGTTATAAATGAACAAGGGCGCAGCCAAAATTTTTATTTAGGGTGGGCTAAAAAATTTTTTTATACAAACCTCAACGATACAAAGAAAATTCATTGATTAAGATATGTAAATCACTAATATTCAAAAGATAAGCATGTATAGTCACATATATAGTTGTAACTTTTACAGTTAGATTATCATTTCTCTTTCAGTAAGAAAAATACTAATCTAATTGTAAAAATTTGTAACTATATATATTTAACTATACATGTGTATCCATTAGATCATTTATTGCACACTTTAAGATATGTTAATCGCTAATATCTAAAGGATATGCATGTGTAGTTATTTTGAATTAAGCTAAGCATTATTATAGAAAAAAAAGGTCCACTAAACCTTTCGAAAACCATTAAACAGTCTTATCTTTAATGTTGTAAGTCGACGCTTGAGTGACAAATTCAGAAGAGTGTGTTTTCAAGTGTTTATATGTAAATTTTTTATTTGAATGTGATTATAGTTTGTTTGATATTATATTTTGATAAATTAATATTTTTAATAAATTTCTTTTTATTTAATTAGATTATTTTAATTTTTTATATAATTTTATAAATTAATATTTAACTCACCACTAGTTAGTTAGGGGTATGGATGTATTACTAACACTAACATGAATACAAACATTGTTTCTTTAAAATAATAATAATAAATGAATACTGGGCGCCCCGAATGAAACTCCATAAAAATTTAATAATTAAAGTTTGAGTCCGTTTGGGTTGGCCCATGTCGGGAGGGTACTCAGCGCAAACGTCTCTGTCATGCTAGAGTCCGCGAGAATTAGTTTCACCCAAATGACAAAAGGACAACTCTCGGGTGCCCAAAAACCGGTAATTAGAAAAGAAAAAAAAACTTTAATAATTAAAATTCACTTATATATAGTAAAAATTAAAATTAAAATTCATTAGTACATAATATTGGTATATAATGAGATCTTTTCAGGCTTCATTTAATCTAATACCTAAACACATTTTATTTTTTTTGTATTGAATATACTAAGAATAGTAGATACACATAGAAAATATGAAATTCTTAGAAATGAGAAAAAAAAAATCTGTATTGAAATGAACCACTTCCAAAAATAAACATCTCTTCCCATCTTGAAATGTAGTTTTATATACTCTTAAATTTTCAAAAATAATTTTCAAATATTATATCAAAAACAATTTAAAAATTAAAATTTATTTATTACAACTAATACACTATTATTTTTTCAATGAAATCCACTAATCTTTCAAGACATATTTTCAAACAATTACTAAATACTAGACCGTCAATTTGAAATTTAATAATTCAATATATATATATATATATATATATATATATACAAGAACATCAGGAGCAAAGGCTACATCCGGGACTCTTCCTAGAGCTATGCTGCATGAGCGACAGCTGTGCAGGAGTGACGCAGAGGCTAACACGTGGCAGAGATACATAACTCCTCCATGATATCTCCGAATCGTAACGACCACCCGGAAAAGGAGGGAGAGACGTCATAGCTTCCGCGCGTGAACTCCACAATTGGCTACCTGCACAGCAGGTCACCGTCAACTTCATAATCCATTTTTAGTCACTTAATTTAAAAAACTACCTGCAAAGAGTTTAATGCTTTGTAATAAATATGACAGCAAATACTAACCGAGTTTAGAAGAATCTCTTAATAAATAACAGTGCAAACCTGCTGAGTGAGTGTGACACATGTCAGCTTGTTTATCATATAATGAGGACCACGTGACCGGCTATTGCCGGTTGGTGACCGTATGGTTCCTGGTTTAGCCGGTGCTCCAGGGTCTATAAGAAGGAAGGACGTGCACATTGTATACATCACTACTGTTCCATTGTATATGCAGTAGTAAAGCTCTATCCAGTGCTTCTTCTCTTATTTCTCTTTATCTCTTTCTTTCTTTGTTTTTTCTCCCTTTTTTTTATTATTATTTTATGGAGTTTATTTTTCATTAAAGGAGTTTTGAAGCTTTTGATGAAATGGGCCATCAGTTGTGATATGGACTCATGAACAGATCTTCTTCCTCTAATTTCTTTTCTTCTTCTTCTTCTTTTTCTTTTTCTTATATTGTATGCTAGCTAGCTATGCTTTGTTTTTCCAATCATTGTTTATTAAGTGACATTCATTAATGTTTTCTTAATAAGTTTGATCAGATATTCTTTTCATTTGCATATATATATATATATATATAGCTTGTTCTTGGATAAAGAAAAAGAAAGTCTGTATATATGATTCATTTTTTCTGCAAAAATTCAATTATATCATTATCATTTTAACTGCAACTTTTTTTTTTTTGTACCCTTTACTTTTAGATCCAAATATTTCTGACTTTCAGATCTGCTGAATTCTTCAATGGGTCCTAACTGATCATCTCAGCTCTCTTTTTGAAGAATCTCAATGTAGTGCTTGCAAGTAGTTGTGTTTACTTATATATGGTTCTTCTTGTGTGTTGTGATATATTCTAAATTAAATTAAGTACTTCATGTCTAATTGGTCTTTGTTTCGGAAAATTTTATTTTTTTAGGGAGATCATCTATGCAGCATTAATGCATGCATGTATAAAACATATATATGTATAAGGATATGATGACTGGTGTAGAAAGAAGGAAGAAGAGAAGGAAAAAAGAGAGATGATGCGTTGACAGAAGAGAGAGAGCACAACCCAACATTAGCTAAAGAAAAGCTTTGCTTTTGTTGGGAGTGTGCTCTTTCCTCTTCTGTCAGTATCACCATTCCTCTAATGACATCTTTCTCTCTTTCTTTCTCTCATGTGTTTCATCAGCACTGTTAAATCGAGATCAAACGGCCCACAAAGTGCTACACATGTAAAGTGACATATCTTTTGATGATGAAGTTGTGATGTTGTGGAGCCTTTTAGGAGTGATTTGTTTTTTATTCTTAAATGTTGCTTTTTTTTTCCATTAATTGAAATGGTGTTTTGGTTCATATGATACATATGATGTTATAATCCTTTTTGATATACTTGACATTGTTAGTGTGATCATTGTAGGTGGAATATATGGAAGTGATGCAGAGATAAAAAGATATAATGGGTGCAATCTCCTCAATAGAATTAATTACAAGGATGAAGATAAAACTCTGCAACTTGTGCGCAAGGGGATGAATATTGGGACATCTTATTTATTTGTACTTTCAAAGTGTATGTACATTGATGTAATAGAATAGAAGAAAGAAAGAACATTCATATATTAATTTATTTTCTTGATTCAGATGGTTTTTCATTGTGGGATTTTTTTTTTTTTAATTTCAATGAAGTTTCTGTTAATGATTTTTTTCAAAAAAATGTTATGATATTTTATTTTTTGAAATTGTGGATGATGGCATGTGAAGAAAAGAGGAAAGAGATAGTAAGCGAAAAGAATGTGATGAGCCCTGACAACCATAAAAGGGAAGAAAAAGGAAGGAAGAAAGAAAGGGACAAATAAAGATAAGAAGAAATCTAATGATTATACATAAAGCCTTTTTTGTCACACCTCATCGAGCCTGCTTACAGCGTCTAATACCCCAGGATCATTTGTCCCTACTATTCACTCATAAACAGTACAGGGTCTTTCCCGAATTCGAATCTCACACCTTATATAGATTGATTTTGCAATTTAAGTAATCATTAAACCAATGATACTTGGAGATATTGTATTTTCATGCCCCCCAATAAATAAATAAATAAATAAATAAAACAAGAAGAAGAAGAAGAATGGTTCAAGATTCGGATACAGTATCCAAAAATCCGAAAAACATCAAAACCTTATATTCAAAAACAGTTTTTCACTATTTCTTAAAGAAATGGATTTGTTTTCAAAAAACAATAAAAAATTATTTTTTAAGTTTTTTTAATTTTAAATTGTATTCTTATTTTTCGGAACGTGAACTAAACGCTGCCTAAGCTATTTATATTTTATAATGAGTAATGGGCTGTTCTACTAAGTTGTTATGAACTCACTTCACTTCAACAGTAAAGAACAAATATAACATGCTGTAAATTTACAAATCCATTCCCATATATCTAATGATGTTCATTATCAAATGGATTATAGAAAGATGGTTTACAACAAAAAAGAGTTATCATTTTGTTAGGATACAAACACAAATCTGGGACTCCATTTCTAGATCCTACATGTTTCCTATCAACCAGTAACATTAACAAAAGAAGCATGCTAAGGGTGATCAACCCACTTGAGCTTTAATTCAATCTCCCCAGACTCAACTCCATTCAGCCTTAACCAAACATTCTGGACAATCTCACCGTCTACACAACTAATACAGCTTTCTCTAACTAAGCAGTTATCTCTATCAGGAATTACCGTCCTTATTCTCGTCTCACTTGTTGAAGACTGTACAAACCGTTTCAGCCTCGCTGCTGAAGCAATTGGTTGAAGGGCGAGGTGTGCATTTCCCATCTTATCATCTGCCTTGAATCGGTCTTTGTCAAACACATTCTGGAGACGAAGAACGTGCGTTAGTTCAACACAAGTGATATTAATGGCAGCGCAAACACAGAAAGGCGAGAGCATCGATTTCAATTTCGTCAATCAAGTGGTGATTACTCAATTAACAAACTAAATTATCTATAACCTGTATCTACACTTTTGACTCAATCACGAAACTCAAATACATCCAATTTTATCTAAAATCCTAATTGAATGATAACCTAAAAATAAATAAATCAATCAAAATAAAAAATGAAATAAAAAGAAAATCCTAATCACTCTATAACTCTCATATGCGAACGATACACACAATGTAAAGGGATAACGTATCATGCAACAGGTATTTCATTTCTTTTCCCATAAAGTTAAGAAGAAACAAGAAAGTAGACTAGACTAGCTAGATGAATCTTGGCAAGATAATTGAGAACTAAATCAATAAGCCATAGTCAAAGTAATAGAAAGAAAGTACCAATATCCATGGATGCCTTTAATTCTAAGCCTGAAACTAACACAACACAGTGATCAGCCTATTACAACAACTCGCAAATAATTTGTGCGAGTCTATAGTGTTTCATGGAGATCTTATCTTCTGTTGGAAAGATTAGTCACATGAATAGGAGTAAAGGGGTCCTAAAACCTGTTAATATTTTTTTTTCCCCTGCAACTTGTTCCTTTGGGGGGGATTGACCATTTAATTCTCGCACAGTTCTGTGCTAAATTTACTCGAACCAGTGGTATTGAAATCAATAAACTGTGGGCATATTTGCAGAATTAGACAGGAAGACAATGCATGAACTAATGAACAAGTCAACTTGGCATTACATGAATATAAAGAAACAGGGTCTTCGTTTCTTCTACACATGTGATAGTCAAATCAAAACAGTACAAGACAACGCCATGACTGGAAAATAGAAATTTTAAAAAGCTAAGGCAAAAGGCAGGCATGCAAGTTGGCAATAAAATATACTAAGCTGCCTGATCTTGTAGTATTTTCAGTAAGTAGTTTAGACCAACAAGAAGAAAACAGAAAGAGTTCAAAATTAATTTATTCAAATGCATGGAACACTCTGTTTAAATGAACAGAACATAAGGACTCACCAAGTTGAGCACTCCTACGGGCCGTTCCACAGAAAGAGTTATCTCTTCATTCCATATGGGATTAAGGCAACTGTTAATAACCTTTGTCTTTGCTGTCTGGTGCACATGAAAAACAGAGAATAATTGCATCAGTATTAAATGGGATTAAGACAGCTTGACAAAATGTAGTATACGCCAAAATCTTGATATTTTTACACTTTATAACTGCAATTATACACCATGGCCACTATATATTATTGCTTTTATAAACCGATATATACCAAAATACTTTGACATGGGAAACTTCTACATCCATACGTGTACAGATAAGTCATCAACATGAGAAGAGATAAATTTTGTTTGATGTGTGAGGAGTATTTGACTTTACCCAGCATGATTAATTTCCTAAATATGCAACAACTTTTTAATTTTGACAACAGTACATCTGAATGTTTCAAGATTTCTCACATCAGAAAGATTATGCTGGCATAATCTATATAGCATTTGAAAAGAATGAATTATAGCTATCTTTTCCTTGGAGCATAAAAACAAAGCTTTTGCACAGTCAATTGCATGATTGAGAAACAAATACTTCCATTGAACAAAATAATTCAAAGAATGCAAAAGAGAAAGTCATGAGACATGGCCCCTCAATTTAAAATGATTCCATATATATAGTTTTTGTTTTTGAAAGATACTAAGCTTAAAAGTTAACATAGATAGCTCTAGCGTATTAATGGAATTTGAGGCTGAACGTTTTGAAAAAGGAAATAATCAAATTAAAGAGATGCTAAAACATGTCGAACAACCAATTATCAGAAAAGAAAGACATAGAAAGAACAATTTAAAATTCGAGAGACCTGATTTCCCAGCTTGACCACGACATAAGGATCACTTGTCCAGAAGTCTCGAACCACCAGCTGTTTCCCTTGCACTATAATTATCTTTATCAGTCCAACAATCTCCCCCATAAAACCGCATCTACTTTGAAATCAATTCTGTAAGAAACGCCAATGCCACTCCTGCTCAAACATGAACCCTAATATAGTTCAGTAAGCATTAATGAAACTGAAAATAGCAGCAAAACGGGTACTTTCTCTTCTTGCATTAACAATAATAAATACTCATTATTTGTATCCAAAAGTGTTTCATTTTCATGGAATAGCACTTAAAAGAAGCACCCTTATTTGTTCTTCTAATAGGAACAGCTTTAAACACAAGATCACTGACTTGCCATTTGAAGTTTTGATCTATGGATGAGGAGTATATTTTTTTTTTAGTTTACACCATGACATGAAATCAATTGTTAACATATATGTAAGCTGGAATATTGGCATCAATCAGAAATTACTGAATAATTTAAGTTGATTTTCTTATAAGATCACGAGTCCATCAACTACAAAGATAATCTACGTAATCAGAGAAAAAAGAAATAGATCATAATTCTAACAGGGCCTATGTGGGTCATCATTCTCACTCCAGAAATTTGTTTCCTATAAGCTTTTTTTCTTCTTTTTTTTTTGGGGAAATGCTTAAAAGGTGATTGAAGTAGGCCCTTAGACTTCTTTCCAGATCTTGTGAACTCCCAAGTTATATTTTCCAAACATTTCAAAAGAAAAGAAAGATAATATAAACCATAAACTTTCTTGCCCACAAATGGTTCTTCAAGCAAGACTACAGAGAATTTCACAAAGCTAAAAATTCTGAGAAAAAATTATAATTACACAAAATAATCAAAAGGAAATTCCAGAAAAATACAAATGAATATAAAATCTAAATGAGGATTCCAAGCAAAAAAAGAAAAAAGTAAATAAAATCTCCACAACCCCACATCTTCCATGACCTACCCATATAACAATCAGAACCAAAAGCTCAAACCATAGAACAACAAATCTGCCACTTCTACATTTTTCAGAATAAAACCAGCCATTAAAACTTAGATTATTAGCAGCAGAAACAACCCCATTTTTCTTCTCTTCCTTCAATATCCAACCCAAATCCAACAATAGACTTAAGACTAACCAAACTAAAGCAGAAATGCCACTATCAAAACTGCACCATTTTTCAAGCAAAAAACACCATCTTAAAAAAAAAAAAAAAAAAAAAAACCAGCTTTCTAATTGAAAGATAACAGCCCAAACAAACCCAAAAATTCTTCAGGAAAAAAAAAAAAAAAAAAAACCACAAAATTAAAGAGAGCAACAAACCAAACACACCTTACAACTGAAAAACCAACAAAATTAAAAATAAAAAATAAAAAATACAACCATTTTACAAAATAAAAATCAAAGAAATAAAACTTAGTTGCCCACATTACCTTTCTCTGTCACTCTCTCTGTTATTCAATTCCTGCAACTCCAAAACAGCAAATCGATCAGTTTTTTTTTTTTTTCTCTGCTTTTCCACCGGTTCTTACGCGCTAATTTAAGCAACCGGCAAAAGGGTGTCACAGGATTTATACAAAAACCATTAAAACCTCCATACTTAATTTAGACTATTAGCAAAACCACCCAAATTTTCAATGCCACTGAGTCGTTCTTCACCAACTCACTCACCCATCCGACTCACCCGTCGGATCGATTCGTGCCGTGAGGGACAGGCAAGTGACAAGTGTCACTGAATCTACACGGGGAAGTACATTACTAGTTAGCAAGTGGTTCGCGTGGAAATATTAGTATTCTCCTTTGATGTGAAGAAAGGGGTGGGTAGGTGAAATATTTTCACCGAGTAAAAGGCTTTCATGGTGTAAATTTCTTCAAGAAGAAAAAAATATCACACCTTGAGGGATCATTCTCGTCAAGTCATCAGTAAAGGGATTAATAAGTTCCTAAGTACTTATATTGGGTTTAAGGGCACCTTGTTTATACTTTTAAAAAAAAAAAAAATTATTTCATGGTGATGTGTAGCTAAAAGTAGGATTGGGATTTCGGTATTAATCAATTCTTTGGAGCACCAAAACTTTACCCTCACAAGGGTTAAAATGCTGAGCCGTCTGCTTTGCCCAGGTGTCAGTTTCTGTTGACGTGGACGATCAGGATAGGCTGATTGAATGAGTCAACTTTGACCCAAATCCGTGGTCAAGTCAGATATTCAATTTTTTGTTTTTTGTTTTCTTATCATATTTTTCAATTAATCTCTTGTTTTTTTATAGCAAATCAAAGAACTATATATTCAGTAAAGGATATGGATGCATTCGAGTCATCGCATTAAGTCAAAATACGGACCATCAAATTGGTCCACATGAGTGCTGACCATGACTCCACTTTAATTGGTTTACATTTAAATACATTTAATTGATCATTTATTTTTTGTGGTCTCTCCCTATTAAACAGGCCAAAGTTTAATAATATTGAAGATGAAATAAAATGCAAGTGTGTTTTAGGTTGTACTCGTTGAATTAGTGAGTAAAAATGTTCATTTTTGTCATGTTAGGTTGCTTGTGCTACAAGTATGAGAAGATTTGATTTTATGTATAAGTGTAGCTAGTTAGGTGTGGAATATTTGAAGGGTAAGGTAAGATAGAGTTCGTATTTGCAAATAAGGCATTAGTTTCATGGGTGACAATATAGGTCACAACACAATAATACAACTCAAAAGCAATACGAAATAAACGGATTTGAGTTTTGAATAAACAGATGCAGATCAAAATAAGTTAAACTTAATTAGTCACGATTAAATTTTAAGTTAAAATCAAGTACACCTGCTAAATCCGAAATTGACTCGTTTAACATGATTATATTTTATTTTGAAACTTATGTTATGTGTAAAAAAATTTTAATATTTTATGTTATATGTTAAAACTCTAACTTTATAATATTTTATTTGGTCTTTACCATATAGTTGTATAATTATGATTTTAAATTTTTGATATATATGTTAATTTAGAATTTACATATGATAAATATGTTAGAATGAACTTGTTTAAGCTTTAAGGATTATAAACAGATTAACATGTTTAATCCGTTTATTAAACCTGTCGGGTTTGAATTTACATATAATGACACGCTATTTAAACGTGTCATATTTGAGTTTATAATATATTTTATTATATACGATTACGACACGATAACATGACTAGAGTGGAATTTTAGAAACAGAGCTGGATTGATGCCTTTCACGGCCCAAAGTAGGTATGTCATTGCACAGGGCTGGTCTTCGTTGCACGACTGTGCGTGTGGGTGTTTTGTCAAGCCTCGAGTATGGGGCTGGGTGTCAATGATGGAAGGGTCGACACCCCACGGGAGGAGAGGGAAGGGTGTAAGGGCTTGTTTCTTCTTCAAAAAATAAAAAATAAAAAATAAGGTAGAGTTTATATTTCTCAAGTTTCCTCTATTTTTCTACATTGAATACTTCTAATGTTGCATGACGCAATACAATGGGCAATAAGTCTCCCTTGGGCAGATAAAACACTTCTTTTTAAAGAAAATAAATACTATTGTTATTTTGCTTTAGGAGATGACAATTTCTATTTTCATTGTATCTATATATATATATATATATATATGTACATGGCAAGTGTATGATTCTCCCATATTTCCTGATGAAGAAAAGAGCTGAAATATATTAAAGATTTGATGGGAAGAAAATGTGGGCTTTGAGAAAAATTTATTGTCAAACACCTATTTTTTTTTTCCTAAGTAATTTTTGTATTTTTCTCGAAGAAAATGTGAGCTTGAGAAAATCTTGTTCTAAAGTAAAATTTTATTGTCAACCCCCGCGTGAAGATTAACACTTAATATGTGTGATTGGAACGTAAAGTCCCAAAATTCAAAAATACAATCAATAGGAATTTTTTTTTTTAATTTACTTATATAACAACAAGGAAATAATAAAATTTATATTTTTTTGAATTATATGTCAGTTTTTGAATTATAAATGAAATGCATAGCCATAAAAACACAAAAAAGTTGTTTGATTATAGGTCAATCTGATAACAGTTTTATAATAATTTACTAAAAAAAGGAATTATTCTCAAAAAACTATTTTCTTAACTTTTTATTTTTCAAAATTATATCAGAATCTTCCAATCATGAATCATCAATAAAATGCAGCCTAACAGTTCTCATTGGGCCCCCGAATCAGGGCCTCATGAACTTTACCCACACGAGCCTAAGTCAAGCCCATTCCACTGACACTTGGCGTTCATCTAACAACTCTGAACCTCACCCTCACATACGGTAAGCTCCACTGGATCACCCAACTAAGAAAACTCGCTACGAGCACGTTCGTTTTTCCTTCTCGGTTCGTAGCAGAACGAACAACACTAGAGCTCTCTCTCTCTGCAACTGCAATGGCGGAACCAGCAGAAAATGACCAAAACACCCTCGAATACCAAGAAAATGACAATCCTATCCCTCCTCTTGTTCCAACACTCTCCAAAAACGCACAGAAGAGGCTTCTGAAGCAGCAGAAGTACGAAGCGAAGAAAGCGGAGAGAAAAGCCGCCATTAAAGAGCACAAGCAGAGAGAAGGCGAGAGAAAGCGAAGAGAATGGGACGAGAAGCTTTCGAGCGTGTCGGAAGAGGAGAAATCGAAGCTTATAGAGTCACGGAAGCAGCTGAGAAAGGAGAGGATGGTGAAGAGATCGGAGGAGAGAGAGCAGAAGGTGGAGAGGCTCACGAGAGCCAAAGAAGAAGGACAGAAGATCGTGGTTGATCTCGAGTTCTCCGATCTCATGACGCCGAATGAAATCAATAGCCTCGTTCAACAGGTGCTAAATTTTTCGTTTGCCCTAATTTTAGAAAAAAAGTTTTTCTTTTTTAGGGTTCGAGATCACTTAAAACTTTAACACTTTATGAAACTTTGATTGCTTGACCACTAAACGGTGACAAACACAACGAGAAGAAGTGAGATTGTGTAATTAATGGTGCTAAAGAGATGAGATGAGAGTTGTTGCGCTTGAATGACAAGAAAAGGTTATTTTAGCTGAAATATAGTGTGACTAGAGTTGAATTAGAAATGAACGTGTTTGAAAAATGGGAGGAGTAAAGTAGAATAAGGTAGTTTGGACACAGCACAACGAAGGCCTTTAGATGTTCTAGTTAGGCATAGCGATCTATTAACATTATAAGGTAATGTTAGAGGTAGAGTAAGTCCTAAAATAATATGAACTTGAATGATTAAGAATGATGCAAGTATTTGCAATTTAGATGTTGATTTAGTTTAGCCCTTGATAGCGCGGAGTAGAGGAAGCAAATTCATGTAGCCGACCTTATGTATATAGGAAAAGGCTTAGTTGAGTTTAGTTGAGTTGAGTATAACTACTTGTAATTTAAATGTGGACTTGGCCCCCGATAGAGCGGAGTGGAGGAAGCTGATTCATGTAGCCGACCCATGTTGTTTGGAAAAGGCTTAGTCAAGTCGAGTCGAGTCGAGTTGAGTTGAGTTGGATAGATGCCTTTAAATGATGCATTTGTAATTGCTATCAATGTGTTTTTATTCAACATAAGATTCATTTACTGATGTGAGTTGCAGATCATGTATTGTTATGCTGTGAATGGAAGATGTACTTCACCAGCCCATCTTTGGTTGACTGGATGCAGAGGAGAAATACAAACTCAGCTGCAAAGGCTACCAGGTTTTGATAAGTGGGTGATTGAGAAGGAGAACGGATCATATATTGAAGTCTTGCAAGATCAGAAGGAGAATCTAGTCTATCTTACGGCCGATGCAGAAGCCACGCTTAATGAACTTGATCCGAAGAAAATATATGTTATTGGTGGTTTAGTGGATCGAAACCGTTGGAAAGGGATAACTATGAAAAAGGCGAACGACCAGGGAATCCAAACTGCAAAGCTCCCCATTGGAAGTTTCTTGAAGATGTCAAGTTCCCAGGTATTTTTAACTTCAACACTTCAATGCTGATTTTGTTATATAAATAGGGATAAGAAAAAGCTCTCCACCTGTTTACCAAGCTCATGACCAAGTAGATGTGCTCCAAAATCAACTTTATCAGATGATTGTGATAAATTCGTTTCATGATCATGCCAATGTTTGTGGTTCTGTCAATATAAATACGATTTGAAATGGTGGAAGAAGAGATCTTTTATTATATTGAAATTGAAGATATTTTCCCTTTCAGATGAGATCTTTGAGCAATTTAAATAGAGGGTTTCAATTTTAGGAGGATGGAAACTAAGATGAAGTTTTACTTTGTAACATTCAACATGCTCCTGACCTGATTCTTATGAAATTTACACAAGCCAGACCCTTTTTTTCATCGTAATAATTGTCTGTCTTCTATTTTGCTTCTTTCTTTTGCGAGTAATTTGTTTCATTTTTGCTTGGGCTTTGCAGGTCCTCACAGTGAACCAAGTAGTTGAGATACTACTCAAGTTTTTGGAAACAAAAGACTGGAAAACTTCATTCTTTCAAGTTATTCCTCAAAGAAAACGAGGCGGTGATGCTGAAGTAGAAGAGGACGAAAATGGAGAAGAACAAGAAGATGGTCATGGTGAGAGAAAAAAGAAGTGCGTTGAAGAATCCGCCGATGATGAGGAAAGTATACCACCAGCTTGAGCCCTTTCTTTGAGTTTTGCATCAAATCCAATTTTGTATTGCCCATTGCCCTCTTTCTCTTCTTCTTTTTTTTTTTTTTTTTTTTTTTTCTTTTTTCTTATGGAAAGCGAAATCCAATTGACATCAAAGGAATTCTTTGGTGATGATCAATGCAAAGAATAGAGTTTGATGAGATAATATGAATTAGTGCAAAAGTAAGAAATGGGTTACTTAATGCCTTGACGGTGTCTGTGCGTTTATCATTCTTTTCATGAATGCAGGGGTACTACTATTTTTCTCTTTGGTCTAAATGCAGGGAGGTTTTAAGCACAGGCATGGCTGCCTTCTTAGTGTGCTATCTAGCTGGTTGGAATCATCTTGAACAATACAAGAGGCCAAGAGCCTCTTATATTTAGGTCATACTCTTCAAGCAAATGAACCATGTTATCTGATACTCTTAAATTTGCGAATGTCCACTGGATGATTAAGAAAGCAATCAACTGCATGCAGCAGCAATCATGTATTGATATTCATGGCTGTTCACAGGTTAAGGTTGCAGCAGCAATCTCTTTTGAATGTTACTCATACCTTGCCCAATTTCAATTTGCCTAGACCAGATATTATTAATTACCTGATTCATACTGTTTTATGTTTTGTTCTATCTGGTTTTTCAAGAACTCCACCTGGTGCTTGCTACATCTAAAAGTAGTAGTAATAAAATTAGACAATTTGAGGTTTATTTTGAAATTTGTTTATACGAAGTTGTAAAACAGGGTCCAACACACTCAATCTTGTACTTTTTTGAAAACAAGTATGTATATTTAAGATCTATCTTTGTGAAAACAGCACTTGTGTTGGCCCATGTCATCACCATAAATTTCTCAATTTTCTATTTAAATTTAGGCCAGCATAATATACAGTTTGTGTCTGCCTTCAAATTCATGATGGTTAAGTTAGATTGACTTTACATGTTTTATATAATATTTCCCGACACAACACAGGCAAGCTTCCATAGCATAGTGGTAGTGCGTTCGCTTCGTAAGCGAAAGGTCGTGAGTTCGATCCTCACTGGGAGCTTCTTATTATACTTTCCTTTGTACCATTTTATTTTCTATTCTTTTGCTCAGTTTCTGTTAATTAGGGAATCACTCTTCTACATTATCTTTTAAAAAAAGTGTCATGTCCAATGACTTATTTATTATATAAAAGTTAAAAATATTTTTTAATATTTTTATTTATTTTGATAAGATGTTAAATGATTTTTTTTAATCCAATCGAACAGATAAAAACAAAAACCAAAAACATTTTAAAATAAAAGAAAATACCAAGTAAATTATATGATTTTAATGTGAAAAAGGAACTTTATTTATCTTCCATATTTATTTATTTTGTACAACTAATGTTAACTTTTTTAAAAATATCACATTACTGTATTTGAGTAGTACATTAGAATTTTAAATAATAAAATAATTTTTAAATAATAAAGTATTTTTAATAATAAATTTAATTTTTATTAAAAATAGTAGAATTGATTTTTATTAAAAATAATAAAATTAGTTGTGATGAGATAAATTTATTTTTAAAAATAATAAAATGAATATTTTATAAAATATAAAAAATATTATCATTAATATGAATTTAGAATAATTTTTTTTTCAAATAATCAAGTATTTTTATTAAAATAATAAACTTAATTTTAATTAAAGATAGTAAAATTGATTTTTTCTTAAACGCCTGCACAGAACATTGTTTTCATCATGACGTCATCAATCGTCAATCATCTTCTAGTATGGTTACTTATTGTGTTAATTATTCTCTTCATCTTGATGGTTTTCATCTATCGAGTTTATTTTGTTTGTGTGATTTGTGATTCAGAGCTGAGTGAAATTTCTTAGACTGGTACTTCCGTAGTGGATTAGTCATATCTACAGATAAACAAGGTCCATTGTTTTTCACCAGTTTGGTCCAAAGGATATAAGAGGCCCCGTCCAACTAAGCCATAAGAGCAGCAAAGCGTAAAAGACATTTGGCATACCTTATCCTCATGGATGTTTTCGGTGACAATACACCTTCTCCATCTGACGTAGGCTGACGTCATGACCGGCACAGTGTACTATACACTGTACATACCCATATACAATATATAATACACTGTCAGCCTTCACGTAGTCTCACAATCCTTCTCCATATTTACAGAATTCTTTTTTTTCTAATATACCACAAATCAAATCCAATATAGATATCTATACTCATTCCATTCATTCACACATCAAATTTTCAGTTCATCATCTAATATATTAAGCTATATATGCCCACACATCTCATCTAGATGATAATACATATATATATATATATATATATATATATATATATATATATATATATAATGTGTGATAAATATACATATCAAAATAACAAAAGTTATTTCCTCCAAGCATACATACACGTGATTATCACTCACGGATGTGCCTTTTCCCTTCTACTCAATACCTGAAAGATTGGAGGAAATGGGGTGAGCAAACAACAGCTCAGTGAATATAGTTTTTGATATGACAATTATATACATTTAGAGAAAAATGACATTTAAAATCATTTCAAACACTTATTCAACACATGCATCATTCAACGAATATATTATACATGTCAACAACATAAATTGCATGAGTTTTCAAGAACACAATGCACAATCTCCCTCCTCCGCAAGGCAAGAGAGCAGGTCTAACCCTTGTATGGTCGTTACAAGGTAGCCACAACCTCTCATTACCCAAGTCACAGTCATTTCAAGGATCTCAACCCTTGTTAGGACAGACCTACTGACAATGAGGACTCGCAAAACCTCATCCGGGTCTAATGCCTAACGAAATGACAATGAGGACTCGCAAAACCTCATCATTACAAACTCCAAGTGCTAAAATCAGTTTGCATGATCTATAAAACTCAATGCATTATATATAAATATAACATGCATACAATCAAACATTTTATATTCGTACAATGTTATACAAGAACCAAATCAAGAAAACTATACTCACAGTACAACACGTTCCACTTAAACCCAATCATCGTCGCTTTCGAGTCCAGCTCCAAGTTAAATCCAACTAATTTAACCTGTCACAATCACTCCATAATTCAATTTCATGTATTCATATCTATGTACATCTTTAATTTCTCGACTCACTTCAAATCACGAATAATAAATCCATTTAGGACTCATAAGCAGTTGAAGAAACTACTAAATCGTTTCTGTGGTCAATCTAGATATTTCCACAAGAAAGAACAGTGAAAATAGATGTCCAAATCATATTTTCACGACACCATATACTTAGTTACTAAAACGATCAAAGCATATCCAAATATCATGTTCTAACGTCCGGAATTCAGTTCTTCACGATTCTATGATCTCAAACCGGGGTTTCATTGGGTTCACATCACTGGTCACATCACTGTGCACAGTACTATTCACATCACTGGTCAATGTTCACTGTGCACTATTCACTATGTGCTGTTCACTGTGACTATTCACTATGCATTATTTACTATGCATTATTCACTGTACACTATTCACTATTCACTGTGCACTATTTACTATTTACTATTCATTATTCACTATTCACTATTCATCCGAAAGATGTAAATTGTATTAAAATTGTCAAACGGTCTCCAAAAATCATGAAATTGAATCTAACCACATATTCGGGGTCCCGACCGTCTAAGGAGTGTCTTTCTACCTTTCTAACGGATTTTCATTCACATTTGGTCAAAATTCTCAATTGGTAAAAACGCCATAAAACGGCTCCCATAGCTAAAATTAGTCCGCTAGAAAGGTTACATCTAGCTTAGATAGTAATTTTACCACGAAAAATAGCAAAAATAACTTACCGACACGTCGAATTTGGCCGCAAATCCAACGATTCCTTTTTCTCTCTTCTCCTTCTTCTCTCTGCTTCTTCTCTTCTTTTTTCGTTGCATTCTAGCAACTTCTTTCCTTTTCTTTTTCTTTTCTTTTTCTTTCGTTTGTTTTTTTTTATTTATTTAATAAATACGAGTACTGTTCACGGTACTATTCTGTAAACAGCGCCCGCAAATGAACAGTGTTATTTTATTATTTCTTCCTTTATTCCTCTTCTATACACTCAATTCACATATTTAAGTAACCAACCCCATAAATTAATCTTCTTTCTTTACTAATCATACACACGTATATTTGGCTCCTACGTATAACATACGTTCACGCGAATATTTAGCTCATACGTATACACTATGTGTATTATATATCTCGATATATGTGTACTTCAACGTATGTATGTAATTAAATTTACGGGGTGTTACATTTCAGGTGTGAAACACCGTGTTGATAGCGTCATAACTACTTTGCATCATCAAATGGCTTTTTGTCTTCAGGATCATGCTATTCATTTACGAACACAGAACCATCATGGCACTGTTAAGGCTTTTGTCAACGACAATGAAGTTCCGACTATTGTCCAGATTCCGAAGCAGATCCCTCGCAAAGATCTCAATCAGATGATGTCTATTACCTGGTTCACCAATTATGAACAATTTCTGAAACGTTCAGAACCAGTCACCACCACCTCATGTCCTCTCATGAAGAAGCAATCTAATGGTTCAGTCAAAATTAATTTCGAACTACCGAATCAACCACAGGAACATCTTCCTGTGCACCATTCAATGATGATCCAACCTGCATACAAAGATCACAAAGATGATCCTCTGATTCATTCTTTTAAATCGTTTGGTTTTTCATATTATCATTCCCATGTCAACGACCACTTTATATGGGACTATAATCCAAATATGTGTGATCCGATGTGTCCTTGCAGAGATGCATATGGTGATGAAGATCTGAATCAGATTGACACGATTTATCCAACCAATCTTCTAGATCTTCATCACAAGCCTAATTGCGTCAAGATGGATATGGGTATAGCCATTAGCTAACCAGTGGCGTATGAAATCAAGGTCAAACTCAAGGGTAACATACTGCTCTTGATGTGTGGATTCAAGTTGGCAGTTTGTTAACGCAATACTCTAGACATACTCCTTAATAAGATGAACTTTCTTAGAAATTAAAGTACAGATAGCGGAAGTAACTGACTGACGTTTTTGCTTAAACAAGGAATAGGGATTTAACAACAGAGGAATAATTTCATTGACTTTACTATCTTCTGGTATATGTGTTATCTCTACAAGTTGGTCTATCTTTGAGGTTTTGTTTTTGAGACAGGATTCAGGTAAGCTAGAAAAATTGAAAGACGAGGACTTTAGTATATGAGTTGTAGTAGCTACAGAGGGAGAAGGTGTATTGTTACCGAAAACATCTATGAGGATAAGGTATGCCAAATGTCTCTTATGCTTTGCTGCTCTCCTGGTCTAACTGGACGGGGCCTCTTATATCCTTTAGACAAAACTGGTGAAAAACAATGGACCTTGTTTATCTGTAGATATGACTAATCCACTACGGAAGTACCAGTCTAAGAAGTTTCACTCAACTCCGAATCACAAATCACACAAACAAAATAAATTCGACAGATGAAAACCATCAAGATGAAAAGAATAATTAACACAATAAGTAACCATACTGGAAGATGATTGACGATTGATGAAGTCATGATGAAAACAGTATTTTGTGCAGGCGTTTAACTAAATAAACGAAGACATGCAAAAAGGCACATGCCAATACAACTAGTATTAAGATTGCACATAACCCAAGTAGGGAAATAAAATTAATTGTGATGAAATTTTTTTATTTTTAGGCTGAAAAAAATTGATTTTATTTTTTTTTATTACTGAGATTCCAACTCATTCCCTTTTGAGACGAAACTATTTCATTGGACTTCGAGATTTTACAGAGGTAGAGACGTTCCTCTCAATCATAATTTTGTAAAGAGAACTCGAACTCGAAACCAGTTACTCAACTCCCCTTACCAACCTATGGTTGTTAAAAAAAATTGATTTTCAACAATATGGCTGTCGACCTTTTGAAAATTGACAGTTATGGTCTCTATAGACAAAGAAAATAGGCGATTTAAGATGCTCTCATGTCTCTGTTGATTTCAAGCGTTAGAACCGTTCAAAGTATTATTTACTATGCTTTCTCTTTTGATCGATCGCTCTTTTAATTCCAATATGTACAAAAATATTCTTTTTAGTCTATGGAGTGAATTTTTGGGTGAACGACAAAGTTTCGTGTTTTTTCATTATTCAAGAGATTTGTGAGAGTCAAAGCTACAAAATCTGGGATTAGAATGCAAGGCGTAGCATTTTGAAATTAATAAATGTCAAGTCGCAGATAGCAGAGTTCGGAGAAGATTTCGTGAGTAGTGAAGAAGAAGAAGAAGAAGAAAGATCGCACGCTGTTTACGACGGCGAAAACCCTTTGCAGCGGCGAGCTTTAAGACGGAGAAAACTCTTTGAAAGCGGCGGGAATCTCAAAAGCAAAAGCAAATAAATACTTTGCTTTCTCTGCTAGAGGATACGGTCACCGGTGAAAGCCAGCCGGCGGCGGTGTCTAATCGCCGGAGTCTTTTTTGGGGTTTTTTTCACCACACCCATACTTCTCCCGCACAGTTTTGCTTTTTTTTTTTTTCGTTCATTTTGTTCTTAGTTGGATGAACGCCTTCTCTTCTGCTATCTCTCTGTTAGATATTTCATTCACTTTTCATCTTTTTTTTGCGTAGATTCTAATATATAATCTCTGTTATCACTTTTTCTTCCTGTTTGATAAGGTGGAATTTTCGCCTTGCAAAAAAAAAAAAAAAAAAAAAAAAATCTTTTTTTTCTATGTATAGTTGCGGATTTCTGCTAGATTTTGTGTTCCATTCAGTTATTTCAGGTGAAGATAAGAAAAACTTGAAGAAAGGTAGTGGGTGGGTAGCTGAATTCATTATTCAAGAGGAGGGTAATGGATTGTGATCGCTTAATGGTGTTTTTGGCAGTTTCATGTTCATGAGATTGGAAGAGAACTGATTTGTTTCCACTCCTAATTGAATACAAATTGTGAATCTTCTTCTCTTTCTGTTCTTTCCTTTTGTTGTATTGAAGGCGAATTAGAACAAAACGACCATCTGAACTCATAGGGAATAAGTATATACTTACACTTACATCTCATTGAATTTCATGAATTATATGTGTCATGGAGAAGACCCAGTTGAGGAAACATGGAATTATGCATTGGAAACCACTCAATTCTGATTTTTTTTTATTTTTTTTTTTTGAAGAAATCCCAGATTCTCGATTGGGTGAAGTGTAGAAAGTGTTTGCTAGTTGTGATAGAGAGAAGGGAGAGACTGGTTTAGGAAAAAGGAGTTTCATTTTATGTCTGCATAATAATATGTGAAATGAAACTACTCAATTTGAGGTTCTGAACAAGACAGTGGTACCCATTTTATCTTTTTTTGGATCCATCGTACGCTTGCATCGACTCCTTTAATCTGGTTTAGGTAGTATATATAATATATGTATGCAATAGAGAACATCTATCAGCTCCCACATGGGTAGAACCATGTTTCAAATCAAATTTAGTTTTTTTTTTTGGCCTTTTTCTTTCCTTTCAATGTGTGATAATGATGAATTAAATGGCTTCCATGATAATCTAGATTTATGACTTGGACTTTTTTTTTTTTACCTGTTACAACCAATCCACTCTCGTAAAATTGCAAGTAATGTGAATTTTTTTTTTGCACAGGAATAATGGACCTTCCATTGCCATTGGATAAGTTATGTTTGGGATCAAAGTGTGAGGTTTCCTTATCAGAGAATGACAACAAGTAAGCTTCATCATTAACTCCACCTTATTGTTGAAGTTTCTGTGACTGCAAAAGCTTTTCTTTGGCCATTGCAACACAAACTTCATGGTTGCATTGGTCAAGAATAGATTTGTTGCTTTTTTTTTCAAGTGTTATTCTCTTGAGGATTTAAAAAAGATTTGTTGTTGGCACCAATTGTTTTTATTCAACTTACTCTACATAACATCTCAAAGTCCTTTGCCTTTTTGAAATTCACTGATCCAGTAATTGAGGTACAAAAGTAATGCATAATCTACCCAAAAGAATATCAAATATAAAGTTGGAAAAAATTGAAGTCGACATGAGAATTGCCTAGCTTTGCTCTATATTTACATAAAAAAAACCACATAAGCTTGTCTAGCTTGATATTTATGTTGAATATTCATTCAAAATATTCAAAATAAAAAAATAAAAATTATGAGAAATCAGTTTTTGTTATTTCTTTAGATTGATTTTATTCTCTCCTTTTTTCTTGGTCAACTAGGAACAAGACTTTTGTTGTTCTGGTATCTAGTGGAAGTTTCAATCCTCCTACTTATATGCACCTACGCATGTTTGGTAAGTTGGAAAGCTCTTTTTTTCTTTTTTCTTATTTAATCATCAATGAAGTTTCTGTCATGGGGAATATAGTCCTTTTTGAATGTGTACTCTGTACTGAGATTTTAGATGAGCTTCATTGAGGTGATTGGTTTGAGATATACCTCTTGAGTAAATGTGCAAGTATTATACCGCATCCAATGTTTTTATTTATTTATTTTGTTTTTTTTTTCTAAATACCTGTTATATTCATAGAATTGGCAAGGGATGCTCTGGAATCTGATGGTTATAGAGTTGTTGGCGGTTACATGTCACCTGTGAATGACACTTATGGGAAGAAGGTATGTTTCCTTTGGTAGCATCTTGCCATAAACATTCAAATGGCAAAGAAATTTGTAAGCATGATGTATAGGAATCACTTGGATTTTATTTTCTTTCTATGAGGTCATATTCAATTTTACAGGTTACTTCTATGTGTAAGACTATCTTCCTTAATAGTTAAAAATCAACTATGGTTGTAAGCTACAGGGGAAGATGTGTAAGTCCAGATAATTATATATGTGGATATCATATGTGTCCTAATGAGAAAACTACTTACTGTTAGATGTTCGTCGATGCTCATCTGGGAGTGAAATGACTAATTATAGAGAAAAGTTTCTGGATGTTAGCTGCTTGAAACATTTATTATAGGCGCTCAAGATAATAAGTGGACTTGCGGAATTAGATAAGCAGCAATGCTCCCTTCTTCCCTTTGACTGGGAGACTTGCTGTAACTGTAAGTACATTTGTTTTGAATATATTCTTTATAAACATCGGTTAACCTTAAATCAGGATAAATATATCTTTGAGTAAAAACAAGACTAGGTAGACATGGGATGAGGAATAAGTGATTGCATTGTTTTTTTTTTTTTTTTTTTTTTTTTTTTTTTTGACAAGAAACATGAGATGATTGCATTGTTTATAAAATACACATCTTAGCCACCAAACATATGTGGCCTAAATTGATTAAGTTTACAAACTTAATGTCTATTGAATTACACGAAAAAGTTAATCCATCTGCTAACTTTCTATATAACATAAAAATATATGGCTCAACTCAACTCAACTAAGCCTTTTTTCGTGAAAATTCTCCATTGAGCTACGTATTATGATTTTCTGCAGGGCCTTATACCCGCCAAACATCGGATCCAGTTGTGTAATCTTGCTTGCAGAAGCTCACCATTCATAATGGTGGATCCATGGGAGGTCAATCTATACTCGCCCTTTGTCTCGTCTAAAACAATGTTATTTAGTTGTAGATTTTCATTCATTCTCCTTTTCTCCCACATGCATTTGATCTCTGAGAAGCGTCTTGTTTGGGGAACATTTCTACAATTTCTATCATTCACTGCTGAAATGCCATGGTGATTGGAGATATCTTTTTCCACGATTTTGCATAATGTTTTGTTTGCTTGTTGGAAAAAGGCTTTGTTGAGCTGTAAAATGTTCCTTTATGTTTTGTCCATTCCACGTCAGTGAAACTTCTTTTCAGTTGTAGAATTATTTGATTTACAGGCAACACAAAGCAGCTTCCAGCGTACCCTGACTGTTTTGGCTAGAATCAAGAATTACTTGTCTGATAATGGATTGATTTGCAGAGGTAATTTTTTCTATTATGTATGTAAGGTGTACTTGGCTCTTCATCTTGCAAGAATTGAAGCAACTAAGAATCTGTAGCGTGCATGTTTTTTGTTCTTTGCTTGACAATGAAAAGATCTCTTTTGGCTAAGATGCTGTTTCTTAATGGTTTGAACCGTTGTTTGGCTTTTTCACTGTTCATCCATGAGTGTTCTTTCAATTAACCACCCTGCTGGAGTCAATTGGCGAGTTTTTCTTGGTTGCGATTCTATGGTTTGTTACTAAAAGAGAAATCTCTAATTTCCATTGACATGATTTCATTGTATATATTTAAACATGCATAATTGTTAGGCATGTTCACATACTGGAGTAGGGAGGCTTTTTTTACTTTAATTTTCAGTTTAAGTTTGAGTAGAATGTGAAAAACTGGTGTGCTTTTTTTGCATGTAGAGTCCTTCAAGGTTATACTTGTTTGTGGGTCTGATCTAGTTGAATCTTTTAGCATTCCTGGAGTGTGGATTCCTGAACAGGTATGGCTTTTATTGTATTAATTATTGGAAATAAAGTCTAAAACTTCATTTTTGACTTGCACAATTGGACTATAGGAACTGTTTTATTTAAATGGGAGGAGGATTATTGATTGGAACCTACCCTCTTTGAATCCTCTTTTTTCAGGTTAGGACCATATGTAGTGATTATGGTATTGTTTGCATTCGCAGAGAAGGCAAAGATATCGAAAAGATCATATTGAGTGACGGGGTTTTGAATGAATGCAAGGTGATTGAAATATTTTATGCTTCGTTTTTCTTCTATGTTTCTGTTGATAAATCTGTTTACATTATGATGGGTCAAACATGGTCCCTCCTTTAACTGTTACAAAGGAAATGAAATTGATAGAATGATTACATTACTGGATCCACTATGAGTTTTTGTTATCATTGTGAATTTTATTTGCAAGAAATCTCAATGTGAATTTTATGTTCTGTTTATTTGTCAGAGCAACATCAAAATTGTGGAAGACCAAGTGCCAAACCACATCAGCTCAACAAGGCTAAGGTAAAAATTCAGTTTGATTCTTTTTTTTTTTTTTTTTTTTTTTTACAAAATCCAAGGCAGAAGACATCATCTTTCTTTCTTTTCTTTTTCTTATTTATATCAGGGAATGCATCTCCAAAGGCCTATCAGTGAAGTATCTGACTGCAGATGAAGTAATTGAATATATCAAAGAAAAGGGTCTGTACTTCAACTCAAATGACAAATGATCCAACAGAAGAAGGCATCATCAAATATTGTGTAATTTTGGGTCGTCGATTAATTTTAACTCCAATCACTTATCCATTAATTGGGCATCTCGAATATCTTCTTTCAGTGTAGAAATTCTTCCCTGCAGCTTGGCTTTTTAGTGTAATAAAACATTGATCATAGAAAAACAATGCTAGTAACTTGATTGGTGCTTCTACTTCTTCATGCTAGCTATATAAGCTTCCAATTACATAAAGAGAAAACAAACAAACAAGCAAAGCAAAAGCAAAACATCACTTCCCTGTCCCCTCTCTTCCTACAAAGTCACTACAGTTAGAAAACTTTCCAAAACTAAAAACGCAACACTGATTCAAATGAGAAAAAACTACACCAACACCAACCCCCAACCCCCAACAACCCAAACAAGACCAAACAAACCAAGCCCCTTCACATGCTGTTAGAAACATTCCTAATACTACTTAAACGCCGCATAAGGATCAAAGCTTGCCATTGCAGACTGCCCAGATGGATTAACATTAGACCCATCTCTAAAATACCCGTTCATCGGCGCCGCAGCTGCAAACAGTCCCCGGTGATGAGCCATATGAAACGCCGCCTGCCCATACGCCGCCGCAGCAAGTGGCGACAACTCCGACATGCTACGCTTCAACAAGGGATCACCGCTGCCCCCACCGCGCATGGTGGCGCCGCGCTCTCCCTCAAACTCGCGGTACCGCTGAAGGTACAGAGTGAGTGGCTGTATGTACTCGTCGAACCCAAGCTTGCCCATTGCCCACAACACGTCCTCGGCGGTGATCGTCTTGCGCTGCTCTCTCTGGCACCGGTCGTTGGCCTCGCTTGTTATGAAGCTTATGTACTCCGACACGCATTCTTGTATCGTCTCCTTTGCGTCGTCGGAAATCTTTGCGTGCGTCGGGAGAATCCTACGCATTATGCGTATCACATTTGCTATGGGCATGAACCTGTCTTGCTCGCGCACGTTGCATGCTCCGTCGTGCTCCACTGCTGATGTGTCCACACTTGATTGGTTCATCTTCGTCCCTATTTTGTGTAGCAACGAGATGATATCAAACTCAGGTTAATGTGCTGAGAATTGCATTTTTTCTAACATTTTTCTTACTATTATTACGAATGTGAGAATCTGGAGCTTACGTGGAATGGTCAAGATTTTCAAAGCATGTGGTTAATGGTGTATTAATTAATGGGTTAATTTAGCGCTTTGGAAAATACAGATTTTTCTAAACGAAGTTTGTCGTGTTGTGGGGCAAGTGGGGGCCTCTACAGTTGGGAGGTCCCACGTGGGAGGAGCGACTCGTGTGAGAGTCGGGAAAAGAGAGTGACGGCAAGGCGCACATGACAAAAGTCAAGAGTCAAACTATTACTGCTTTAGAGCTAAATTACAGTATTTGATCGGTCCATCACTTTTTTGATGTATCCAAGTAGTTCCAACTAAACACGTGTGCTAGTTATGTGGGCCCACTTGAATGTGGGTCCGGAACCTTCTTTTTTGGATGGTGATGATTGATGATGGGAAGACTCTTTATACAGTTAAGAGAGTTGGCCACAACTACGAGGGAAGACTCCATATATAGATAAAATTCTCGCTGCTCATCAGATTCCTGATTCCTTTTAGACTAGTGGGTCCACTTATTGCATGTGTGACACGTGTTCTTGCTTCGTTCAACCAAACGAAGCAAGAAGAACAAACTAATAAAAAAAATTTACAAACCAGACAAAAATTGGTGAGAAATCCACAATAGAAATGTACATAAATCATATAAATATAAATCAAGCATATGCAATTTCAATGGCTTCTGTAAACTAACTATAAACACGATCAAAGCATTTAAGAAAAGATTGTTCTATACATACATACATACATATCGTTACATATATATTGATCGAAAAAAACAAAACGTTTTAGATTTTAGGTCACAGAGTATAGCTAGCATATTCAAAAAGGCAAAACGAAGTGATGGAGATAGAGCGATCGATCATAAAAACCACAGATTGATATGTTTTCAAGAAGAAATGGAGAGTTTCAGAGGCTTAGATGGTTAAAAAGCGCGAAATATTTGCATGCAGCACGAGAAAAACACTAAATCGGAACAAAACGAAGAAGAAGAAGAAGAAAATATCACGATGAAGAAGAAGAAGTACCATGAGTACTACAGAATCATGATATCGATGGAGTTATAGCTTCGAGAAAACAAACTCGAAGAAGCTACGATAATTCAGATTAAAATAGAGCCTGCATGCAAAAAACCAATGGTCTTAATCTCTCTACACATACACACATATAATAAACAAACAAACTAATTAAACAACACAACGCTAGAGATCTTCGATTCGAGATCGATTTTCAAGTTATTAAAATGTTTGATTTTATTTTATTTTTCTTGATCTGATCATCAGTTGAACATTACCGGAGTTTGATTTGGTGAGCCTCTGGAATCCATTGGAAGCTCCACGTTCCATCTGATCTTTCTCTCTCTCTCTCTCTCTCTCTCTTTCTCAGTAGTCGCTCGAACTTCCTCTGTAATTAGTCTGTAGCAACTAGCAACCAGCTCTATCTTCAAGTTGATGCGTTGGTGCGTTACTGCTATGGGCAAGTGGCTCTATTTATAATGCCGCAAAAGAGTTTTTCCACGTGGCAAATGGCGTTGCGAACGAGAAACCCAGAATCGCCGGTTGTCACACTCGTCCCGGTTGGACAACTCTCTCCTCTTACCGCCACCTATAGGTTGCCCCCCACTCTCCACCAATAACCCTTTCTCTTTTCAAATCGGATGTTGGTTGGAGTTTATCAACTAAAAATAATTGGCCTATATCTAGTTAATTATTTTGTCAATACTTAATAGAAATGAAAGTTTATTTCTCAAATTGTTTAGCATTGTAACAAAATAACATTAATAGAAAGTCAATGGTTCTAACTTTCTGTCTCAGGGGATTCTCGATCCGTTTCTTCTTCATACTTTTTTTCGAGAAAGGGAGGTCAAGGGGCAGATATCTACTTCAGTACTAAAAACTCAAGGAGTTGGTCAAGTAGCATTATTGGGCATAAATGGTGATCTTTAGTAATATATGTCAAATAATCAACATATGTGAAAATCAAAGCCATCAAAGTAAATTATATATAAAAATAATAACTAATTCTAAATGTTATCAATTACATCTAAAAAGAAAAACCCAATCATGATTGACCAAACATTTGTACTTGTTTAATTAATACATTAGGTCAGGGCCGGTCCTGACTATTTAAGGGTCTGGAACAAGATATAATAAATGAAGTCTTTTTTAATTTTAAATAAGATCTTTTTTTTTTATAAATATTTCAAATACATTTAAAGTCACAAAATCAATATAATAAAAAAATTATAAATTCAAGAAAAAATCACAAAATTGATACAATAAAATCACAAAATTAATACAATACAAGTTACAAATCAATACGATAAAACTTTAAAATCAACACAAATAAAAAATTATTTCAAATTTCACACAAATATCAAATACAAAATTAATACTATTCTAACAATTTCAACATTGTGTTTGTTGATAAACTTATTGTATTTGATCGAAATACAAAATTATATAAAATTAGCAAACAAAAAAATATGATTGAATTGTAAAATTAGTTTTTAATAAATAAATAAATAACTTATCATTTTAATTTTTATTTGGTATAAAAATAAGAAATTCTTTTCTTATGGTTGATTATTCAATTTTTTTTTTTTTTTTTTTGGGTCTAAAATATATATATGCCAATCGCCTAATTAATATCCTGATCATATGACAAAGATAAGAATTTTCAAGTCAAAGAAGCCATTTGCCGTTGCGCGGGACCGTAAGAAGAAAATGAATATAAAAGTTCTGGGGGCAAATCGGTCATTGCGATGTGGAAATGACAGAGAAGTAATTGTGTGCAAATATGAAGGGTACAGTTGGGAAAACAGCGTTCGTTAATACGAACCCGAACACAGCCGAATCGGTACGCGTCCCCTACGAAGAGTCACGTTTAAATGTATAAAAGTACGTGGGACCGTATCATTTGCATGTACTACTGCAACTATCAAATATTATCTCATCAACAACGCGTCCAAATTAAAGGTTCTTTCTCCCCTCTCAATAATTTTTTTTTTTTTTATAGATTTTTGTAAATTCTATTTCTTCATCATTTGCTAATTTCCTTGCCTATTGAATCTCTTTAATTTCTTATTTTTAAGTATTTTAATTTTTTTTTTATTTCTCATAATACTAAAGAAATTATTTCTTGAATATTTATTTATTTAGTGATTTAATTTTTCTACTCTAAATACGTGTAGGTAGAAAGAAAGTGAAGGTGATGAAGATGGGTCAGGAATGCCTATGGGGAAATGGGTCGATGGTGATAATGTTGCTTGTGGCTGCAATGCTTATTTTCCTTCCATTGCTCATTCCATCCGCTACTTTACTCCAACCTCCTTCGCCTTCTCTACTGCTCGTCTTCCCAGCCATGATGCTTCTCGTTTTGTTCTTGCTCTCCCGTGCTACTGCTACTACCAAATAATTATGTATATTCCCTTTGTTATTATTATTACCATTTTTTTTATATGATGACAAAACATATGTTATGTATTTAATTTCTTTGCAATTAATAAAAGGGACTATTTAAATTCTAAATTACATGAATTTTGACATCATCCCACAGTGCACAACCGACACTCGATGACACGTGGCGTGCCAATTGTCAGGTGTTATCCCATATGGCAATAGAACCGCATTTCACACCACTCAAACAAGAAGGGTCTTCATCACGCAACATTAATAAATAACAGAGTGAGAACGGTTGCAACACCACCAAGCACCACCAGCACCTGCACCGCCACCCTTACTACGTTTAAAAGCATGCTGTTTCCTTTGAAACTATCTTTTCTTGTAATTATACTGCTATGGGTAACAATCTCCACCACCAGCAGTGGCAGGGCAGAGAATAGAGAGGAGGGTGGTGGTGGTGGTTCTACTAGTACTGATGGTACTAGTATTGTTTCACCAAACTCGTGTCAAAACTGCTCCATCTGCCCGTACCCATGTCACACAGCGCCACCGTCGATTTACGGTGCGCCGCCGCCGCCGCCGCTGCCGCCGGCGGGTCAAGTCAATTGCACGCCGAATACTGTGCCGGTGCAGTGTTGCCAGCAGCAGGGGACACCACCACCTTATCCTCCTTATTATGGGTATCAACCACCTTATGGTGTCAACTCTGCTGCTGCTTCTTTACCTTCTTCTCTGCAGTGGTGTCTCCTTCATGGACTTGTCTTCTTCTTTAATTGTGCGATCTTCTTGTTTTGATTTGGGTGCGTTTTCTCTGGGACTTCTGTCTTCTTCTTCTTCTTCTTCTTCTTCATCTTCCCATTTCTGTTAATTCGCGCTGGTAGTTTGGTTTCTTGTTTTGGTATAAGGGTGAGAGGATCTATCTCTATCTCCTCTTAATTTAGCTAGAGATCACTGTAATAAATGACTGATAATTATCAACCACCAATATGTGTTTTAGAATGTAAAGCTTTTGTTTTTCCCTTCTGTTAATATAATATATAACTTTTCCGTTATGAACAAAAAAAATAGTGTTAATAGAGATGGGTTTCATGGATGGATGTGCTGTTGTTCTTCGGTGTTGGTGGTTTGGCTGCCATGGTAGTGTAGATGATGGACAAGAAGAGTGGGGCATAGTTTGGTAATATAGAATGGATTTTATGATTGTCACATATGGATATGTGGCAGTTCATTTGAGGGTGGGGGTCAAATTCTACTTTTGTCTTGTCCAATCACAAAATGACAAGCTTATTAATTTTTATTAGTTTTGTTATTTAAAAAGAGGAAGAGTTATCCCATACTAGAATATCCTGGTTCATTAATATCAAGTAAAGTTTTGGAAAAGTTAAAGTTTTTTCTCCAATCATTCCATTTATACTTTCTCAAAGGTTCCTGTAACTTTGATACTGTATACTGAACACATTTCTAATTGTTTAATGAATGTATGTTATATATTATATTTTTTCTACATTCTTTGCAATTTGCATTTACACTCACTCAATACCAATGATAATCTATTGATTAATATCTGGGAAGTGGTCCTCCATGAGGAAGGATCCTCCTGAAGAAGCTTCTTTATGAACAATGAACGATCCTCATCCAAAGATGGACAACATTAGTTTCCCACCTACCTCAACATTATTTTAAAGAAATTTAGGTGTTTTAGAGAAGGGGATTGCACTAGCTAGCTACAAAGAATAACCCATTAACAATTCATGATAATTGTTTCAAGAAATTTAGGTGTATTAGGAGAAGGGGATTTGTACTAGAAGAGTGACTTATTAACAATTCACGAAATTGATAAAGGTAGAGGAAAGACCGTGAGGAAGTGATCCTCCATGAGGAAGGATCCTCCTGAAGAAGCTTCTTTATGAACAATGGACGATCCACATCCAAAGATGGACAACATTAGTTTCCCACCTATCTCAACATTATTTTAAAGAAATTTAGGTGTTTTAGAGAAGGGGATTGCACTAGCTAGCTAGGAAGAATAACCTATTAACAATTCAATTCATGATAATTGTTTCAAGAAATTTTGGTGTATTTAGGAGAAGGGGATTTGTACTAGAAGAGTGACTTATTAACAATTCAAGAAATTGATAAAGGTAGAGGAAAGACCTAAATAACATGAATAGTAATAATTAAGATATTGATTGAGAAGGAGAGGAGGGAAAAGGCTAGTTGATTGAGAAGGAGAAGAGGGATGGGTGGAGAGTTGTGGCCTCTATTTCCGCTTGTTTACTGAGGAGAAACAAGCATTGCAATGTACCCCGTGGGGTATCGGGCACCTTACGGGCCCCACTAATAATCCCCACAGCACCATGGGTGGGACACTAATGGTAACGATCGACCTGCAGAGGGACCCATCACACAGCCTCAGCCCGACCGGCGAGCCTGGACGACGATTGACTTTGGTAAACAGAGGGACCCATCACACAGCCTCAGCCCGACCGGCGAGCCTGGACGACGATTGACTTTGGTAAACAGCGGCCTCTCCGCACGCACTGCCTTTGGCTTGCTTACTGCATTAAGTTGAATCTCCTGCAACTACAATTTTGCTAGATTAAAAATATGACGAGTGTGGAGGGGAAGGCAAGCTATTATCACCTTTAGCTCATAGAAAAGCTAATGGAAAATCGAATTGGAACTTGGAAGTATATGTCATGAACAGTGTTTTGCCAAGGATTGCGATTCTTCTAACTCTTTTCGTCTAAGCAAGCCATTGGCCACCCAAAATGCCCTCTCTTTTATGAATGATGGCAGATCTTTCAATTTTTGGCCAACCTTGTAATGTGATTGGGCTAGCCAAACTTGGTATAGGAATTAGCATGTCCTCCCATTGAAGTTTTGATGCTCAAAGGCAAAAAGCTTAACACAGATAAAAGATAGTTGAATCACTTGGATAAAGTAAGTTCCAACTCACACATCTATTGTGATAGATCAATCTATAATTCAGTTACAGATGGGAGGGGAGGCTCTACTAGGTCTTGAGTTCAGTCACATGAGTTCAGCTCATGATCCAGAAATGGTCAGTGAATAATATGGGCTCAAGTGCTCCACATCCTCTCTGAATTGACTCAACTCAAGAATTATTTCTCTCAATAATGACTGTTCTGAGAACCACATTTTTAAAGCATATCATCCAATCTACAGTATGATGAGAGTTGTGATTTATCTCCTAATTAACCAAGCATTGATCTGGGTCTGCTCTGTCCATTGCAAGAGTGCCCAAGTGATTGAGCTTCTTCCCTTTCAAATTTGAAGGCTTTCATTCATAAGATATGGGATTACTTTGGAGGGCATACGTTTGCACAATGTGATCAGAACAAAATCCAAAATCTAACATGAGAAATGAGATTTTGAGACACATAAATCTTGGGGAATACACATAATAGAACTAAATTAACAATCCAATTTCACAAAATCACAACCCAAAAGAAACACATTAAACAATTCACGCCATATATATATACATAGCAGTTGGAATTCCTGTCAGGTACACCAAAACAAGAGCAGTAATAGGTTCTTTGTGGTCTATTTATTAGCAAACAGATAGTAGCACAAAAAGCAAAAACAACAAAGGAATTTTAATTGCTTAAATTCTCAAGTATACAACACTATCATCAAGATCAATTCTAGATCCTTCGCTTGCATAAACAGCAAGTAAACATAGATTATATATAACAACATCAATGAACTAAAAACTTATGAGAAAAATAAACCAAAAAAAAAAACCCAATTAGGAACAGCAATTCAGAGAACTTGCCTGTCAGCAGCTTCAGCAACAATGGGCAACCTGGGAACCTGACCCAGAAAGCAAGAAGTGGACCCATAAATCAAAGACACCAAAAGAAACAGAAAAACAGTGCTATCCAAGCTCATCATCAAATCCAACCCAAACCCATCTCTCGGGTTAAAACTCCTCTCCAAAAGATCCGGGAATATCAACAGCACATCAAGCACAATAGCTTGCATAGTATTAAACCTCACATATCTACTAAATTTGGGATTCCTCACAACAACAAAGTAAAGCGTGAGAAACAGCAAGAACCCATTAAAGGGGAAGCTCTTAAACACCCGAATTGCAGGAAACAATGGCTGTAACAGGATTTGAACGGGTGTGAATTGGGTGAGAACGTATTTGCCGTATTGGATTCCGTCGAAGAAAGGGTAGAAGTAACAGACAGCTGAGATTATACGGTCTTGGGCGTCTGTGGAGTTGCTGCCGTTGGATTTAGCTGAGATGGGTCGTTGTTGCTGTTCTTGTTTTGAAGATTTGGTTGGGAATTTGGGTTTGGGAATAGAAGAAGAGTGTTTGAGAGAAGATAAAGGAGGTGGTGGTAGATGAGGAAGATGGGTGAAGGAGGAGGAAAGAAGGGCTGCCATGGCCATTTTCTGGTAGGATAGTAGAAGATGAAAGCAAAAGCAAAAGCCCCTCTTTTGTTTTTCTCAGCTGAAGAGAGGTTTGAGTGATTCGATGGACTTTTGTAATCCTCTTTTGCTGTTAGATGGTAGATTGTATGAGTTTGTAGTGGACATTTGAGGTGCAGCAGACACTGGATCACATTGGATAAGTAGGCCTCTGTGCATGGGAACCTGTTACTTGAAAGGAGCTTGGTATTGGGAGCAGGGGTCTAAGATAACACAACCGACCCGATTAATCCAACTAAATCGAACACAATCGGATGGGTTGGATTGAATTGATCTAAGTATTTGGGTTATGTCATGAGTTAACACTCTTAGAATTTAACCCGAATCGAATCTAACATTAACTTTAAACCTCTTGTTCCTTAAAGTTACCACGAAACTAACGAAACTCAAATCATATTCTTTTTTGGCCTTTACATAAAAGTTCTCACTCATTCTTCTTTGATCCTCTTTTTCTTTTTTTTTCTTTTTCTTTGTTTCTTCTTCTTCATAGGTTCTTGAGAAGTTAAGTTATCTTCTTAAGAAGAAAAAAAAATTAATTCATCTCAACTCAACTGACCAAATTAGTTTAGATTGAGTTAAAAAGTTAGTTTGGTTCAGTTTGGATTTTATTTTTTTCAACTTAAATTGTTTAGATTGGTTTAAGTTTTGGCTCGAACCCGACACAATTCAACCCTAATTAGGAGTTCAATTCTCTCTCTTCTAAAATAAATGACAATTTATTTTCTCATTTAAAAATTTACGAGTTAGATCATGGCAGTACATTCACTTTAAGTTTGATGTGTCTTTGATCGTTGTGCTCATTTCATTTGCCCTAAAGGGAGTCTTATTTTTTCTAGCTTTGTGTTTTTACCTCAAAAAAAAAAAAAAAATCTAAGTATTTATACATGTGACTAATAGTTATTGTTCTAGTGTGTATAAATGCACACAATAGCATAATAGTTGGTATGTTATCACTTGGTCGCTTTAGATTTTTATTGAATTACATGTCATTAATGAATTAATGATTCAATGTAATTTAAAAAATTTCTTGTAATTCGAACGGCGACACTTAAAAAGATAATCACATAATCGTGGGCTCCATCCATCTTATTAAAACAATCAATAATATTTGCTAGGATACACAAAACCACAAAAGCGAATATATACGCAAACAATAATATTCCAAAAATATAAAAATGAGAGGAGGCGCGACGGTTCAAGTTCAAAACGCCAAAGCGGCCATCACGCTCAAACCGCTCAACACGATTCCAAACTCGAACCCCCGGTTCGACCCCGAATCGTCACTATTCGGGCTCTGTGCCGTTTCCGGAGCGGATCCCACTGGAGTCGGGCTCGGCGGTCCCTCCGCCGGCGTAGCCCCGGCCGTCTTCGGAGCTTCCCCCGGTGTAGCCGAACTCGCCGGAACTGCTGCGCTCGCTGGTACCGGTGCAGGCTTCGGAGCATTGGTCGGAGGAGGCGTGAGCACAAGTGCCGGCGCCGGAGATTGAACCGGCGGCGACCCTCCCGCTGAAGGGCTGACTATGGGAGCCGCTGACGGCACCGGCGATGGTTTTGGGGTGGGGACTGGGGGAGATGAAGTCGGAGACTGGGATGGTGGGGACGGGAGAGGAGTCACCGGAGGAGTGGCAGGAGGAGAAGACTTGGGAGGCGCGGTGGTCGGAGTGGGGCTTGCCGGAGAAGCCGCCTTGGGTGATGGAGATGGCGATGGCGACGAAGTGGACGATGATTTTGATGCCGGCGAGGGAGCCGGCGCCGGCGACTGAGCGGTGGCGGAGTGTGAGAGACGGGAGAGGAAGAGAAGAAGAAGCATAGTGGTGTGAATGCGAGACATTGTGAAAGAAGAAAGAATGAGAGATTGAATTATTGCTTTGCGTTTACAGTTGATAATATGTGTGAATGTATGTACGGGAAGATAGAAGTGAAGAAGAGAACGAGACATTATATAGAGATATAACGTTTGGATTGGAAAGAAATGTGACCGTTGGGGTTTGGGTGGGTCCCCCTTCATCTCGACTCAACGGGCGGCGCTGCTAAGTAGCCGTTACTTAAATGCAACTTCAAAACTAAGGGCATTATGAATACTCTTTTACATGCACTATTATTGTTCATTACATCTGTCATTCATAATCTATATTATAAGTTTTTTTAGTTATAAAACTAATTGACATGACAGAAGTGTTTGGGCTTACCTTCTTAACTTAAGACACGTCTAAGTTCGAACTCAAAACTTTAACTTCAATCTTACTTATATTCAGGTCTTCAACCAACTCAACACCACCTGTTAGTTTTGTTTACTCTTTCAAGCACCTTGCTTTGATGCCGACGGGAATAAACTCGTTTGCTATCAAAATGAATGGTAAAAATGATAATTGTTTCATTTAAGGGCATCAAAACCTTTTAATAGATATTGAGAGAACTTTTAAAGATCAAAACAAATGACCTTGCGAATAATCAAACTCTTCGCTTATTTTTATTTATTCTCTTTTTTAAATAGTACGATACCTTAAATCATATAATAAATTAGGTAAACATAACCCCCACGTTCTACAAAGTTTACTACAAGAAATAGGGGAAGAGTTAAACACATATCACTACAACTAAAGAAGATTTCACTACAAAATATTGTAACTAATTCTCGTAATTCTTTTAGTGGTAGACTAGTTATGGTGGGCAAAAACTGTTGTAACTGGTTTTAATTATTCAAAATTCATAAATTAACAAAAACAATAAAATTTGATCCAACCATGACATTTCTTCAATTATAGTTGGTTATCTTGCTTTGAAGTGATATATATTACCCAAAGTCAAAAAGTATCTACACGCATGGTAAATGTGGCTTTTTTTTAGCCCTTAGCTAAATGAAAACTTCATTTAGCATTAAGGTGCCACCGACCCAACTTAACAATTAAGTCTTTTCTTAATTACATTATAAAAAAAAGTTTATTTAATTAGTTGTGATTCTTTCGACACACAAAATTAGACCATACTATTTTCTTATTAGTAAAGAAAAAGAAGAAGAAATAATACTTTACAATAAGAGTTTATTTGGGAATACTTCAATTTTATTTTTAAACGAAAATATTTGTCTTAAAAATAACATTCTCTATTCTAATGCAAGTAAAAGGAAATTGTAACCCAAAGTCCGATTGCTTCGTTAAATGAGAGATGAGGTATAAGTCATGATTGAAAAATGAGGTTTCAATTTTGAGTTCTAGTTCGTACTCATACTTATTCGCCCACTTTAAAAAAAAACATTTAACAATCCCTACAGTTCCAGAGGGTCATAGACCAAGAAAAAAAAAAAAAAAAAAATTTAATAGTAAAGTGTGTAATAGACCTAGAAGAGCAAGACCAAATTAGGCTACCCACCTAAATTAAAAAATAAAAAATAACCTTATATGAAATTATTAAAATAGACATATAAAAATTATACTGCTCTCCCATTCTCTCCTCACCCATTCATTCTTCAACCCTAAAGCCCTAGTTTTAAGTATAAAAAATGAGAAAATCTTCATTTTTATAAGTTATAAGTTAGATTTTTTGTGTTATTTATTTATTTCTACCCAGATCTAGACATAAAATCATAAAAAAAGGGTAAAAATGGGGCAAAGAAAGAGTTTTGATTCAAATCTCTGCCGGTCGTATTGACCTGTCCGACCGACCAGGGCCAGACAAGTCACCTCTGTTCGGCCCACGACTATCGGACAAGTCCCTATCTATCCGACCGTCGTGGGCCAAACATAGGCAACCTGTCCGGCCCTAGTCGGTCGAACATGTCATTACAATCGACCGATTACCTTTTTTTTCATGATTTTGAGTTTAGATTAGGACAGAAATAAATAAATAACATAAAATATTCAACTTATAACTTATAAAAATAAAGATTCATTTTTATAACTAAAACTAAGACTTTAGGGGTAAATAATGGGGGAAGACAGTAGAAGGGTAGGATAATTTTTATGTCTGTTTTAATAATTTTATATAATATTATTTTTTATTTTTTATTTTTTAATTTAGGTGCATGGAGGGAAAGGAGAGAGTAAGAGCTTGTTTGGTAACTCTAAATCTATCCTCTAATCCTCTTAAAGTCTAAATAAATTAGAGATTAGGATCAATGAGAGCATTTGGTAACGGTTTCTTCGATCTTCCAACTCTGAGGCTCTCCATTTTGGCTATTGTGGAAGCTTTGCTTTCAGTATCTCTACTGTAAAATCTTTCCCATCTCCTCTTTCCATTTCTTGTAAAAGTTGTTGGAAAAAACGATGGTTGTAAAGAAATAAATTCTACAATCCCAGGATAATTTCTCAAACTAAAAATACACCAAAGATTTTAGCGTGAAAAACCCTCTAAAAGATGAGGTAAAAACCACGGGACCCGTAGACCGCTTAAAGACTTCTACTATAATATAATGAGATTACAAACTTCACCTTTCGGTGGATCTCTCACAAATATACAATATCTATGTATCTTCAATTTGTGGATAACACTTCACAAATTGGCTCACACTTTTTCTTCTCAAAGAAACTCTCTTTGAGGCTCTCTAGATCTCTAGAATTAGATCTCTCTTAATATTTAATCTCTCTCTCAGATGATTTTGAAGTTGAGGTTAAGGGCTCTATATATAGAGCATTCTTCCTCCCACGTGAACCATGCTTGCTGCCCACGTAAAAATAGTTGCCGCCCATGCATTCATACATAGCCCACGTGAGTTGTTTTTATTTGATTATTTTCAGCCACCTCTTTTGTTGAATGTAGTCACCTATTAAGAATGAAGTCTTGAATTTCATTGGCTGCTACCAACCCACCAAATTGAGGTGGACCCATCAAAAGTTCATACTCACATCAAACTACCCCACAATTCCAAAAAAACCCAGACCGTAATCTCAACAAAAACACTTACACTCGTTGCAATTCGCTTCGAAAACGCCATAACAACCCTCCCCTGAGCATCCACCACGAACCCAACAGGAGGCTTTGGCAGCGGTGAAGTTTGGTAAAAAGAAGAATTTTTTTCACCACCTGCATCAATCTCTCCATTTTCATCATTCCCAAATACCCTTTTCGACGCACCCTTTTTCTTTGCCGGAGGTGCCCGCTTCTTCACCGAGCTGCTACTTTGCTATTTAGCTGCTTTGTAGATGGGTTGCCAAGGAAACGCCATTTTTGGTGGTGGTGTTAGAGCTTATTGAGATTGCAATTGGAATTGAAAACTGGGTTTTGAAGGAATTTGAGAAACAAAGGGTGTTTTGAGATGAGAAGAAGAAGAAGACGAAGAAGTAAAAGAGGTGGGAAGCTATGAAATCGGTAACTGCGATAGTGATGGGGCGGTGATATTTGGGTCGGCAACCGGCAAAGATGGGTTTTGGGAGAACCAGACAACCAGTGGAAATTGTTTTTTGAGACAGCCAGAGAACCGGTAGAGTTGGGGAGGATTCCCATTTGATAAAAAAAATTATTTTAATTGTAAAATAATTTTATTTTATTTTATAAACTCTTTGGTTAGGAATAAATAAACACTATTTATTTTATGAGTTAATATTAATTAATTTTTTTCACCAACGAATTCTTTGAACATCAATGATGAAAGCTTGTGTAAGCTGTTGGACACATATTCACTAAGATTGACAAGCCAGTCACGAATAAAACTAGTACATTTTTTTCAGTTTAATATTTTATTTAGAATAAATCTTTCTAAATAAAATATTAATTAGATAATATAATAGTATAATTATAATAATTTAATATTTAAAAAATATTTAATTTATTGTTTAATACTTTTATTATTAAGAATATAAACATTTCAAATAAATTTTACTAACCTAAGTTTTTATTAAAATAGAGCTAAAAAAAATGCCTCAACACTGCCTCAACACTGCCTAATGATTTTAGCAGCTTCCTTACGTTATAATTAGTTGAGGAAACAGACCCAAAATAACGAACCAGACAAAGCCCAAAGGCTGGCCCAGCCCACTGGGTGTGCGTGATGAGCACAAGAGCGCGCAGGACGCACGTCTCTCCTCTTTTCTTCTCCGTCTTTCCAGATTAGGGTTTCGTCGCGGCTCTCTTCTTCTACCTTTTTTTAGGTGTAGATCAAAATCTCTGTTGTTATCAGGTAAGAATTCTAATCTGATTTTTAGTTTATTTTTATTAAATCCGCTTCGAGAATTAGTGATTCTTCTGTAGATTTTCAGTGCAAAAACTCTGTTGTTATCCTCAGATTATTAATAAAGAAATCTCTGTGAATTCAAGAAAAGTAATAGTAGAAGGAGGAGAGCTCTCGCCATGGACGAAGGAGATGGATTGGGGTTTGGTGACGGAGGAGATCGGCACGAAGCGATCTCCGCCGTCGCCGACGAGGGGTTTCTTGGAGAGGAAGACGAAGACTATGAAGATCTCTACAACGATGTCAACGTCGGCGAGGGATTTCTCCAGACTCTTTGTGGTAACGAGAATTTAGATTACAGGAATGAAGATGTTAAGAATATGGAGTCGGCAGCGGAGTCCGCCGGCGTTTCGATTCCCGGAGTCGGTGGTGGCGCCGGTGGAGAAGGTAGGGTTGGGAAGGATGTGACTGGTGGTGGTGGTGGAGTTGGTACTGTTAGGGTAGAGAGTCATCAGGATTTAGGGTTTAGTAGAGGAAATGAGTATATGTCGAAAGGATTGGGGCCGGGGCCGGTGCCTGCTGGTGGTGGTGGTGGTGGTGGTGGGATGAGAGTGGAATTAGCGCAGCCGTTGGCGAAAATTGTGGAAATTGAAAGGCCAGTTGTTCATGATAATAAGATGCCACCGCAGGCCATGGCGCAACAGCAATCACATGGAGTAGGTGGTGGTGGTGCGGTTAGTTTAGGTAATGAAGGCTATGGAAGGCAAGGAGTAGGAGTAGGAGGAGGTGGAGGGGGACCTGGTGGGATGGGAGGAGGTGTGAATCTCAATGGTGGTGTTGGAAGTGGGAATGTGAGTGTTGGTGGTGGCGGCGGTGCGGGGAACGGTGGAATGATTCTGTTTGTGGGTGATTTGCATTGGTGGACGACTGATGCGCAGCTTGAGGCAGAGCTTTGTAAGTATGGGAGTGTGAAAGAGGTGAAATTCTTTGATGAGAAAGCGAGTGGGAAGTCAAAAGGGTATTGCCAAGTGGAGTTTTATGACCCTGCTGCTGCCACTGCTTGCAAGGAAGGGATGAATGGTCATCTCTTTAATGGGCGCCCATGCGTTGTAGCTTTTGCTTCGCCTTACACTGTTAGAAGAATGGGAGAGGCACAGGTGAGTAAAAACCAGGCAGCAGCACAGGCTACTTTTGCTCAAGGGAAGAGGGGAGCTGCGGGGGATGTGGCTGGAAGAGGTGTTGGCAACAGCATAGCAACAGGTGGAAATTACCAAGGTGGAGACGGAAATAGAAATTATGGGAGGGGGAATTGGGGAAGAGGTGGTGGCCTGGGAATGAATAGAGGACAAGTCGGACCGATGAGGAATAGGATGGGTGGTATGGGTGGAAGGGGTATCATTGGCAATGGTGGTAATGGGTTTGGCCAAGGGATTGCACCTACTCCACCGTTGTTGCATCCTCAGACAATGATGGGTCAGGGATTTGATCCGTCTTATGGGGCGGCTCATATGGGGAGAATGGCTGGTTATGGAGGTTTTCCAGCTGCTCCTGCACCTCCTTTTTCAGGAATGATGCCTTCTTTCCCTCCTGTTGGTGGTGTGGGTTTGCCAGGAGTGGCCCCTCATGTGAATCCAGCTTTCTTTGGGAGAGGGATGCCTGGGAATGGGATGGGAGTTATGCCCACTTCTGGTACGGAGGGACATGGCATGGGGATGTGGTCGGATCCTAATGCAGCTGGATGGGGTGGTGAGGACCCTGGAGGTAGAGCAGGAGAATCTAGTTATGGGGAGGATGCAGCTTCAGATCATCAATATAGGGAGGCAAGCCATGAGAGGGGTGGTGGATGGCCAAATGCAGCAAAGGAGAAAGACAAAACTTCAGAACGGGATTGGTCTGGACCTCCTGACAGAAGATATCGAGATGATAGAGAACCAGGTCCCGATAGGGATATGCATAAGGAAAAAGATGTTGGTCGTGATCATGATTGGTCAGAGAGGAGGCATCATGATGATAGAGAATCAGCCCGAGACAGGGACAGAGACAGAGACAGGGAAAGAGATAGAGAGAGGGACTTACGTGAGCGAGATCGGGATCGAGATCGCGACCGAGACCGTGATAGGTACAAGGAGGACAGGGATAGATATTCAGATCATCATAGACACAGGGACCGTGACTTTGATTATGATAATGAATGGGACAGAGGTCGGGCATCAAGTTCTCACAGTAAGTCTCGGTTATCGCATGAAGAACATCGGCGATCCAGGTCAAGGGATGTTGACTACGGGAAGAGGCGTAGACTGCCTTCTGAATAACTGAAAGTGCATTTCAACTTCTCCAAGACCCTCAAATATTTTGCATTAGAAAGAAGAACTGAGTGGACTGTGTAATCATCATGCTCTTCTTATGTGGTCTTCTGGTGGTGGTTTTCTGGAATTTTGTAGAAAGTGGTCTTCTTTGCTTCCCATTTTGACTTCATTGTCTGAGTTCTCATGCTAAGATTACTTGCTGGAGCTCGGGTTTTTCTTGCAGTGAAAATGAGTAAGTTACATAACTGATTTAAGTTATTTTTCATTCATTAAGGCCTCCTCTTATTTATAGGTTTCATGTAAATCTCCTTACATGCATTCAATTGTTCACATTCTGTAATTTGTTATAATTTCCTTCATATTTAACTCATTTTCTTTAATCATTGAGACTTTCATTTTTGCCGTTTCAGTTCTTTCCTAAATTTCCAACCTAGGTGGTTTTTGGTGACTCTACTATTGATTTATTTAAAAAGAGAGCTTACAAAAATTAGACAATTTTAGTATGTGTAATTCTAAATTCTGAACTAAGGGGACTTTTAGTAACTCTAATTTCAATCTCTAGAACAAGTGGTGGTTATGGAAATTAGACTAAGGGTAGGTCTCATTGTTGGGTTAGTTAGGAAATGATCTTTATGCTTGTGGGTCCGGGATTTTTACTTTTATCCTCTCTGGTGATCATCGTTTTGCTGCATTTTACTCTTGTGAATCAATACAATTACGCTTGTTTCCGCTCAAAAAAAAAAAAAAAAAAGTGTGCATGTTCATTCCTTCTGTAATGAATATGTAGAGGTAGAATCTCTGAGAAAAAAAGCTAATTATTTTTTAACCTTCCAGCGGTTTTGGAGCTTTTCATAGAAGAACGTAAACATCGTTTCTGAATAGACCCCTACTAACCTTGACACAAGATTTTCTCTTTTTTTTTCTTTGAAGTATTCTTTTACTCAGTCAATTGAAATATGAGGACAGTAGTGATACAATTGACCTTGTTACTATAAATAAAGCTGAATGAATCCCACGGCTATTTGTTAACATGGGGGCAGAGGGTGGGCAGGTTCTATTTGGTGTTGATTTATTATTATCTTTCTTAGCTGATGGATACCTTGCATATTTAATCTTTGTCAAACTGGAATCTCACCAATTTGTGACTTGTCTGATTTCTTCTCATTCTCCATTTACAATATTTTTTCACTATATATTTATGCTTCTCATACTTTTCCCCTTTAATTGTTATTCCAATATCTTTCTTCATGTTCTTGATTCATTTCAAGGCAAATCATGTGATATCACTAATCATTTAGTTAACTCTGTACTAGCAGGTTGAGAACTCCACTTCATTAGTGGCTTTTATTCATCTGTGGCCTTCAATGTTATTTTCGTTTCTGTGAATGTTACGTTTCATCATGCCTGTAGACTTCCATAAGACCTACACATTAGTGTTTTATCGCTCTTTATTTAAGGCTTAAAGCTCTTATTACAGTATTTAAAATCTCAGTCTCCAATTATAATCCTAGTTTTTGTTGGTGTATGCTTGAAGGGCAGCATTCGGAGTTGGGGAATTGAAGGAGGAGCTATGGCTGTTCTGTTGAAGGCAAGACACTGGGGAACATGGAATTTCTACTTCCACCAAGATTTGTAGAAATAGAATATTCTTTTTTTCCTCTTCTCTGTTTTTTTCTTTGAAACTTGCTTTTGCCTTGAAGTTGTTTACGACTTTGGATGTTATTTGAAGTATCCCAAAAACAGCGTCCTTAGTGTTTGTTGGACGGAAATTATTCGGAAAAAGGGTAATGTAGGAGGTGGGGTTAAGTAGAAGAATGCCCATGTATGTGAGCTGTAACATGACCTAGGATCAAAGATGCATAGATGCTTTTTTTGTTCTTCCCCTTTTGTATCATTTATATTTATTTGTCATGCTAACCATGGTGTTCTGTAGAGTATATATGTTGGCAGCTGAATGAAAGCTGAAGTTTTACACCACATTTTCTTGAGCATGTGCAGCTTAATCAGATGAATTATTGTACATTATTCATGTAACTCCGTATATTAAAGTTTGGGAAGGTTGGCCTGATTGCTGGAGCTTTGTTGTATATTTTTATTTAGAATTGGTGTATTATTTTAAATGAGACGTCACCTTGCTATTCTTTTTTTATTTATTTATTGTTTTGGATTACTGGTTTTCGGGCGTCAGGAATTGGTGCGAAAGACACAGCACATGGCATCTTCTTATCGAGACGCTCATAGAAGACGTGCCCCATTAATCCTTTTCTTGCGAGCAGCCGCTGCAACCGGGTCTTCAAATTCTACCTTACATTGCTCTTTTGACTCACCGGTTGCCTCCTCTTAAAAGAATTTCACCTCCTTCACTCTTCCATGCTTGGACACACCTTCCTTAATTTGTTCATCAGTTGTTGAATAATCCGGGTCAAGAATCCACCATCGACCACCGCAGAAACAGATTGTTTATCAACTCTACTCGCTTTCCTCTTTCTTCTTCGATAGCGTCGTAATGTTACCATTCTTGGAGAAAGAAAAAAAGAATAATAGAACAGGAATTATCAAAGAGATTGAATTCAGTATCCTACAAGAGAACAGGAGACTTCTTGTAACCAAATGGGATACAGAGCGGTGAAGAAGACGGCCCAAATCAGAAAAAAAAATTGCAGAATCAAGAGAGCTGAGAGAGAGAGAGAGAGATTTGTAACTAACGGTTTCATTTGGCGCTCTATGTAGTTTCAGCGTTAAATAGTTTTTAATTAAGAACATTAAAGGGCCCAAAACAGAACAAAATTATTTCGTGATTTCCACAATTTTATAATGGAATTAGTAAATTAATAGACTAATTTAATACTGATTAAAAAAAAATCCTGTTCAAGTGATTATACATACGCATGAAAGATGTGTATAAGACAATATACAAGTTTCAAAAACACATCTTTCTTTTATCAGTTGCAGCTTCTTCATCGTTTTCAAAACTATTGTTTTGATGTTACATAGCAATATATAATGACAATACCAGTGGTGAGAGGACTCGTTCCACTTGTCTAAGCTCAGTTGTCCCATTTCTGAGATCAATTCTCAAACTCACATAGCCTACAGTTAAATAGCTCAGTTTTAGCAAACAAATCTAGAAGAGAAAAGACCCATTAAAAAATTTAAGCAGCTGGGCCATCCATCTTCAATCCTCATATTATGTCATCCCAGCTGTTTTATCTCCACTGATGAACACATTTATCAGGACATATTGCACATACTGTTTCATAAATAATTCCATCTTCAAGTATCAAATAAGTCAGATTAATATAGCAAACAACAGAGTTACTGAAATTTCTATCATGGTATGTATTAATTCGACACTAAAACCATAAAGGTTTGCAAGCATCCACTGATGTCAGATGAATAAAAAAAAACGGCGGGGTTACTACAAATTTTTCTTTTATGTGTGTGTACAAAGACATGCCATCACCACTGACTGCTACAGCATTTGTTTCATGAGGTGCCCTGAAAAGTTTGCCCCCTACTGCCCCCCTTGGGGGCACTTAAAAGGCTAGATGACCAGAGGCACAATAAGATTAGAAGTGAGATTAAGACAAATAAATATACCACACGTTAATTTGTTATTTCTTATTTGTGTCTATCACGCCTCTACTTCTTGGCTTCCACGTTCTGCATCTTGTTCCTTCTCTGAGCCATTTTCGTCGTCTCCATCTTCTTCTTCTGCTAGTTTTGTCAGCTCTTCTTGGATAAATAGTTTTATAGCCGCCTTTCTAGGTGTGAGATCCATATTATAATGCTTGGCTGAAAAAGAAAGTTTAAGGAAAAAAAAAAAACCATCATTTCAATCTTACCATCAAAATGAAGAAGTGTCATTCAGTGTTTTGAACATGCTAAGTGTGCTCTGGAAAAGACTACTACTAAAACAAAGACGATTCCTTTAATCAAATAGTGTTTCATTGTGTTTTTGACTGCTGGAAATTGCTATATTGCCTCATTTTCCTGTGGAAGCACTTCACAGGAAAACTATTGACCATGTCCACCCAACCACAATAATAGGAGTTGATTTCTAAGAAAAAGTGTCAGTTCATCTAATATGTTCAAGAATATACAGAGATCGTCGTCCTACTCAAGTGAAATATGCATTTTCCTGTATAAAATCTTAAAAACATGACAGATACTCTCATGCTCTATCATGCAATATTTTCTTGGCCATGTGATTTTTTGGGAAAATCAAATTAACCCTACTCATATTCTTGATAAAAACAGATCATATTAAAATCTGTCAAGTCAAAATGCTTCCTGATTTATGGTCCAGGTAAATATGCATTTAGATGTGTGGCATAGAAGACATGACAGTGTCAAGAATACACCACCTCCTATAATTGTCTTTTCTCAGAAGAGCTTTGAATTTCATAAAGGGATAAGTAAAAAAAGAGAGAACATACCCACTTCCTTGAGAATATCCGTGAAGGTTGCCTGCAAGTGCAAAGAAGACAAAAAATCCAAAATCAAGATCAAGTTGAGGACAATTTTTTGTAACTTATAACAACAGCTGACTTGAGAAAAAAAATAGCATAAACTTTCTTGAAGGAGAAAAATGTAGAATAGTCTCAGCAAAAGTTGACAGATTGTTAAAACTGGTGAACTAGCAACTGATAAACCATCTCAATGATCACTCATCAGTAACTTCCATTCATTTACTACTTGCATTAAAAAATCAAACTAGTTCTTCTAGACCCATTCCTTCCATTTGCAACTTCCATAAGCTATTGATTCAGGTCAGGTGATAAAGAGCCCATATTAAGACAGTTCTTAATAAGACTCAAGAAAACCCAGTCCAGTGATATGTAACAAATAATCAATCCCATAAATTTAATAGCAATTGTGTAGGAATTGAAGAAAAATCATCTTACAGTGTTGAAGTCAACTTTTTTCAGAATTTCACAAATGACCTCCCTCAGCTCATCTTCAGTTGGACCAGATTTCTCCTTTTTCGTTTTACTGTTCTCTTTGACCACCTTTTTACCTTCATAAAATATTAAAACTGTCAGTTCATAAGTAATTACGAAGAAAATGCTTCACCGTCTATCCGCAGAATAACTAGTGAAATTTCTCGTGTTGAAAATACTTGAAAGTTCAAAACCAAAATTAATTTTCTTCTTTGGCAACAGTTTCTACTTTCTTTTTTCATCTTCTTTATAATATGAGAACTGAGCATGAATAAAAGATAATAAGTGTACAGATAAAGAACTACCACCAGATTTCTCCTTCTTTGCCTTTTCCTTGGTTGCAGCTTTTGATGGAGTCAATTTGTCCTTATTGATCTTTGCCTTGGTAGAAGCTTTTGATTGTGTTGAGGATTTCTTCTCGGTTGCCGCTTCATTTTTCTTCTTCCTTGAGAAGACGCGTGGACTTGCATCACCGCTGTCGTCAACCTTGTGCTTGGATGATGATGATTTGGCAGAACCCGAACCCTGTTTAGGTGATGTAAGAGTTTCTTTATCTGCAGTCGCAATTTTCTTGGATTTATTTTTCCCTGAAGAATCTTTTTTTGCTGATGATTGCTTGACCCCATGCTTTTCTTTTATTGTTTCTTCTTCTGATTCTTCTTTAGATTGATCTTCCTCATCCTGACTTTCAGAATGCTCAGCCACCTCATCCTCAGATCCATCAGGAATGCCATTCTCCTTTTCTTCCTCTTCTACATCTTCCTCGGACTCGTCTTCTGATTCAGATGCATGCTTCTTCTCTTCCACTTCAGGGCTGTCTCCGGTCTTTCTCCGTTTCTGTGGAAAACAGAAAAATAGGAACCCCATGAACATAAATAACAATGACCATGGCATCATGCCATAAAAAACAATTTCATAAGAATATGATGAAACATACAAGGATCTGCAACATTCACTTTTGGGGATTTGGCCGAAAAATCAATATCTTGCACATGATTTTGATTTTTCATCTTTTGCACTCATTCATCATCCTGAACAAATTATCTTCTGTAATACCCATCAAGAGAACATAGAAGGAAAAAAAATGAAGAAGGCGGGAAAGGAGGGTTGGGCCCTTGGGGAGATTTCTAATTTCTTTAAATGATTTCGGTATTAATTGGTGGAATCTCCCCACAAGAGTATATTTCTAAAACTTCACCTGCATGCTTAGAAGATCACTCGCACTCCTCTATTTCACTTCCTCCTTTAGGATCTAGTCCTTATAAACTTCCACTATTGTGAAGGCCTCCAAATTCCACTTCTATAGCTTTTTTTCTTTTTTTTTTCTTTTTTTTTTTATCATGGTCTTCAATTCCACTCCTAGAATATTTCCTAGGTTTCCCTTCAAAGAGAAGACTTTCCAAGAGTCCCTCCTCATATCTCCAACTTGTTGCTCTTGAAACCACATTAGCTTGAAGTAGCTTACAATAAAAAATACTCAACTCAACAAAGCATTTCCCAACTACATAGGAATTTGCAAGCTACGTCTTTGGAATGCTTTTATTTCAAGTTTTATTAGCTGATCAATTTGGTATTCAACTGGCTAGCATCATCCAGTATGGTATATGTTTGAGAACAGCAAGCCCTGTCTGCCCATAAGAAGCAAACTGATCTTTTGAAAAGTTTCATAAGTAGTTATTCCAACAAATCTTACATCATTCTATACAACTCTTCATTAAGTATGCTCTACATAATATTCATGTCTATCATCTTAGCACATAAAGTAAAAGGTAAAAGAGAACAAAAAGAATGTGAATGATCAAGATAAATTTGATATCTTGCCATCAAAAGACTAACTGAAATAAATTAATTAGTTTACACACTTATAATTTTCCTACAGAAGGACTAATATTCTCCTTAGAATGACATCATCAATTACCATTCTGAACTTATGTGATGTTTGTTAGCTCTATTTAGCCTCTAATGTGACTTTAAAATGAACCTCTATTTGTAGTAGAGGTTTAAGCTCTAATAGAATAAGCCAAAACTTTTTGCTTATTCTTTTAGAGGTTATAACTCTACTTCAATTAGAGGTGGAAAACAATATATTTTCTTTAAAAAATATGTATTTATTATCCTCTACTTTTTTAGAGGCTGCAAGTAGTAAAGTTACAAACACCGCCATAGTTTCTTTAATGTCCACCAAAGAGAATGACAGATGGTACTCTAGTTTCATATGGTTTGAATACGACTCAGCAATAATGTCATCTATTCACATATTCTCAAAAAAGAGTTGAATGAAAAAGAACAAAACTCAGAATGCTTCATAATTCACTTAAGGAAAAAAAAACCTCAGAACGCTTCATATTTCACTTGAGAAAAGAAAAAAAGGTGCTACTCCATGAATTAGTCAAACACACCATTGAGCAATTAACAAAGATGGGTACCTGAGCTGAGTGCTTTGCAGGAGTACCTCCAGACTTCACAGTACTTCTTTTGACTGCCCTCTTCCGCTTATTACCACTACTTGACTAGTGGCACAAGGATAAAATATAATAAGCCAATAGATAGAAAAAAACCAAATAATACTTCAATCAATACAGTTCAAGCTAAGAATATGAACCTTCTCCTTCTCTGCAAGTGAAACATCAGATGTAGCATGAGGAGCTGCCAAAAAGTCTAATAGCTTGGTCACAATATCTTCCTGCATGGTATATTCCCATGTTCAGCTTCAGCTGTTGAAATGTACTACACTAATAGATCTAACTTCTCATTTCACAAGAAACTCTAAAGTTTGCCTTCACATGATACTTCTATACATGAACGCTTATGTGTCAAGTTAAGAAAAATGGCAAGGAAATAGGTCCCTTGGATGCTTGGACAGCTATGAAAACAAGTAAAAGAAATTCAAAGGAAAGTTCAAAATGCATATAATGATCTTAAACACTTGAAAGAACCCAAATTCTAAACGATAAAAAAAACCCAAGAACTATCTGGCTGAGTTTGGAATATCATCAGTCCAATCTCTGGACGGTGTTTAAACAATCACAAAAGTTTACATTCTGTGCAGAGAACAAATACCAGCATTTCTGTATCAGTAACAAATTGACAAACCTTTTTTGTTGTAGCTTTCACCACTGGTATGTCAAGAACATCACAGAACTCCAACAACTTCTCCTTTACACACTTGTCAAGTTTTTCTTTTATTTTCAGCTTTTGCTTTTCCTGCCAAGAAATAAAGCATAATAAATCAGAGAAACGAATAGACAGAATTCAGGCATACTAGTAATTGTTGCCAATCCAGACTCAGGCATAGAACATCAAACTAACACCAACAATAACAATGAATAGAATAATAATTCTATCCCTCTCAATGGTAAAGTCAAAAACTTAATGGTGAACAGATAATCATCTCCCTTCCTCAAATGTAAACTCCTCACCTCATTCTCATGCCATACAAAGCCAGAAAACTGGGAAATATTGCTTTTAACTTGAAATGCCTGCAAAAAATGAATGTTGAGCCATCAAACAGGAATGCCCACATTGTTTAAATATTTTAAATGAAACATTACTTTACAAATTCAACATAAAAACAACTGCACCTCCCGATGTCTGGATTTTCAAAAGCAGCACAAAAACCAAATAATAAATGAGATGTGATCTTTAAAAAGAGATATCATATAAGTCAATAGGCTGCCAGATTAAGCATAGCATGAAATATACAACTCCACGGATAAGGTACAACTATGTAAATACTCAATAATACCACAAGGAAGAAAGAGTGATATACCTTCCCCCTCCTGCCAAAGAGTACAACATGAAGCATCTTGAAAGTATCATCAGTTTTCTTTCTTGATAATTTGAATGCCACTGAAAAGGTACCAAGAAGCATATTTTAGAAGAAAACAATGAAAAAAGTGATAAATGCTAAACTCAGAGAAAACAATGAAAAAAGAGCTAGTCACATTCGTAGCAGTCAGTATAGGAGCTCATGTTATTTTTTACTTTGTTTAAGAAGATAGTTAATTGCATCAATAAAGTAGCTTCATATGCCTTTTTCTACGACATGACGACCGAAAAACTACAAGTATTATAGTGCCTTGGGACTTCCGAGAAGAACGGCAATCACCAAGATGGGGGCTTTAGCCCTAGAGTGCCTTGGGTGTCCCATGCACCAGCTCGGTACCTACCGAGAAGATGGCATGGCCAAAAGTACCTTGGGGTACCGACCCAAGGGGTCGATATCACCGGAAAGGGGGCCAATATCCTAGAGTGTCTTGGAGCAGCAGAGACGCAAGCTACCAAGAAGGGGACTCGTTAGCACCTTGGGGGGTTGGGCAAGCCCTACCGAGAAGTTTGAAGTGGATAAAGTGGTCAACTAGCCCACCGACTTAGCTAAATACCAAGCTCGTGTGTATCGTACTTAGAGAAAAATCGACATGCTACAAGAAGCTTGGCACCCTATCGACCTAGAAGAGTACTGAGCTTACTAGTCTATTACTTAGAAAAAAATTTAATGAGAATAAGTGCACACATAGTAGCTCGGTATCTACATAAGCGCGGTAATGATCAACTGAGCTCAAAGTGTTTCGACAAACCCACGTGAGCTTGGTATCGACCTCACCGCTTTCAAAAGATTTTCGACAAGTCTAAGTCTACGACGGGCTTGCTCTACCGACCTATTAGAAAGCTATGTCCATTTTATTAAGAAAATTTTTGAGAAATCCATGTACGGACAAGACAGCTCGGTACGTGCTGAAGCTCGCTAGGCAACCATGGTACTAAGGTACCAACCTAGCCCTTACCGAGCTCAAGACACCTAGCAAAGTCTCTCTAAGGCTGAGACATGAGCTCAGTACATCGCCTAGAGATACCGACCTTGCCTACACTCCGAGCATATCACACCTAACAAGTTTTCAAGAAAGAGACAAGTAGTAAGGGATATGCATTCAAATCAAACGAATAAAATGAAAGATCACAAGGAAAATTCAAAGCATTAAAAATTTCTACAAGGCCTATGGCCTTCAACAATACAGAGAAAAAAAAAAGACTACAACGCATCAACAAATACAAGGCTAAGAAGCAAGCTCGCGAGCAAAAGTGTGGTCCAGGATGGTAGCCAAGTTGGTCATCTCGTCGCCCTCACCATCTCCTTTCAGTTGCACCAGCTCCTTGGAACCAATGTGGACTAGTTGTTGGGAGGTGTCGTCCAAGTCGAAAGGAACCTGCTTGGTAGGCAGCTCTCCCTCCTCCTCCTCCTCTTCTTCGTCGACTTCATCAGCCCCAACTAGCCACGCATCAAAGCCGTTGAAGTCCACCGAGGCCTTGAAGTATGAATCTAAATCTGCTCGGAAGACCATAACAGCTTTCTGACAAGCTCGGTCGACGATCGCTTTATGCTCGGAGAAGGCCTTGTGGTCAGCTATGACCTTGGCTTTTTCTCGAGGCAATTCGGCTCTAAGAGACTCAAGTTGCAAGGCCTTCAGCTCGGCATCATCCAAAGCTTTCTTCAGCTCAACCTCCTTGGTCGCAAGCTTGGACTCCGCCGCGACCGCGTTGGTGTGCATCTCCTTGTGGACCTCCTCATACTTCTTCTGATCTTCTTGGATTCGACGAAGAGAGAGGATAGTTTGAGCCACCGCCTACAGAGCAAGAAAACATTAGTACCGAGCACAATCATTCAACAATAGCAAAAGAAAAATGTACAAGTCCAAAGGAAGACCTCACCACAGTAATCTTCATGAAAGCATCGCTTAGGCTTTCGTAAACGTGCTCATCCTCGTCTATGGCTACAGTGGTGCTTGGGATGTCCACCTTGAACTCCTCGAACCTCAGCTTGATACCGCCAATTTGATGAGTCACCCAACGGTCGTCCTGGCGCAGCTTTTTCCTAGGAAGCTACTCGGAAGGTCTAGTGGCTTGGGCCTTGGGCCTCTTCTTCTGAACCTCCTCGGTAGGGGTAAGAGGGAGAAGCTGCTCGGAAGGATGAGCAGATGTGGACACCTTGAAAGCCAGCGTCTTCTTCTTTGCACTGCTACTTGGTGTCTTAACAGCAACATGCTCCGTCGCGATCTCATTCAGCATGGAGGGATCGACGACATATTGGCTCACGGATTTCTTCTTCAGAGCCATTTTCTTCTTCTTGTCGCTGCTTGACTCGACCTCCTTCTTCTCCAAAACTAAAACGCATATAAGTAAATGTTAGATCGGAGTATAGAGTAACAGCTCGGAAGGCAAAACCAAAACATACTTACATCCAGAGAAGAGAATTGGGCTACCGATCAATTTAGCTCGGTGTAGCCTTTCAGCTGTCAAAATAACTTGTGCTCCCGAGCTGACTTTGAAAGTTGGTAGATTGAGGCGACCCGAGGCAAGCCTGGCTCAATACCACTCAATGATCTCTCCCAAGATTCTGCAAAACAAGAAGAGGTGAGTACCGAGCAGACATACTGCCCAATCCCCTAATGCAAAGAACCAGGTGTCTTTCCAAGTTTTATTGGAAGAGGGGTTCTCGGTGATCAGAGCACCCTCCCCCCCCAACTCCTCGGTAGGTCGCCGCATAGTACCATCCCGAGCACCTGGTAAAGGCTGGTATGGGACTTCAAGCAATATATGAGCTTGAAATTTTCAAAATTGTACTCTGGCCACTCGCATTCCCTTCAAAGCACTATGCAGCTCAAAATGGCCCTCCATACATTGGGGTTGAGCTGGGCAGGGGCCACGCCCAACTCGGTAAGGAGACAACAGAGAGGGCATTGAAGGGATAGCCTAACGCCATCTCTAAAATAATGTGTGTGTGCAAGGCCACTTTGCCGCTAGGGGGGCAACTAGCTCGATCACCGAGCTGGGGAGCCCTCGTCACCACACGGCTCAAGATACCGAGCACTCTACAAAGTTGCTCCAAGTTGTGATCCTTGATGCATGACGGGACGTGGTCAATGAAAAAATCCACGTCAACGCTCACCAGCTATGGAGCTCTCTGCCACCAGGGGCAGACAAGAAGTGCACGGCTCGATGGTACCGAGCACCACCTGCGGTCGATCAACACACAGGGGAGGCACATCAAGCACCCCCTCTTGGTGGGTATCCTCCTCGAAGTAAACCCCTTCAGAACTCTCATCATAGCCCTCACCCTCCTCGAAACTCTCATCGTCCTCGAAGGCTTCCTCACAAGCCCCTCCACTGACCTCAAGATCAGCTTCAGCCTCTTTGGGACTTTCCCACCCTCCTCAGCCCCGGAGGGAGGAAAAGTTCCTCATAGGAGACGTTGAGCTCGTCAATAAGAGGAATAGCCTGCTCGGGATCGACAATAGGGTCAGCCATGAGAAGTCACCTAAAAGTCTACGAGTAACGAGCTGAGCAACAGAAAATCAGAGCAGAGAAGGCAAATACTGAGCACAGTGGAAAATTCAGAAAGGAATGCTGACCAAATAGCGGGACAACTATTTATAGGGTGGTCCACACTACGTCATTTAATGCAAGTCGTATCTTAAGACAACATTCAATGGTTCCAAGCCGAAAAATACGAAACAACAAAGTATACGGTAGTTGACAATACGTTTCTCAAGGAAAATTGGACGGCAAACAAGACCTCGGTGCCCAAGGATACAAATCGGAGGCTCAGAACAACTGAAGTTTGATCAAAGCCTGGGGGGTAGATGTTAGACCCATTTCTCAACACTCCGACCTGGCAACCACGCAATCAACCAAATAGACCACGTCAACACTCGAAGATGACGTCAGCTCATAACTCCGAGCAGAATACCATATCGACCAGGGTACCGACCAATTAACGAAGCCTGATGAGTTCGAGCGCGATGATGACGTCAAATCGGCATACCAAGCAGACTTGACCCGACACGTTGACAGTTGGATGAGGACGATGTGGGGCCCACTGCACCAAATCCAAAATTCTACGCATATAATATGACAACACGCCCTGTCAACTTGGCCAAAGATTCACACCTCCATAATCCCTCATTAATGAAATAAGTCATTAATTACTCCAGTTAAAGCGAGTTTAATCCACAAGGAAGCTCGAAATTGACTTAGGCATTGGAGGGTCTTTGACCAGCACCACACTGATGCTCCTTATGATAGCCTATTCTCCCCTCTTTCTCTCTTTTAAGTTCGGGGTACCTAGCGGGAGAGGGGACAACTAGGCAGGTTCCAACTTAGTACGTTCACTCCACCTAATCACTATCTGGTGTTGGTCAAATCTTGCACCAACAATTCTCATTGTTAATGCTTTGGTTAAAATCTTATGGTTTATTAACATAACTAACACCTTCAAGAACTTTTAGGAAGAAGCACCTTAAGAACCTCAAACCCAATTCCTTTAATCCCTCTTTTTTAAGGATGAAGGTACTACTATTCCATCCATCAAGGAATGCTCTATCAACACAATGTCTTAAGGTTTCCTGGAGTAATCCTCAAAATTTCCTTAAAGAAAGACAAAAGTAGAAACAAATAGGGCACGGAGCTATATTACATTATGAGGCCTCAACAGGCTTCGTAAATGTCCTCATCCACAACTCAGTCTCCATGTAACTTACACATTTCTTTGTCTAATGCAATCATTCTATAGCCCATCATGGCCTGCTATAACAATAAAATCACTTTAAATAAAAGCTGAAATAATATAAGACCACCTTCTCCCTAGTAATTTCCCACTTAATTATTGAATCTCCCATCGAGAAAGAGGCCCCCACTCCTGATGTATGTTCTTCTTGGAAGTTGGAACAGTGATGAGATGGAAAATCAATCCTGCACGGTTCCATCAGTCTCACTCAAATTTCTACCTCAATCTGTCCATAAAAGTTTAGCTACTTCTTGCCATCTAAACATGGCACCATATTTATTTCTACTAGGAGGAGAAATCTCCACCTAAATGTCCCATTTCTAAATTCTTCTTTACTCATTACTTACATCATTTCTATAAGAACCATGAACCTCTTCCCATTAATACATAACATACCAAGAAAGGTTACAAAACCCATGAATTTCCCCCATTATATCTAAATATCAACTGAATCTACCTCTATTTTCCAATAAAAAGCATTAGCATGAGCCTTTTAATGTTATTTGTCAACATGAAAATCTAACAGTGAGTCCACAAGCGTGTTATCTGCAAATTGTATGTTGTTTCACGCACACCTACACTCGATTATAGATGTTAAGGGGGCATCCAAGTCTTTGGACCAAATACTTTTTAGTTGTGCTATAGCTTCTCCTTATACTCATGGCTGATTGGTCAAACCAAATTAGGCAAACTTCAAATGTGTTGTAAGGTCGCATGACCTTAGCCTACCCAAATGATTATACAAACCACCACGACCTTAGCCTACCCAAGTAGTACTGGTGCAAGCGGATTGGATTAGATCAATTTTGGAGCAAAAGCCCCCAACTGAGGGCTTTTGACATGATTACCCTTCAAAAATAAAAATAAAAATTCACAAATGCTATTAAAACACAAATATTGACCCCTTTGCCCTACTTACTATTCATCGCCCAGTCAGTGGGCGGCGGAGGTTGCATTTTTTACAAGGAAAAGACGCATTCCCTTTACTTAAAAAAACAACCACGACAGGTGGAAAGTTGGGTTTGTTGCCTTCCAGCTCCTGCTTGATTTTTTGAAGATCTCGTCAACATTGTCGTTCATGGTGTTGTTCTTGTTTCTGGGTGTTTTTTGTACTCTGTTTCTTTTAGGATGAAAGAGGAAGAAGATAAGCTTTGGTTTTCAAAGCCCAGGTGTGTTTCACCTTCTGATTTTGTTGTGTTTCATGGTCTTTTCATCTTTTTCTCATTTAATTTGATTATTTGAGGCAGAAAAGGAAATACCCAGATTCTCAATTTCTGCGGTTGGTGGAATAGATTATTATTAGATTTTAATATTTCAAGTTGGAATGTGTACTACTGTTTCTAATTCATGTGGACTTCCTTTTGTCCTGCTTAATTTCGTATATTTGATAATGGTGATTTCTCTTTTAAATTTTTTAAATTTTTTGTTTCTTCGTTTTTCTGTTAGGATGTGTTTGGTAACTGAAATCTTTTTTCTTAAGAACACGGAGTTTTATCGAGAAAGAAAATCTTCGTGAGAAGTTTGGTTAGACATGTGAAAATATTCAATCTCATAATCGTAACCTCTTCAAATTTCATTGTACAAAGATTTTATCATGGAAAAAGCTTTTCCTGCCCCCTACCGGAGAATTATGGTGAAAAAATAGGGGGTTGAAAAAATCTTTTTCCCATCTCTCTTTCCAACGAAACTTTGGAATTATAATTTTCTCGAGAAAATCCTCTTTTTCTCAGCTACTAATAAGACCCTTTCTTCTTTTATTCTCTAGTTTCTGATGCCAATTTAATTTGTTTGCTCATGTTGCAGAGGTAGTGAAGGTGCTCTCGAAGGTTGTTCCCGGACTTTCTATGACGGTTGATCTGTCAAACACAACGGCGTTACACACTGCTGCCGCTCAAGGTCATATTGAGATTGTGAATTTTCTATTGGAGATGGATGGACGTTTGGCAAAAAAAAAAAAAAATTGAAGTTCCCTTCACTTAAAAAATAAAAAATTGAAGGGAAGGCGTCTTTTCAAAAGACGCCTTTCTTGTAAAAACTACCACCTCCGCCACCCACGTGGCGCTCGTTTGGCGTGCTGACTGGGTGATGAATAATAAAGTAGGGCAAAGCGGACAATATTTGTGTTTTGATGGCATTTGTGAGTTTTTTTATTTTTGAAGGGTAATCATGTCAAAAAGCCCTCCAACTGACTTGGTTATGTTAGGTGGTAGACAAAAACACACAATGGGGCCTTATTGAGCCAGCCAAGTAATAAGACCTCAATAAATCTTACGTCATTTTTTTTATAAGAATCAATCTTGCATCAAATTGGATCAGTTAGGTTGCCTTATGGTTGGTCTTGAATGGGCATACATGCCAATGCAGTACCAAAATATGAAATATTTAAACACCCATAACAAACCTATTAGAACAATGATCTTAATAGTAATATGTGTCAGTAAATACTAATAAAAGTGTCATTCCTTTGTAGAGTGTTCACATGATTTTACAGTGTGTATTTTAAAATAGTGTGTGAAGAAATTCATAAATCACAAACAATTCATGTGTCAAAAAGACATCAGAACATAGAGAGGGGATTTTAGCATATTGTTTATAAATCATTTTGTCCATATGTATCTCCCAATAAATCAAATTTTATGGTTAAAAATTTATCATAACCACCAGTACTTTAAACCCTGCATGCAACAAAATTAAGGACACAGGATGAACTTAGTACAAATAAAATATTGAAAGCAATTGCAGTTCATACCATTTGGTATATCTTTCAGTGCAGTACCACGTCCCTGAGATTTTTGAAGGTAAACACAAATGAATTAAGAGAAACACACATGAAGATAGACAGAATCAATAAAAAAACTAGCTTCAAGCCTGCAATCAAGTGAAAGAAATAAACATACCTTCCCGATGAGGAACTCCCTTGTTGGCTCTTTCTCAATGGAAGCCACCAATCTCTCCACTGACTTCCGCTCACGAACAGGACGATCAATGGCAAGAGCAACCGGAGTACTCTGTTCCTTGGGTTCCTTGGCCTTTTTATTATCCGGTTTCTTTTTAGCATCCTTTTTATTCGCAGCACTCTGTCTCTTCCTGCGATTTCTTGATCTTTTTCCTTGTGTGATCCCCTCATCCTTCTTTTCTTCCTCACTCTCCTCAGATTTAGTCTTTTCCTCCTTACTGTTCTCAGCCTCCTCAACTTCCTCCTTACTTTCTTCAGCCTGCGCCTCATCCTCCTTACTGTCTTCATCCTGCAGCACTTCCTCCTTACCATCTTCATCCTGCAGCACTTCCTCCTTACTGCCATCAGCCAGTTGCACTTCCTCCTCCTTACTGTCTTTGGCCTGCTCCACTTCTTCCTTATCGTCTTCAGCCTGCTCCACTTCTTCCTTGCTATCTTCTGCCTGCTCCACTTCTCCCTTATTGTCTTCAGCTTGCTCCACTTCCTCCTTATTGTCTTCAGCCTGCTCCACTTTCTCCTTGCATTCCTCGATCTTTTTCTTCACCTCCTCCTTAGAATCAAGTTCTTGCTCAATTTTCATTGCTTCACCACCATCTTCCTCATCCTTTTTATCCTTCTTTTCTTCCTCTTCCGACTTGTTGTCTTCCTCCATTTTCACAGCCTCATCTTTCTTTTCTTCTTTACCATCCACTTCCATTTCCTTGATTCCATTTTTTTCCTCCTCTTCAGTTACTACTTCGCCTGTATCCTGGGGTTGGTGAACTCCATTCGTCGACGCCTCAGCAGCTTCCTTTACTGTCTCTGCTTCCACCATAATGTCTCTTCCCTTACCTTCCAGTCCTTAAGAAAAAAAAGGGGGGAAATCTATTAGCTGATTCACTTCAGTTCAGTATTATTTACACAAGCAACTAAAGAATAATAATCATCTCTCCAAAGTGCAAAATAGTAAGAGAAATTCACGAAAAAGGTTTGTACAAACTTTTTTGCACTGTTCTTCCGAAACAGAAGCTAAAAGCACGAACATTAAGCTTACCAACAATCAAAAGAGCTTAATAAACAAAAAGGAAGAAAATTTTCAATCAAAAACAAGAAGAAAACGAGGTAACCAGCTTCAAAAACGTAAAACTACAAAAAAAAATCTACATCATTTCTCACTCTACACAAGCACGAACACACGAGTAAGTCGAAAATTCAACATCGAGCTCAATAAATTCGAAGAACGATACGAAACAAAAAATTGAAGAAAGAAAACGAAAATTTCCCACCAATTTCACGAACCCTAGGCAAAAAACATCACTTTCTCCACCAGAAAACCACAAAAAAAAAAACCAAAAATTCGACGGAAAACACTGAAAATTACAAGAGATTGAAACAAAACATCTTCGTAATTTCAACTTACAGAAAACTCACAGCTCTCAAACGGATCGAAAACCGAACAGAGATCGGCAAAAAATTCGACCTTTTTCTCTTCCCTCCCTCCTCGATACTTAGCTAAGTGAGCTCGCTCGCTATCTGGGCTCGGGCTTGATGGTTCGGACTTGAAATACGGATTTAACGAGCATTTTAAGAGCCGTGTTCCACGAGTCAGACCGAGTAGCATCTGACGACGATGTCGAAATCCTAGTCTGATTCCCGATTCACCGTCTTTCGCCACGTGGTACAGTTTGAATTCCGTTTTTAGGAGGCAAAATGGACGGCTGATGTTTGATCATTGGATTTGGAGCTGCGTTAGGAGTTCTTGCTCCCGGTCCCACGCACAGTGCTCCGCGAACCACGAGGCGTGTTGTTATTTCCTTGACACGATTGCTTTGCTCGAATTGAACCATTTAATGATTTTCTAATAAACTTAATGATAAAAATTAATTAAAATTATTATTTAGGTACGAAGGTGATGTAATATTGGTTAATTCTGTCAATGTGTATTCGGACACTTTTATTTGAAGTTGAAAGTTTAATTTTTTTTTTTTACAAATAAGTAGGCTTTTTTTTAAATAAAAAGTAAGAGCGAAATCATAGTAGTTGGTTCACATAGTTTCGAATAATTTATATTCTTGGTCTTTTTAGTTCTATTGAGAGGTTTCAATTTCTTTTGATCGTTAGCACCAACATACTCTGGAGTTGTTATTTCTTTAAATTATTTATATGATTTAATATAATTTAATAATATTTAATGGTGAATATTACTTTAATATTTTTTATTTTTAAATTCGAAAGAAACAATCAATATGGCTTAACATATTAACATTAATTCTTCATATATATATATATATATATATATATATATATATATATATATATATATATAAAGATATAAGATGTGGTATTGATACGCAGGAAGAGGAGAAGTAATGACTAGGAAATTAAGGGCAGCTTTGGCGGTTGAAGATCGTTGAGACGTTGGAGGGGAAGGCTTGAAAACGGTGCGATGGGAGTTTCTTCTCAACAATGGTTACCTACGTGTCTGCTTCCCAGGAGCGAATGCAGCGATAGGAAGTTATTAGAATAAGAAAGAGTAGTTGACCAACCTACCTATAGTTAACGCAGCTTCTAATTTAAGAGCCAGGGACAAAACCAAAAGAGACAAAAAGCTCTTCAATCCCATGCTAAAACTACAAAATTGCCACTCTCTCAAAATTTGACTTTTTGTCTTTTGCATCTTTTAGATATCATAATTTGTACACTACATATATAAATACACATAAGCTAATAGACAAAAGGGCTTTGCATTTTTATCGAGCACTATTTCATGTGTCACCATATCATATTTCATTAAAAGAAAAAAAAAAAAAACTGAGAATACATATTAATTTGTATTTCAGTAGAGGGCAACATGGTAAATATAGGCTTATGATTTTAGAGGGTCAAATCTTGAGGGCAGAATTGTAGTTTGGCCAAACCATGCGTGGCATTTATTTAACGACTTACCTTATAAGATCGAACCTCTCATCCTTTAATTCATTCCATAATCCTTCTACGAAGCTTACGAAATTAATAGTTTTAACTATCAAGGAAGAAGAAGAAGCGCAAACAAAATGACTGGATTTCATGGCCGCAGCAGCTTGTTGCTTCTTCTCATCATAATGCTCTTCTTCACCTTATTCGTCACACCTTCGATTTGCAGACGAGAAAAGAAGAACCCTCTGATCGAACTGTCGAGTCGAGATCAACTCGTGGAAATGGCGGGTTACGGCGAAGAAAGGCTATCCTCCGTTCTAGTAACTGGTTCGGTGCTCTGCGAGGCTTGTAACGTGGGTGGAGGAGCTGATGATCATGAGTTCCATGAATTTCCAGTCTCAGGTATGGTTTAATTCTAAGAAAGTAATTGGAAAGATATATATATCAATTTGGATCTGTTTTTGGTTGATGACGATGAAAGTCGGAAGTACTGTTGTAGTTTAATTTATTAGATTTTTTCAAGAAATATCATAGAGTGCATGATCAATCAGATATTTCTACGAGCTTTTTTAACGACTAAATCATTCAAAATGAAAACCCATGAACATATATTTGCATGGGAATTAAATAGTAAATTTGCTTGAAATTTTTTCATTTGTGTAGTAATTTAATTTGGATCAATATTACAAGCTCTTATTAATGACGAGAATAACTTAGAATTTTCAATTTTCATTGGATATATCTAGCTAGATGTGTGAATCTATATATAGCTAAAATTTAGACTAAACATTTTATAAATATTGTATGGAGGAGTACTAAAACGATCTAATATACATAGCTAAAATTATATCTAAGTTGATGTAACAATATACAACATCACTATATCATCGAAGAGAAAAAAATAAAAAATAAAACACCCTCTAATCACTATACACCACATCAGTATAAGTAAAATTTTGAGTATAATTTTTAGGTCTTAAAATCATTTCTCTACTATATTTTAGTAACATATATATGACTAATTTCTTTTAGAATATGAATCTGTGACCTAGCTAATTGAATTTTTTGAACTATTTATCAACTTTGCCACCATTTACTAATCATCATTATTTAATTCTTAGGTGCACTGGTAGCTGTTCACTGCAAGATGGAGAGAAGAAGGATGAAACACAGGATCAGACGAACGACACAATATTTAGGGAAAACAGATGAGTATGGAGACTTTATCATCGAACTACCTTCCCACCTCCATGCACTTCCACACCTTGATAATGAATGCAGTGTTAGGGTTCTTCAACTCCCCAAAAACTTACCTTGCAGAAGTGCTTTAATTAACCGAAAACCTAGTACTGGGATAAAACTATCATCGGTTGGAAATTACATTCGCACTTATACAACTGGAAATATAAGATTCCAACAGCCATATAAAGGCTCTCGATTGTGCTTAAAGAAACAAAGAGTGATCGAAGAGACTGCATGGTGATGATTTTATCATGATAGATGTTTGAGTTGGCCATAGCTCAAACGGAGGATGGCACTTCTTGTCACAACATTGAGCTATATGCATGGAGGGGAAGTCAATCAAAAGTTTACCTAGAAGATTTGTTAATATATATATATTTTAGTTTCTTGTGTGATATGTATAGTGAGGTTTTGAGATGTTGAGAGAGATTTTATCCAATATGTACTCTTATTATACCACATGTATGTTATTTTATTTTATTTTTTCTATTGTAAAACCATGGATCCACAAGAGATACATTCCTTATCATGTGAGGCTAAAACATTGATAGCATTAATGTGGTAGCAAGTTTGGTTTCGATTAAAGGTAGAAAAACATGGAAAATGCTATTTTGACTATAAAAATTGCAAACTATACCTTCATCTTTATTAGGTATGTGTGACCCAATGAACAAAAATGTGTAATTGCAAATGAAAATATTAATTTAATTACAAAAAATATAACTATAAGTACAACTTATACCTTTACATTCATTGAATGTGTGTGTTTTATGCATGCCGATATATGTATAACAAATGATCCAATGAATGTGAAGCTGTAGTTGCAATTTTTTTATAGTTGGAATAACATTTCCCAATTGCATAAATGTAGTTGCAGTTTTTGTAATTAGAACAACCCGCATTTCCCTATGAACATAGTTAAGAGGAAAGAAACATACAAAATGAATTTATTTTCTCTTAACTTTGTATTGTTGATTTAGTTAAGTAGTTAATTAAAAGACTTTATTGAAGCCACCAATCTTGCAAATCACAACCTTGAAAATCTTATGCTTAATTAGGAGTAGTGTTACGATTTTCAACAGTCGTAATATCATATCAAATCAAATCAAATACTAGTAAAATAAAGGAGGCATCTCTAATATCACATGAAAAGGAGTGGGCTATTTCTAATTTAAAGCTATAGAATATTATTTATTCATTTTTGGGGGCATCTAATTGAGTCGAATCTGTAGTGTAGTAGACCTTCGGGGAGCACTGTAATCCATCATTCGACGACGCAGAGAGAGCCGAGAAAGAGAGTACCAGACTACCGCATAGCCCTTTAGTGGCGTAGCGTTTGCTCCTCAAGGCGCACTCCAAGTCACAGTTCAAGTCACCGAAAAACCACTCTTCAGATTTCCCGCGCTTCTCATCTCCAATTCCGAAACTCAACTTTTCGATTTCAATTCCGTTATGCGCTCGATTCAATCTGTTTGCTTGTTTATTTTCCTCCATACTTCGGAAAATGCGATTTCTTAGTTGCAGAAGAACAGTGGTATTGTGATTTGTAATCCTCTTTTTCTTTTCTTTTTTTTTGTTTGGTTGATCAGAAGATTTATTGAGTTTGATTTTGTTTTGTTTCTGGAGAATTAGTTTTTTCTGTTTGATCTCTGTTTTAGTTAGACTATACACAATTCGAGTATTACAATCTCTGCCACTCACTATTGATTTCGATTGATTGAAGATCTTGTACTCGATCTTGTTCAATTTTTTTTTCTTTTTCTTTTGTGATTTATTTTATTTTATTTTTTGTTTTTGTTTTTGGTAGATTTCTGGCATTATGAATTAGCATAGTTGGTTCAAAGCGGCTATAAATCACTATATTAAGCCTCAAGCTATTAAATCTCCCTTGTTTATGTTAAATAGAAATCTTTGTGATCTTCTTCCATATTTCTGTTATATTTTAACAGATTAGGGACCTAAACCTCGACATGAATCTTAATCAAACCATGGGAACAATTCTGCACGGTGACAATAGAGGTTGAGGAAGATCTAAAATAATATGGACACAGATAATTAAGAAAAATTTAACTTATAATTTAAATGCTGACTTAGCTTTTGATAGAACGGAGTGGACGAAACAGATTCATGTAGCTGGCCTCATATAGTTGGGAAAAAGGCTTAGTTGAGTTGAGTAGAGATTAGGGACCTAAACTTAAAGCAAAAAAGTTCCTAAAGTCATTCAATTCACGAGAATGAATCCTGTTGAGACTTGAGATATAGTTTGATTTTGAAGCAAGTACTTGTTGTCAATTATTTGTACATTGAATTATTACCGAAATGTTAACACTAACATTCTCTGTATAGGCAGTGATAGAGGGGCGTTCTCTCTCTCTCTCTCTCTCTCTCTCTATATATATATATATATATATATATATATATATATATATATATACACACACACACAAACACACACACATTTATATATATATAAATTTAGTGTGGTGAAATATTTTTCTGAACTCTATTTTGTCTTGACATAAATTGTATTTATTGACAGGTTTAAGACTGTTGGTTATGGAAAACACTAGCCAGTTTGATTCATCGGGTGTTAATGGTGCAACATTTGAAGACATTCCTGATTGTGGAGATACTCACGGCGCCAAGGTACTTTGTTTGTCAAGGGATCTACGTGCACCCGAGGAGGGGACATTTCCCAAGCCATTTGTTGGCTTGGAGTTTGAATCACTTGAAAAGGCTTATATCTTCTACAATGAATATGCCAGGATTCTTGGTTTCAGCATACGCAGAGCCAAAAATCGTAGATCCAATATTGATGGGGAACTTCTCTTTCAACGATTTTGTTGCTCAAAAGAAGGTCATCGTCGCAAAAGGCGAGAAAATGACGATGGAACAAAAATGAAAGATGGTGTTATAGTTAAGGTTAGGAGACGAAATGTCAAGTCCATAAGAGTTGGATGTAGTGCAAAGTTAGATGTCAAGAGAACAACCAATGGTAGATGGGTTGTGCAGAAATTTGATGAGGAACATAACCATGAATATGCTCATCAAGGAGAAACACATTTGTTGAGGTCCCAAAGGCGGCAGCAGAATGAGGGCGCTGATATAGGTGTGGGACAAAAAAGAATGATTTCATACTTAACTGGTGAAGGTGGTGGGAGCGAGGAAAGGAGAAAGAGATTAGAAAGAGGGCATGTAAAGGTTGTCCTGGATTACTTCACTCAGATGCAAATGGAAAATCCATCATTTTTTTATGCTATACAGGTTGGCAAACTGGATCAGATGTTGAACTTCTTTTGGGCCGACACTAAATCAAGGATGGATTTTGGTTATTTTGGGGATGTTATATATTTCAGCACAACCTATGGGGCTAAGTATGGAAGACCATTTTCCTCAATTCTAGGTGTCAATCATCACTTACAGCCAGTCTTATTTGGCTCTGCGATACTTTTGAACGAAACCGAGGAATCTTTTGTATGGCTATTAGAGACATTTTTGAAATCAATGTCTGGGCATCAGCCTCTTGCAATAATCACTGATGAAGATGCAGCACTGGAAAAAGCAATTGAACGTGTATTACCTGTAACCCACCACCGCTTATGTATGTGGCACATTTTTCAAGATGCTACCAAACATTTGAGTCATGTCTACAATGTAGAGGATGATTTTAGTGCAGAATTCAAGAAATGCATTTATGAGTCCCAGTGGTGTGATGAGTTTGAGTCGAGGTGGGCGTTGTTACTTGACAAGTATAAGCTTTGTGATAATGAGTGGTTAAATGATATGTTCAAAAAGCGGCACAAGTGGGTTCCTGTCTATTCAAGGCACATCTTCCAGGCGGACATGACCGCGACTCATCGAATTGAAAGCATAAACTCCTTTTTTGATGGATTCCTGAATGAGTCACTTCCTCTCTTTGAGTTTTTTAAACAATATGAAAAGGCACTTGCCTATAGACGTGAAGAGGAAATTAAGGAGGATGTTCAATCCCACCAAACGAAGCCTATCCTTAAGTTGGATGTTCCAATGGAGCAACAAGCAGCTGACATTTATACAGGGACAGCATTTAAAGAGTTCCATAAGGAATTCTGTGAGAGTTTCAATTACATTGCTGAAGAAACAGCCAGGGTAGGGACAAGTTGGACATATGCAGTGTCAAGGTGGGGACAGAATAGAAGTTGTCTTGTTAATTTCAACTCTTGTGACAATGATATACGTGTGATTTGTGATTGCCAGAATTTTGAGTTTGCTGGCATTCTATGCAGGCATATATTCAAAGTTTTCATAGTGAGGAACATCATGCTGATTCCGCACATTTACTTCAAGAAAAGGTGGACAAAAAAAGCCAAATATGGGGTTGTGTTGTATGACAGCAGTAGGGAGCTACAAGCTGGCTGTCAGAATTCACTGTCTTTATGTTTTAATGATCTCTGCCAATTATCTCTTAACTTTTGTGCTAAGGCTGCTCTCTCTCCAGATGCTTATCAAACTGCTAAACATGATATGGAGATCATATTAAGAGAATTGGAAAAGGTTGCTGGGGAAGACATATGTCTTTCACAGCCCGACATTGAGCACATTAGAAGTCTGCATCTTCCAGTTGAGGTTGTTAATAATATTGGGAGCTCCAACCATATACTGACTGAAGAAAATCAGGCCTTATCTTCAGCGAACCAAATAACTTTGCAAAATCCTCGAACACTGGGAGATAAACGAACTGGTTTCTGGCTTCGTTTGTGATGGTATTGAGACTGCAAGGATGGTTGAAGGAATGTATGAATGTTAATTTGTTCTCTACTTGATCTTCAGTTGTTGCTTAATATTTGTTGAGAAAATGGATCAACATGCAAAAATCTTGTATATTTATTTATTTATGAAGATTTATGAACAGAATAAGAAGCGAAAAGTCTAAAGCACACCCTGAAAGAAGTTTCATGCTTTATCCGTCTATCCATTTTGACTTCTTTTTTTTTAGAGGAAACAAATTTATTATTGACCTAAGAAGACAGCAAGTTTTGACTTCTTAAGAAAACCTATTCAACAGTTCTAAAAAAATTGACTTCCATCATTGATGAGTTTGTTTCGTGCTCCCTCCATTTTCTATCAGTTGAGTTAGTGTGTTGAACACAAGTTGATATGTCCATCAGCAAATGTTTCCTTTAAAGGTTGGATATTTCATAGAATGAATATCTTTGTTCGCTATGTTCTGTTCTGTATACAAAAAGTCCCTTAGTTGTCTAACACAACCACTCTTCCTTGATTAATGTCTTGAATTTATGTCAAATGCTAAATTGCACTCACACAAACTCGCACACATAATCTAACCTTTGTGCAGAATATGATTGCGATGTAAATTATAAATTTATAATACATGTGTCTGGATGCTCTAGTGTTCTGACAATCTGACCTTAAAGGCTCTTCCATCTGGGACCTCCTACCTTCAGCAAACACCAATACATGTATTCATTTCATTATTACTTGAAACATGTTAAATGTTGGGTATTTGATAAACTATGCATGATAGTATGCATTTACGAGATTCTTATTTGATAATGAAACAATTTTTTTGCTGGCCTTTGGTAACAAGATGACATAGAGTTCGAGTAACCATCCACGGAGGCCCGAGGAGAGGTTGCTTTTGAAGGATTAAAGACTGCTTCTAGTTCTTTCAGAGGTGAAGTGAAGAATGATTGCTATTTCTTGTGTAAGTTGTCTGATTTTGCTATTATTCTTACTTTTGGACTTTATATATCTGAGCATGTGAGTGTGAGTATGTATTATTGTTTTTCTAAAATCAAACTTCGCACAGAGCAAATTACTGTTTCGAATTTATGTTGCTTGATCAGAGAAAATGATTCAATGGGCATATATTATATTTTTTGCTTAATGATTAAAAAGGAGGAAGATTCATGATGTGAATAGTGGCTTCCTGAGGGTGCACCCACATGATTATTGCATCTTTCTTACTCTTTCCTTTTCCAATGTAGTACATGTTCATCTTCTAATGTGGAGTTTATATTGGTTTGATGGCAACATAGCACATAATTCTGAAATTAACTCTGATGTGAAAAAAAACATGTGTCAAATGATTCACAGTTGTTGGGAATTCAATTGAACTATAAATAGACTGAAAAATAAAAGCGTACTAGTGTTCCCTTGAATATGATTTTATGCCTATTTTAGTTTTTCATGAGCTTTTAATTGCTTCTGCATATTGTATATTGTAATTGAATCATGGACATAGGAATTCTGAATGCAGGGTCCCAAACAAGTGATGAATACTGCAACAACATGTTGTATAATTATCTCAACAACCATTATTCCTTGTTTTGGTGCAGAACACATTATTAAAGATTTCCCGTGTGGTTTATTTCTAAAGATGCTCTCTAGATGTTTCAACTTGGCTCATTCTTTCTATTGATTTTCTCTTTCTTTGGAAACATCATACGTCTTTGTGTTGTACTAAGCTCTGGATCTCAGACACTCTAGCATACATCATATGGTCTTCTATAAGTGCATGCACATTTTTACTGAGTTCGTATCCTTCTTATCAAAGATATGTGATGTGGCACAGAATAGAAGAAGATATGAGAAGAAAGAGCCAGAAGAAGAAAATAGATATCAACATTCAATTAGCCAGCCATCAATAAAACAATTAGAGTCCTACTAAATCTAAATATCTAGAATTTTAATGGAAGCAAAATGCAAGAATTTTTCCTTTACAAAAAAAGAAGATAAAAGATACAACTATTTTCCCCTTCTAGTTTGGTTGGACCAGCCTCTGATTCTAGCCTCGGTTGGTACCCATAAATAGTTATGGTAGTCTTTGGATTTATTCCGATCCTAGTCTTGACACATTCAAAGAACACTCCTCCCCTCTAATGGATCGGTTCTAATAACCGGGGCATGTGCTCATGTTGCAGGCAAGTTGTTTATCTGACTCTTAAGTGGTTCTTTTTTTTTTTGTTTGAAGTCGGGTATCGAGAGGCCCACTCCCACTAGTCCCTGGGGCACGGCCACTATCATCCAAGGACGCTGTTGTATGAGTGGGGATGCTCGAACTCTGGATCTATTCTATAATAGAACCTTATGCCCCTCAACTCCGCCACTCGCCCAACCTAATGTTGGGTAACTCTTAAGTAGTTTTGTGCATTTCCTGCTTTCCTGGTAGTGTGAAAAATTTCTCTACATTTCTCTTATAAAAAGTTACTTGCATGAGTCTCTTAAACCACGAAAAATCCTCTATCTGTATATGAAATGCACCGTCATAATATGACAAACTATTGCTCCCCAACTTTGAAGCACAACTATTTAAAAAAAAAAAAAAAACAGTTTGAAGCACAACTATTTGAAGCCCAAACATATCCTTTACCATCTTTTTCTTGTCTTTGACTGTTATTTCGTGGTTGGAATCAGAGTATACCGCTATACTTATTAGGTAAACCTTCTGGTTAATCAGTCATGTATTGGATTGATATATTTTCTGCAAATTGTTAATTTTTCATAATGGAATATCTCAAGATACTTAATTAGCAAGCTTGGCTACAGATTCTGGACTTCATCCTTTACTGTGCAGTTATATTTTGATAAAAGCACGGAGTTAACTGTCAATCAGTCTGACTCAGTCCTTTTTAAAGAAGCACTAGCAAGCTTGGCTACAGATTCTGGACTTCATCCTTTAGTCCCTTATTTTACATTCTTTATTGCTGACGAGATAAAGTTCATATTTTCTTTTTCCATTTCTTCTTTTATTTATTTATACAATTTGGTGGAGAATAGATATCTGATAATTTGTTCCCATTTGATGTTTTAACAACATCAGGTCACCCGGGGTTTGAATGATTTCTCTCGTTTGTTTGCTTTGATGCGCGTTGTTCGAAACCTTCTCCAGAATCAACATATACATATAGAACCTTATGTAAGTTCTGCATTTGGCTCAGATATGTATATATATATATATATATAGTAATCAAAGATCACTTTGCTGTAAAGATATTTATCACCTGCCTATCGAGTGATATTTTATTTTCCCTCTTCAGCTACACCAGCTGATGCCATCTGTAATTACCTGCCTTGTTGCCAAACGATTGGGGAATAGGTTCTCTGACAACCATTGGGAGCTCAGAAACTTTGCTGCAGACATAGTTGCGTCAATATGTAAGAGGTTAGATCACTCTTTTTTTTTTTTGAAAGTGAGGTTAGATCACTTTGATGCCATCACTTTTGCTCTTCTTTAATTTCCATGAATTGAATTCAAGATGGCTAGTGTTAATATGGTTTGATTTGATGAAGCAGCATGGCTGTGTTCAATCCTTGATGTTTCAATTTTAAAACTTCTGCAGATTTGGACATGTCTATCACAATCTACGGCCACAGGTGACGAGGACTCTGCTTCATGCTTTTTTGGACCCAACCAAAGCATTGACTCAACATTATGGTGCTATTCAAAGGCTTGCTTCACTAGGAAGCAGTGTGGTATTCACTATACTTCTGCCCATGTTTTCATTTTTCAATGATATGTATTGTATTCCAGATTTGGTCTGGAACATCTCCTATTGCCCAATCTGCACCATCAATTGTATCTAAGCCTATATAACCATCTGATCATCCTGATCTTACACAAACTCACACATGAAAAATACAGACCAAAACATTGTTCAATTGTTTTCTAATGTATTATGAAGTATTAGAACCTGTTAAAACCAGATTTAAACTGAGATCTTAAGATCTTAACGCACTTATCTTTTCCACTTCAACTGATGGAAGAGGCTAAATTTTGGGATCTCTTCTTTCCTAGTAAATCTTCAATTCTAATACACTTTTATGTATCTTAACTGAAAAGGTGCGCCTTCTCACACTACCAAATCTTGAGCCATATCTATGACTTCTAGAACCAGAGATGCTTCTTGAGAAGCAAAAAAATGAGATGAAGAGGCATGAAGCATGGCGTGTTTATGGGGCTTTGCTGGTCAGGTGCTTCTTCTACCATGTTGTTTTGTGCTTATGAAGCCTTATCTGATCATTGTTCTATGCATAGAGCTACTTACAAATGAAGCATCTTCCAGTTTGCAGCTGGTCAATGCATGCATGAGCGAATCAAGTCACTCCCAGGTTTGCTATCCCCTCCAGCACAGGCATTCTGGAGGAAAAATGGACAAGTTGCCACTTCAATTCGTAGTAATTATCTTCAACTTCCCTTATATAATTACCATTATGTTTGCAGTTTGTATTCCATGTCAAAATTATGGATGCATTGTTTAATCGAGCAAGAAATGTCTTATTGCGGCATGGTTATGATGATGATGACTAGGATTTCAAAGCAACAAGATGGAAGCAAAACCTGGCTAGGATTTTCTTTTGCATAAGATGAATTCCTTGGATATGACGTTAATTTTTTTTTTAAGTGACAGAGAGCGACCTCAGAAAATTACTAAGTTCATGACCATTGTTCTTATTCAATGAAGATAAGAGGAAGGCAAACATGGAGACGGTAATGCAGCAGCCTCCGCTCAAGAAGGTTGCAACAGATGGTCCATTGGGTGGACTTCCAACCGTTGCTGGTGCAGCAACAGGGGCTCAGCCAGTGGCGACAGATGGATTTCCTGCAACCCCCGAAGAGTCAATAATGAGCCCACCATCATCATCAGCTAGACAATTGAACCTTACGCCTCAAACATCAATTGGACTCTTGTCTTGATAGAATAAGGCACGAGTCCTTATAAAAAAAAAATGGATTAAATACAAAATGACTTTTTTATTTTTTATTTTCTGGGACTAGAAACAACGTGCCTATAAGCTGTATATTTTAACCGGTGGGGTGTCAAACTTTTTAAGAACCCATTAATTTTTGCACTAACAGATTGATAAGAATGGTCTCACCCCTATGACTGCCCATAGTCGGTTGAATTTGTAAATTTATCTCGTGGATTTAAATGCGATACTTCTTTCAAAGGATCTATGTCCTACGAACATATTTATTAATATCCCAACCTTGTTGAGTTGCCATGACTCGAGCCAAAATTTTCAAACATAAATCAAACTGAATTTATTCAATACGAATAAATAAGATCGAACAATTAGGTTGGTTTTATTTCTTTTTTATTTAACAAGATATGATCCAACATTTTTTGTTTACTAGTAATATCAAAATTCTTTTGAATTTGAATCGAATAGAATAAATCCCTGGTTATTGTTATGCTAAAAAAAAGGAATCGAATAAATTCAAATATTTTTGAATAAACTTTATATTATTCTTAGTACAGAGCTATAAAAAATAAAAAATAAAAAAATACAATGACGTGTCAGGTTTACCGCTCTACTTTGAAATTTAAATGCGTTTTGTCGTACGAGAAGCTCCTGTCATGATTTTAGCTCCGTATTTACCTTATTGCCACTGAACCTTATAATACCAATAACACCCTTATAAATCCTGGGATGAATGTGGATAATATAAGGGGCCATTTGGTCATCTTATTCTCACTCCTCAACGGTAAAACGTCAGCTTCTAGTAAATCGAGAAAGATCGCCGATTTTTATTTTAATTTTTGTTTTCCGGCTTCAACTTTCTAGGGTTAGGGTTTAGCTGTTCTTTCTTGATCGGCTTCATTTTAGGAAAGTGTCTCAAGACCTAATTTTCAATCCAAATTTTGTTCATATTTTTTAAACTCGCATTTCTCGTTTTCTTCTGGTGATATTCGTGGAAGTTCTAGGATTTTGCTCGCCCTGTCGCCATTGATATCGATGATCATCTGCGCTCCATGGATCCATCTTCAGTTCAATCCATTCCTTCAGTAGAAGAAGACGAGTGGGGTTTGGTTCTATCCTTACTTTTTTTTTTTTTTTGGCTTTCTTTTGTTCTAATAATATGCTAGTTTTCTTTCTGTTAGTTATGTTTGACTCTATTGGAAAATTTGATTTATTTCTGGTATTTTGCTTTGTTGCGATGAAATTTTGATCTGAGCAGTTTGTTCTCGGTTTTGTTGGTTTTCTTATAATGTCCTTTTGTTTCTAATAACTGTTTTTTCTTCAGTATTGTGATTGATTCAAGCAGAATCTTTGTTGATATATTGGTTATTTGGTTAAGATGCTTGAATCTGCTCCCAATTTTTAGTTAGATTTTGAGTTTTATATGTTTCATGTTGCTATTACTGTTTGACTGGTAAATTTTATTTGTTTGATTCATAATCGCGGTTATTGGTAATGGTAATGTCGTGAGCAGTTAGCAGAAGGTTATTGGTTTCAAGGACTGTAGACCTTTGATTGGTTGGGATGAATTTGTTTCTCTGCGATCATTGTCTTGTCTGATATTGTATTTCTTAGTCATATCTTGAGTTTTTTTTGTTTTCAACTCAAGGGACTCCTCCCTTTTATTGGTTTTGGTGGATTTGTTTGGCCGTGTTCATGTTCTGATCTGATATTTTATCTCTTAGTCATATCTTATCTTCAGGTTTTCATTTTCAAGGTCTCTATTTTTTATTAATTTTGATGGATTTGTTGTTATACAGAATCGTGGTAAAGCATGAAAGAAAAACAAGACAACAAATTTAACGTGGATCTTACAGATTGGATCTCTTAGAATAGATCTCAGGAATATAAATTTAAAGAATGAAGTGAGACTCTATTTATAGGAGTATTCAGGGGTATTTGCGTAATTTAAATATATATATATATTTAAATATATTTAAATCAACTAATTCGGCGCAGGCGCCGAATTGGACCAAAATGGTGGCCGCCCTCGTGGGCGGCCACCAACCCACTCTTTCCTTTTTTTAACAGAGGTGAACCCTACAAATCTGCACCTCCACCTCATGTGGAACATGACTCTTCCACACCTGCAATCTCTTTACAGATAGCAAGCTTCCTTCAAAAAAATTGTTACTGCCTCCATTATTGCCCTTAGGCACTCCGAGCTCGTGAGATGTTGATCAAGTCCAAACAATGTTGGAACTTGATTCCTGTAACCACCTTTGTAAGCATATCTGCGAGGTTATCTGCAGTCTTGATCTTTTGCAGAAGAATACTCCCTTCTTCTACTATTTCTCGAACAAAATGAAAACGAACATCAATATGCTTCGTTCGACTGTGATGAACTTGGTTTTTTGCCAAACAAATGGCACTCTGGCTGTCGCAGAAAACTTCAACATTCTTCTGCACAATTTCCAAGTCTTTAGTCAATCCATGAAGCCAGATTGCTTCCTTGAAAGCTTCCGTTATTGTCATGTACTCTGCCTCTGTAGTAGACAAAGCAACTGTTGACTGTAGTGTTGATCTCTGACTCACTGGTCCTCCTGCCATAGTGAAAACATAACCAGTAGTAGATCTACGCTTGTCAAGATCTCCAGCATAGTCCGATGCTTACAACTTTTCTTATCTCTCTCGAACTTTAAACCAATATCCACAGTACCATGAATATACCGTAAAATCCACTTCACTGCGTGCCAGTGGCCTTTACCGGGGTTGTGCATGTAACGACTTACCATACTTATAGCATGTGAAATGTCAGGTCTGGTACACACCATAGCATACATCAAGGCACCAACTGCATTTGCATATGGAATGTTCTCCATTTGCTTCTTCTGATCTTCAGAATTTGGTGACATTGATGTACTTCTTGAAATGTGGTGCCAATGGTGTGCTCACAGGTTTTGCGTCATTGCCAATGCCAAAAGTTTGAAGAACTTTCTTCAAATACTGAGTCTTGAGTCAAACAGGTTTTGTGGGGTCCACCTCTGTTAAAAAAAGAAAAGAGTGGGTTGGTGGCCGCCCGAGACCATTTTGGTCCAATTCGGCGCAGGCGCCGAATTAGTTGATTTAAATATATTTAAATATATATATTTAAAATACGCAAATATCCCTGTGAATACAATTGCTGCCCCTCGTGGACGTAGGTAATTTGCCGAACCACGTTAAATTTGTTGTCTTGTTTTTCTTTCATGCTTCGCATAACAAATTGATATCAGAGCTTAGGTGAAGCTTAGGAAGAAAATGGACACTTGGTCGAATTTTTCGATATTTCGACGAAATTTTGAGATTTTGTAACAGTGATCGGAATTGTTTTCTGATCACCCGTGGAGGTAGCTCTCGTTTCCAGGAATCCAACGCAATAAACGGCGAGAAAAACGGACAAAAAACGAACTCTCAGGAGCCGATCAAAGTTTGCAGAAATTTCTCTGCAATTTTTTTTTTGCGGCGCAGGGAAGAAGAAGGCGGGTGAAGAAGACGAATCTGACCCGGATCCGACCCCCCGACCCAGACCGATACTGTTCATCACAGCCCGATACTGTTTATCCGACTCGATACTGTTTAACCGGCCCGATACTATTTATCGCGGCCCAGCCCGTTTCGGCTCGACAGTTGACCAAATCCATTTTCGGTTGACCAACCATATCCGACTCATTTTTCATCTGATTTCAGCAAAGTCAGACTCGTTTCCACCATTTTCGACCGTTCCGGACGTAACCGTGCAATCAGTTTCTGCAGATTCGGCTCCTAAGTTATTGATATAGCTTTGTTGGAGTCGTTTATCATTTTTTAAAGCACTTTTCGGCGTCATACATATCTTCGGTCTTAATGGAGGAGGAAATTCCAACCACAAGCAGGCCTTGACAAAGAAGTTCAATATCCAATGCAAAGTTCGAGGTGGAGAAATTCAACGGCACCAACAACTTTGGCATGTGGCAATGCGAAGTTCAAGATCTATTATTCCAAGAAGGATCACATATCGCCTTGGAAACCAAGCCCAAGGATATGTCCGATGATGATTGGAATTTCGTAAATCGTCAAGCTTGTGGAACAATCAGACTCTGTTTGGCAAAAGATCTGAAGTACTTTGTCATGAAAGAGACTATGACAACAAGTCTCTAGAAGAAACTGGAGGACAAGTACATGACGAAAAGTGGAGAGAACCGACTCTACCTGAAGAAGAAGGCTGAAGAAGCTTCTACATTCTCAGTTTAATCTATAGACAATCAGTCTGATAGATGGATATTAGATTCCGGATGTTCCTATCATATGTGTCCAAATCAACTTTGGTTCTCCAAATTGGATGAGTTCGATGGAGGAGTCGTGCTCATGGGCAACAACAATACCTTTCAAACAAAGGGTATTGGAACTATACGCTAAAGATGCATGACGGTACAACAAGATGACTCACAGACGTTAGATATGTCACAGATCTGAAGAAAAATCTGATCTCCCTAGGAGTCTTTGATTCCAGCGGTTACAAGGTAACCATTGAAGGTGGAGTTCTGAAGGTTGTTCGTGGAGCACTCTTGGCCATGAAGGGTACTCAGAAAGGAAATCTCTATTTCCTTGACGGACACACAGTAATCGGAAGTGTATCAGCTTGCACCAGTTCTAATGATGTTTCATCAGACACTTCCCGACTTTGGCACATGCGGCTCGGACCGTTGGAGAGAAGGCTCTTCAAACCTTGATAAAGCAAGGTTCTCTGAAAGGTGCACAAACCGGGAAACTTGACTTCTGCGAGCACTGCATAAACGTTGGTTTGTTACTTTCATTGATGATTTCTCACGCTATGTTTGGGTTTATACCATGAAGCATAAAGATGTAGTGCTGGATATCTTTCTTATATGGAAGAAAACGGTAGAAACCCAAACAGGAAGGAAGATTAAGAGGCTTAGATCTGATAATGGAGGAGAATACAAGTCAGACCCATTTCAGAAAATTTGTGAGAATGAAGGGATAGTCAGACATTTCACAGTCCCAGGCAAGCCACAACAAAATGGTGTTGCTGAACGCATGAATCGTACTTTGGTAGATAAAGTTCGCTGCATGTTATCTCATTCTGGACTGAGCAAGGCATTTTGGGCTGAAGCCTTGTCATATGCCTCTTATATCATCAATAGACTTCCTGCAACAGCACCAGATGGCAAAACTCCCAAGGAGGTATGGTCTGGACAACCCGTTTTAGATTATAATTCTCTGCGCATTTTTGGATGCACTGCATATTTTCATGTGAAGGAATCCAAACTGGATCCTAGGTCCAAGAAAGCGATTTTCATGGGCTTTAGTGAAGGAGTTAAGGCTTTCCGACTATGGAACCCTAAGTCAAAGAAGATTGTACTAAGTCGAGATGTAACTTTTGACGAATCTGTGATGTTAAAGCATACAGTTTCTGATAAAGAAAATCGAGATCCAGTTTTGCATCAGCAGGTGAAGTTAGATATTCTGGTAACTCCTGGCAAGTCAGCAGAGATATCCAACCATCCTGAAGAAGACGAGGAGGAAATCTCAGTTGAGGTGGAGGCTCCAGGACCAGACATCAGTCAACAACCAGAATCAATTGCCACCAGTCGACCACGAAGAGAAATCCGCAAACCTGCTCGGTACACTCACATGGTTGCATATGCATTACCAGTCACCGGATATGATATTCCATACAATTACAAAGATGCTATTCAGAGTATGGAAAGTGATAAGTGAAAAATGGCTATGCATGAGGAGATGAAATCACTCCATCAGAATCAGACTTGGAAGTTGGTTCCACTTCCGAAAGGAAACAAACCAATTGGCTGCAAATGGGTTTTCGCTAAGAAGGAAGGCTCTCTCAGCACAGATGGTATCCGATACAAAGCCAGACTGGTAGCAAAAGGCTACGCTCAGAGGGAAGGAATTGACTACAATGAGGTATTCTCACATGTTGTTAAGCATTCGTCAATTCGAATATTATTGGATTTGGTTGCACAGTTTGATCTCGAGTTAGCCCAACTCGATGTCAAAACTGCTTTTCTGCATGGTAATTTGGAAGAGGAGATATATATGTCTCAACCAGATGGATTCAAAGTACCAAGAAGAGAGAATTGGGCTTGCAAGTTGAGCAAATCATTGTATGGCCTGAAGCAGTCACCGAGACAATGGTACAAGCGATTTGACACCTTCATCCAAGGGCAGAAATATACTCGGAGTCAGTTTGATCATTGTGTCTACTATCGCAAACTTCAAGATGGTACATTTATCTACTTGCTTTTATATGTAGATGATATGTTAATCGCATCTAAAAGCAAGGTGGAGATCAACAAACTGAAGGCTCAATTGAGCTCAGAGTTTGAAATGAAGGATCTTGGCGAGGCCAGAAAAATTCTCGGGATGGAGATAACTCGAGACAGGGCCAAAAGCACAATCTGTTTGACTCAGACTTAGTATATGAAGAAAGTTCTTCAAACTTTTGGCATTGGCAATGACACAAAACCTGTGAGCACACCATTGGCACCACATTTGTTTCTTAGCATTCATTGTCTGATCTGATATTTTATCTCTTTAGTTATATTTTTTAGTCATCTGCTTGGGGAGGTTCAAATTTCTGGGTCTTCGTCTTTTCAAGTTTTCAACTATGGATTGATCAATCTTTGGCCAATCAACACATTTATGTTTTAGTTAAGGCTATTTACCTCTTGTAGAGTCTCTATTAGAAATTTGTTGCAATTATGCATGTATGGGATCATATTCGTTAAGTTGTGGATTAACCTTAACCATGCAACAAACTATTGTGAAATTTTGGTAGCTTCTATGGTACCATTATTCTTGGCCAATACTAGATAAGGTGCCTAGCTAATATGGTGTATTTGGGTTGGGTTAGGTCAGGTTTGGGCCTATTACCAATCTAACCTAGACCAATTCAGGTTGGTTGAGTCAGCCAATTGAGTTGGGCTTTGGAACCATCAATCAAATACATTGTTAGGAAATAATACACAATATAGAAACTTAGGTGGTCAAGTTGATGCCCATCTGGCCCTTAGGAAATAAGATAAAAACTCATGGTGCTTTAATTGATAATTTGGAGTTTTAGAAATTATCAATGTCTCTTCTCTCAATTAAAACTCGAAGGATAGAAATACTCTAGTTGGTCAAAATGCAACTTTGAAGAAGGGGATGCTTGATACGTAATAAGAGAAGATAAGTTTTTTGTGGGTTTTTTTTTTTCAATCTATCTTTAGGTTGATTTGGCCATTTCGGGTTTTAATTGCTTGGACATGTGCGTAAACCGATCTGTTCGGGATATATATTTACATAAAGCTAACCCAACCGCACACATAATGACCAAACCAACCCACCCCAACCCAGACCAACCCATTAAATTGGGATTGGGTTGGTTTGTTTTTTTGGTAGGATGAACACCCCTACTAGGTGATTTGTGTATTTGATGGTCGATGTTGTTACACCATCCCCTTTCTTACATGAGGTCAAAAATCTCACACTTTTATTATAATTATATAATCAGCAATTAGAAATTAAGACGACTTTCTTGCTGCATATACAACACAAGTCACACTCAAGACAAGAGTCCACACACGTCTGAGTGAAGCAATGTTCAAAAGTACAAAAAAATAATAAATATTAATAACTAACAAAAATAGTCAACACATTTTATCAACAATGTCTTTATTTGGGCTTTGTAGAGTGAATGTTTTGATAGTTCTATAACACTATTAACATCAACATAGTTGATATCTTTAACTTGGAGGTGTATGCCTATTAAACTTAAATTGAATAATAATATTTTAAATTAACTAGCAATTATTGAAATAATAAAAGAAATATTAGATGTAATTATAATCAAATATTTAAAAGTTTCAAGTATATTATTTAAAAATGCTAATATTATATAGAATTAATTTAGATTTCTAGAATCATTATGGTAAAGGATTTATTCTTTTTCAAGAGAGAAAGGCTAGGCAATGCTAAGGATCGAAAAACTAGGGATGATGCCCATAACAATGAAATGATAACTTAGGAAATGTTGGAGTTAAGCACCCCACCTACCTCAATGCCTATCAGGGCGCCCATGTTGGGAACCACCTCAAGGTGCACTTGAACCCTGCCTAGATAACCCCACTCCTACCATTATTATAAAGTTATATTTTTAGTTTATGGGTTTGGTTTGTCATTTTATGGAGTTAAATATGACCACCTAATGATGGTTGATGACAACAACGTGCACATAATCCATTAATGTATGCTCATAGGCTAACTTTTTTATTTTCTTATTAGTTTTAATTAGATGTTTATACCAAGAAAAACTTTGTTTATAATTTAGAAGTGACACTGTGTGCTTGGGTTATGGTGAAATATACAAATGTCAACGCTTAAAAATAATTTATAGCATATTTTTACCCATATTAGAAATAGGTCCCACTTGTTTTATACGTGTGAGATTTCATAGGTAATTGAAGGTCTATCACAATAATTTTTTTTGTGATTTCGTGCCTTATTTTTGGATGATAGTGTGCCTAATTCAATGATTCTCTATTGCTTGAATTTAATTGATGTAAGCGGTTTTAAATCATGTTCTTGTCGACTTGATGCAATCGTTTATGCTTGACCCAGTTGTAGTTCAAAATTCACCAACTCACATCAATGACAATAGAAATGATAGGTTGAGAATTTAAACATTGAGTGCAATGGTTTGTATTAAATTTAACATATGCTTCTAACAAGGTGTAGGCATCTTAAACTTTTATGGGGTTAAGAAATAGAAGCAATGAAAATTTAGAAAAAAGAATAAAAGATGAAAAGGTAACTATTTGTTACCATACTACACAAACCTAGCCACAACCAATGAAATATAAATATTTTCCTATTGATTGAAGGGGTGGCAACACATGTTGCATACTACTTATTTAATGTTTGAAATGAGAGTTGTAATGACTTCATCATGATTTTTTTTTTTCGCCTTTTTTGTTATGATGAGTCTTTTTAAGGTTGCACTTGTATTCTTTAGCTGCATTTAACCTTTTAGAATCAGTGAATTGAATAGCATTTCCATAAACCAATTGCTAAGAGATACATATAGTATCTAACCAAGCATTTAAGAAATCGGGATAGTATTTGACCATTGGCTAACAAATAAATCATTTTGATTTGAAATGCATATCATTATGTTTGAAATAATAAAAAAAGAATAGCACTTGTAACTAAATCTAGTTTTAGGTAGTTTTGACATAGTTTCGTTCTCATAGACTCTAAGTTTAGAAACTTTAAATAGCATAGAAATTGTGTCAATTAAAATTTTTAAATGAAATAATTATTTTATGGTAAGATAGATCTTAACAAAATTGGACTACTCTTAAAGTACAAATAAACAAAATTTATGATGAAAAGCATTATTAAAAATCATGATTATATGATAAAGATTGAAAAAAATTTACAAATCATATGTTACATTTGAGGGAAGAAATAATGTTATTACTTAAGATAAAGCTAATTGACATAAACACAAATTCTCATATACGTATACATGAATGATAAGGAGCTAATAAACCATTAACCAAAAAAAGGGTATAACATATATGTTGTTGCCTTTTTAAGAGGTATTAGAAACATAGATTTTAACGATTCATTACTAGAATTAATATAAGGAAGTCTACATGAAGGACAAATATCTTTGAATTGTTTTTTTTTTTTTTCAATTTTTTTTTATAAGCCCTAATGATCTTATAGCTTTTAGTGTTTTGTCAAGGTGTTAAGGTGATTGGTAGATGATTTTCCCTTATTTGGCAAGGTGGTGCCTAGGTTAGCTTTGTGGATAAAACGAAATAAATTTTAAGTGTATACGTATAACAAGTCAACGTGCAAGTACGTTGCACGTGATTTAAAGTTCTTTAGTATTTAAAAAGTAATATTTTATTAGTTCTTTTCTCCTCCTTTTTTGTTCAGATTGAGGATCGGCATTGAGAATTAAGTAATGATTTTTATTTTGAAGTGATTAAAAGAAAATTGTAAGAATTAAGTTAATTTTTTTTTAAATCATAAGTGATTTTTTTCACATATATGGCTGGGTTAAAAAATAAAATATAGCAAGATTGAAGGATTGATGGTGAGAAGAGTGAGATTTTAAAATTTGTAATTTCAGTTTTTTCTGTAACTTTGGGAAGGGTTGGGTAGAAGTTAGAGACATTGAGGAGAGAAGTAGTTTGCCATGTTGGGAGAGAAATAAGGGGAGAAGTAGTTGTATATGTTGGGAGAAAATTCAAGTATTTTGAGATTATCTTAATATATGATATTTTCGATTTTGTGTTGAATTATCTACATACCGTTCAAAAGGAAAAATTGGAATTTTTAAAATCGTTAAAGCAGGAGAAAAAAAGTAGGGGCAAGATACAAATTATTGGTAAATTGATCCCTAGGTGCACGCGCGCGCACACACACACAAAATCAAATATAAAAGACTCTGAAAGAAACAAATATGAAAATCTCACATCCAGTCAATTGAATATTTGTTCTCTTTCCTTAAAACACAAAACAATAAATAAATAAAATTAGGGGGAAGTAAAATTGCAGTTTTATTAAAATCAAAATAGAGGAGGAAGAGAGAAAAGGAAAGAAAAAACAATAAACTAAAACAACAGGGGCTTTTCTCAACACCAGTGGGGGTATTTATCAAACTTTTCGAAATAAGCAGAGATTCCAAAAACACACGCTTCTCTTACTCTCTCTCTTTCTCACTACTTTCTCACTCTTAAAACCTCTTCTTCTACAACTCTTTCAAATCCCATCTTCTCCTGCAATTGTTTTTTTTTTTCCAAAGATCACTGCTTTATTGTCATTCATGGCGGATTCCGGTAAGCAACAACATATTTCAACATCCACTGAAAAGCTCTTCTCTTCTGATTTTCACAACTTCATACTTTTGACAGGGTTTTCTAATATTTCCACAATTTTTCTTTCAATATTACAATTATCATTTAGATGAGCAAGAGAAGAAACACCAATAGGTATTTGAATTGTAAAAGGAATAAACAATCAAATATAAAGAACCCACACGGGTTATCCAACAAAGATGCCATTAAAAATTGCCAAAACTGCATAGGGCAAGAGAGGCATGTAGAAAGTAATAAAATGAAATAAAATAAACTTTTATAAGAAAGCAATAAATTAACCCATCATGTAGAAGGTTTGAATCTCTTTACAGATGATCTTCATATAATCTTATCTTCTCCTTATTTTCTTTTCCCTTCGCAAAAGGTGCAACAAAAACCACTTAGGTGAAACACTAACCCCTTCTAAGTAAAGATTTTAGAAGCTTATAAAGTATTTATTAAAGTAAATCTTAGGCCTTGTTTGGTGTGTAATTTTAAAATAGTTTTCTGTTTTAAATTCAAGATTCTTAGAATTTGTTTTTAAGTCAACTGCCAAACGATCCTAAAAACAATTGTATTAGTTGAGTAATTTCTCATTTTTTGCTAGGTTGAATTTATTTATTTTTTATAAAATATGTTGATTTTGAAAATAAAAAAGTATTCTCGTTGTTGTATAGTTATAAATATGGAAGAAAGGTTTAAGATATCCTTTTCATACGCGTCTTTGGAAATTTTTTTGCAAATTTTTGGGAAATGCTTTATGATTTTAAGAATTATAGAGAAGCACCACGCCTTCTTAGGGACTTCCTAGGTGATCTGAGGTGAAAATGCCTATGTGACGCCTTGACAACATTGATTGCATCTAAAGTAGTAACATTATAGGTTATACACTCAAATATTTAATTTAAAAGAAGGATTTCCTAATCTATCTATAAAATATAAAGTTTATTATTATAAATTAATGCATATTGTGATACTTGATGTCTTGCTCATGCAAAACTAGAAACAAGAACCACTACATTATTTTTAGTCAGTCTAACAAAAAGTGACAAGTCTAAAAATAATTTCATATGTTCAAGTAAAGCTTCAAGATCGATAGAAAATAAAGGAAATGAATTTAAAATCTAGTAATTACTGATAATATTTGTTTTTCTAGTCCAGAATGATGAAAAATCTATATGAGTTTTAGTACTTCAGAGCATTTTGATAGACATTATATGCAAAATGCTCCTTTTGTATAGACCCCTATACTAATTTGATAATTCCTATTTTTAATATATCTATACCATCTAATGTACCTTATCTAGTTCAATACAATACTTAAAGATCCGTTAACCCTTTTGACTTTAAAGACAAAAATTAGAAATTTAATGTCTTATTATTGATACTAATTTTGTTATGCATAACCTAATAAGACAATTTCTCGTCTCATCCTTAAAAAACAATGCTTTTCTCAATTCTTCAACTAAAGAAGAAAAAGAAGCTAAATTAAGACTAAAATGGTGTGCTTTAAAAGGACTCATCATAACAAACAGGGCGGAAAAAAAAATAAAATCATGATGAAGTCATTACAACTCTCATTTCAAACATTAAATAAGTAGTATGCAACATGTGTTGCCACCCCTTCAATCAATTGGAAAATATTTATATTTCATTGGTTGTGGCTAGGTTTGTGTTAGTATGGCAACAAATAGTTACCTTTTCATCTTTTATTCTTTTTTGTAAATTTTCATTGCTTCTATTACTTAACCCCATAGAAGTTTAAGATGCCTACACCTTGTTAGAAGCATATTTTAAATTTAATACAAACCATTGCACTCAATGTTTAAATTCTCAACCTATCATTTCTATTGTCATTGATGTGGGTTGGTGAATTTTGAACTACAATTGGGTCAAACATAAATGATTGCATAAAGTCGACAAGGACATGATTGAAAACCACCTGTATCAATTAAATTCAGGCAATAGAGAATCCTTGAATTAGGACACACTAAAATTACTGTGATAGACCTTCAATGACCTATGAAATCTCACACATATAAAACAAGTGGGACCTATTTCTAATATGGGTAAAAATGTGCTATAAATTATTTTTAAGCGTTGACATTTGTATATTTCATCATAACCCAAGCACACACAGCGTCACTTCTTAGTTATAAACAAAATTTTTTTTGGTCTAAACATCTAATTAAAACTAATAAGAAAATGAAAAAGTTAGCCTATGATCATACATTAATGGATTATGTGCACGTTGTTGTCTTCAACCATCATTAGGTGGTTGTATTTAACTCCATAAAATGACAAACCAAACCAATAAACTAAAAAGATAACTTTATAATAATGGTAGGAGTAGGGAGATCTAGGCATGGTTCAAGTGCACCCTGAGGTAGTTCCCAACATGGGTGCCTTGATAGGCATTGAGGTAGGTAGGCTGCTTAAGCATTGCCTAAGCTATACATGTCATTATGGGCGTAAACAGCTTAAACTTTCGATCTTTAGCTTTGGCTGGCCTTTCTCCCTTGAAAAAACCCTATACCATAATGGCTCTAGAAATCTATACTAATTCTATGTATTAATTTCATTTTTAAATAATATGCTTGAAAATTTTTAAATATTTGATTATAATTACATCTAATATTTATGTCATTATATCAATCCTTGTTAGTGTTGGCGGTCTTTTGATTTACAAATATTATATATTTCAATTTATGTTTAATAGATGTATACTTCTAAGTTAAAGTTATTATCTATGAAGATATTCACTCTACAAAAAAAAAGGGGATACATAGAAGTTGTCATTAACATAGTTAACAATAACAAAAGTGCAATTGGAAGCATAGAAATTGTCACTATTTGAGGTTTGCCATGATTTCTTGGCCCTGTTTACCACTTGTATGGTGATTGCAGATGTGGTACTTACTGCAATTCTTTCCTTTCAAGCTCGATTTGTCTATGATAACTTTTCTTGTTTTGAAAATTAACAATTTTATATAGTAGTTAGCATCTTTTTGGGCTGGTAATAGTAGTTTGTCAAAGGGGTTTGCTCTGAGCGATTGGCTCAGAGGATGGGGCAATTTTGTATAGTTTTAGGGGTCAGTTTTTTTGGTAGGTTGTTTTGTATTGTTTTTGAACAGTGATTTTAATCACATAATACATACACTTTTGTTTCTTTTAAAAAAAAAAAATTAACAATTTTATTTGAGCCATGTGATAGAGAAGCTATGAAATCTCACATTAGCCTGCACCTATAGGAATAAAAAAATTGTCTTCCTTTGGGGTACATGGATGTGAAGGAGAGTAAATACCAATCGACTGTACTCTTTCGGCTTGGTTTGGTTTGGTTGTTGGCTTGGTTTCAGTTTGTAAAAGTGTAAAACCAATTGCATTTGCTTTGGTTTTTGTTTTGATATGAAGCCAACCCAAAACGAATTGTGGACACCAGTGGGCATTTTGGTTTATTCTAACAATTGGATTATTTTCTTTCAGATACTGATGGGTTTATGATCCCAAGCTTGACAGGAGGAGATTCAGAGCTGCCTAGTGTGGCACATGTTCCTGAGATAGATTCAAAGCCTTCTCCTAAGGTCTGTATCAAAAGGCTTCTCCTCTCCAGAAATTTACAAAAAAGTTGAATCAGAGATTGACTGTTATATGTTTATGGCTACCAAATTTATATCTAAGCTTTGACTTGTAGCATTCATCTCATCAACATTTATCCAGTCACTTGCAGTTTCCTTTCTAGTTTTCTGCAGCAAGGTTTATACTTAGATGCATTACATTTGGGACAGGTCACCAAGGAAGAGGATAATATCTATTTAGGGCCACACGGGGCCCCTCCTTCACAAGCAAAGCTCCAAGAAACGAAGGCAGCTGGGCGTAAGCAGCGGTTCAAGCAGAAGCTGAAGGAAGCTGATAGAAAGTTCTCAGGAATAGGAAGGGAGAACAAGATGGAGAATCTGCGTGCGCTAGTAGGCAGCAGCAAAGGAACCAAACCCATGTCAAAAGGCTCTCCAAGGGATTGGCTTGACCCACATTGCCATGAGTCTCAGTTTGAGAGGTCTTATTCTCAATAAGTAGGAACTGGTTTAGTGACCTTGGATACTATCATTGAAGCTTGGTTTTTAAGTTTGTTAAGAACCCCAAGTACTCAAAATTTGCTATCTTATAGGCAAGTCCTGTTAAGTTCATGTATCTTCACCATAAGCCCATGATCAGAGATTTACATGGGGGCTTACATATATATATTGTACTGTGTTCAAGTGTTTATTTTCTTGTGAAATTGAATGGTATCTTTTTCAAGAGCTCCAGCTTCCATGACTGTGTTCTTTAAATATTTAAAGAAAATTGTGTGATTGTCTCATTTGAAGTTTCAAGTGTTCATTTGTTTGAAGATAGGGCTATCTGAGGATCAAATGACAGTAATTTTCATTAGTTTCCTCGGGCAATTGACTGCAACTCAAAATAATTTTCAATAAATTGTGTTTTTATTTAACAGTTGTTGATGCCCCTCTCCTTCTCTCTAAGATTGTACGTACTACGCCCTTCTCATGAAGTTGGGCAGTTATGAATATAAGATCATAATAATCATTTTTAATTCATTGATTATTATGTTTTAATAAGATCATTATGAATGTTAATACATAAAGAAAACTGATTAAGTAAGTGAATTAATAATAACACAACAAAATGACTTAATTGTGATTAAATCAGTTTAGAATACTCATAAACTGCAAATCAAACTAAACCAAACCAAACCTAACTCAATAAAAATGAACAAAACTGAACGATGAGGCCGGGTTTTCAACGAAACCCCTACCTTTACACCTTCATCTTCCACAATATCATTACGTTTCTACCTTCATCAAAGTTAAGCCTTTGAATTGGTTTGGTCCAAAGAAAGCTTGGGTTAACTGAGTCCCAAAAAATAAACATGGCAGCAAAAGGACAGAAATTAAAACATATAAGAAAGATGGTTGTAGAAAGAATTTGTTGAACACAACAAAATAAAAACATTACACAAACATGGCAAGTTAGAAGGTTAAATTACTTGCCAAATGTGAAAAGAAGGAAAAAAAAACCTAGGATAGAAGTTGCATTGAAGATGATCTCTGCTCTCTATGGAACCAGAGCAAATCGTAGCTTTCTTCGTCGTTCTTTCTCATCATCTTTATCGCACTGGCACCTTGATCCAACCATTAGCAAATGCAATTGCTAGTATCACAAAAGGAGTTGACATGCCAAATATAATTATGTATGGTAAGGGTGTTGTCATTGGATTCTCTCCTTTCCTCTCTCCTGCTGTCTGCCAGAACCTACATATACAAATTCTCTGTCATTTCATTGAAAACAATGAATGACATGGGACATATTTAACAAATTTCCAGTGCCCATTTCATTTCAATATAAGAAAAAAAAAACATTTATGTGAAATTGGAAGGAAGGTGGTGGAAGTTCAGAATAGCCAATGTTTTTCCCAGTTTTTTGTTCTTTATTTTTTCTGTCCTTTAAATTACTACAAACATGTTACAACCTAAGGCAAGACACAAGTTTGAACCAAAAAAAGAACTGCTTACTGTTCAGGCTCTTCTTCTCTTGTTATGAACTTTTTCTTTCCTGCTTTCTCTCCATCTCCTCCACCTACAGAAACCAAATGTATTGCAAATCATTTGGACCAAAGCACATAATAACATGAGAAGGAATTCTAATATCATAAATAAATTAAAAAGGTAAGAGCTTTTATCATCTTACCTAAGTTTGCATGAACTTTGAAACTCTGGGACTTTCTATTGGGTAAGGAGAAGAGATTACTAGTGAGAGTAGTAGATAATGGATTTGGGAGCAGAGAAGGAATACAAGTAGGAGAAGAATGAATCAACAAAGCCATTTTTGTTTTTCTCTTTGTTTTTTTATTTTTTATTTTTTTCTCTTTCTCTTTCTATTGCACATTAGCTCCTGCCCTTCACATGGATGTTAGGCTTTTGGATATGGGTGGACAATGTCTCTCTGTAAACTCATCTATATCTACCCAATGAAATGACCAAAATACCCTTATCTCTCTCTCTCTCTCTCTTATGTATATATTTTCTTGCAATAGGAATGAGTTTTCATAAAATGACCAAATTATGAGTCAAATTGTGGATCTATTTGTTATAATTTATATTTATTCCTATAATAGATTTCTCGTCATTACAAGGGTCCGGAGATTTTTCACGATAAATAGAGTTATTTATGTAAATTATTGTAATTATGATTATGCCGATAAATTTGTTATATTGCTACTTTAACCGTAGTGGATTATCGAGTGTTATTACTTTAACACAACACACAATAGAGAAAGAGGTTCATCTTTTAATAAATGGAGCTTCTCATTACAATAATTCTAAACTATTTTACTTCATTATCATTTCAAATTTTAAATAAGGAATGACAGAAAATGACTATTTGTTATCAAATTTGACCTCTCATAGTTTTATATTATATCTATTTTTATTTGAGGGTAGTTAAACTAGACTCATATATATTCAATTTCATATATTATTGGATTAAGTCCTTATTATATTAATTTTTTAACCCAATAATATAGAGTAGGAATATATCCATATCAAACATGATAAAAATATTTTTTAATTGAGCCATATTAGTTACAAAATTAGTGATGTTGTTGTAAATATATGAAAGCGGCATTTCTATTTATTTTTGTTAACTCTTAAATATATATATAACCTAATGTTGTCATGGTGAACTTACTTTTACTTTTAACACACTACTATTTTTATTTCATTGTTTTTTTCTTGGCAGATAAACAGTGGAATTTGATATAACTTCAAAGCTTGCATTCCATTTTAGACTATTGAGCCAAAGGCTCAAACTTATGTCATTAATTATTTTTTTTTTAATTTTTTTTAAAGAAGTATAAGTTTTACATGCATATTAAAGGTTGGCAGCCAATTTATAGGATCTAAAGTCTTCACCTTTACACATTAGAAGAGAAAAAAAATAATATATTGCATCTAACAAATATATATATATAATTTTTTTTTTCTTCTCTGTTAATTTCTTCAAACAAAATTCATGGTTTTTGACCTTTTGTACAGCTTAAAGGTAGGAAAAAAGAAATGCAATTATATTGTTTTTCTTTTTAGTTTTATTAAACCATTTATATATGAATATGATTTGATTCAAATCCCACATTTTCTTAATGTTAAATTCCATCTTGGATTGAAATGACCCACTTGAAGGTAGGACTTGAATTCGATCAGGACTCTCTCACTACCTTCCTTATAATAGTACAAATAAATTAAAGTTGGTTTGTATTGATATATTGATAAAAAAGTATTACTACCCTTTAAATATATACATATAAAGCATGTTAAAAAATACAAGAAGGATCTCTTTGGTAACTAATACATGGGACCATGCCCATCAACATCATTTCTGTTTTTATTCAATTTGTACAAAATATAATTTCTAATTTTTATTCCCTCAAATTGAAATTGATGAGAGGGTAGCACTTTACCACATTAAATATATATCATGAGAGGTACTGAATAAAATTGAAAATTATGAGACCAACGTTGTTCCTTGAATTAGAAGAAAAATGACAGAAGCTCATAAATATTAATATATACAGATTGCTTCAACTATTTTTGCTTGAATTTCTGTGTATTTTGTCGGTGAGCACATGGTGAGGTTGCTTCAATTTCATGTCCAGCCAAAAGAAAGAAAATTCCCTCTGAATGATCCCTTCATACACGTGTCTTCATCTCATTGGTTTGATGAATGACTTCTGACCTACCTTCAACTATGCCCACAGCTCATATAACTCCATTGTTGATCTGTCTTTCACTCCTCACTCACTCTCCCCTCTTTCTTCTCCACCCACCACCCATTATCATTTCTTGATATCTTCTGCAATTTTCTCAAGTTGTTCTTCTTCAATCAATAACAATGGCAGAGAAGGTATGTGTATTGTTAAAGATAGCCCATGAAATTTTCTCTCTTGCCCACTAATGATTTTGCTTTCAAATCCTTTTTTTTTTATCACTTTTGTAACTTTTGGCCTTTTGGGTCTAAATAGTTTTGAGTTTTTTGTTCAATTTCAGATGTCAACGTTGGTGTTGAAGGTAAATCCTGATTGCAATAAGTGCTACAATAAGATTAGAAAAACCCTCTGCCAATTCCACTATGGTGAGTTCTTTATATGTTACCAAATTCAGGTAAATTATATTCATATATATATTTCTGTTTTTTTTTTTTTTTTGGTGCAAACATGTATGTAATTGCTTTCATACATGTTCTGTTTTAAGATTGCTTTCATTTTTCATGCAATGAGAAGGGAAACTTAGTTATATATGTGTGTGTGTGTTGTTTAATTTGATAACAAGAGAAATTAGGAGCCAGACATGGGAGAAGAAGCAAAACATAGTTACAATATCAGGTCCCTTTGATCCACAAAACATGTCAAAGATGCTGGCAAGCAAAGCTGGAAAGGCGATCAAAAGCATTGAGATCAAAGGAGATGGCAAGAAGGGTGATGAAAAGCCAAAACCTAAGGAACCTGAGAAGCCAGCCGGAGGAGATAAGCCGGCGTCCGACAAGAAGCCCGATAAGAAGCCAGAGGGTGGAAAGTCGGCGGAGAAGCCACCGGAAAAGGCGGCTGAGGCTCCTAAAGCAGCAGAGCCAGCAAAGGCAGCAGGGATGAAGATGTATGAACCAATGACAGTTGTTGCATATCCTGTGGCTCAACAACCATATGGAGTTTATTATCAAGGTTATGAAGGTTATGAAGGGGCTCCTCCTCCTCCATATTATCATGGTTATGGAAGGCCAGTTTATAATTATGAATCAAGCAGAGGATATGTTCATGGTTCTGATTACTTCAGTGAGGAGAATCCATCATGCAGCATCATGTAATGTAATTGACCAGCCCTTTTTCATACAATGTATCTTGAATTTACAATATTAATTGGAGCTCATCCTCTTCTTCTTTTTTATTATTATTTATAATGTAATGGTTTTCTTGATGTAAGCGTGACATAAGTTCAGTTTGTACTCAAGGCTGCTGAATAAAATGGAGCACACTGTAATTTAAAGCATATGTTATGGAGAAAATTGTAATATTGAAACCTATGCCTATCCCTCTTTTGTAAGCTTCACTTTTGTTTTTGTCTTTTTTTGATCAAATTGCAGATAAAGATGGCATTACATGTACTTGTATTTATATATATATATATATAGTTTTTGGACCATCATTGTAGATAATCTATTGGAAGTGATTGCATTTTTATTTGAGAAAGAAATAATGTTAATTATATAACCAGCTCTATCATCAAATTGTACATTTCAAGATGAATCAAACCGGTTCGTGATTCATTAATTTTCTTCACCCCTAAAGCCAGCTAACAAAAATAGTTGAACTTGAGAGTTTTGGGTTCCCAAATCGACTCTTTACTAACCTAACCGATAACATTATTAGAGCAAAGGCTACTTTGCAAATACTTTCTGTAATATGTGGATTTATTTTCCTTGGTTGGAGTGCTTTATTATCACTCCCATGTGGTAACATGGGGACAGCTAAAGGGGGCTTGCTTTTACATCTAGGGATGCTTCATTATTAAGGAATGGCTAGGAGGATCTGTTCCAATTTTAATTGATGAGCAAATTCTTTTGCTATTATATTTCTGAAAAAATAAAATAAAATGTAAGATTAGCTTTTCTTTATTTTTATTTTTTATTATTTCCTTTGTCTCCTAACAAAAATGGGAATTAAGAAAACCAAAATCTGAAAACACAAATAAATAAATCAAAATATTAAAAAACTTAAATAAGGAAAGGAATATTGAAGCCCATGTTTTTCTCTTTTAGGAGTTAAATAAAAAAAAAACTTGACAAAATCATGATTTACCCTATTCATCCCTTGTGTGAAAGAGAGACTTATGAGAAAAAAGGAGAAAGAATAATACAGATAAATAAGCTATTAAATTAATATCTTTACTGTTGCTCTTTGATCAGCTGGGATTAAACAAACCAATTACCAATGCATTGATATAAGCACTAATGGAGTAAATAATCTTATTTATTATTATTATTATTTTCATTGCACCAATGCATTGATGAGCATTACAGAAACCATTAAATAGTCCATGTTAGGAAATGAATTGATGAGCATTATAGAAAGTATTAAGTTCTATTAATAATCCATTTTATTAATTCAAAATGCTTTCATCATTTACAATAGGTATGATGGCACCAATCAATTTGTTGATTTAAATAATTTTTTTTTTCAAAAGTGATCACTTAGTCATCACCTATCAATTTTTATTTTGAATCCTTGTTTTCTTTTGAAGAGACTAAAGTAATAAAACTTATCAACAAGCACAAGTCATTAGTAATATTTTATGAGAACGATGTTGATTTTTTTTATAACGAGCATTAAAAAGATAGTCGTAAGTGCCTATTATGTCATATTTGAAAAGATTGTATAAAGCATGCTTTATAGTAAGTAGTCTTTTCATCACATGCATTGATTAATAGACTCCATCGAGTAGGGAGAACATAGAAACCTTTTTACAAATTAAAAATTATATTAACGCTGATGTGGTGTACGGTGCTTGAAAGATGTTTTATTTTAATTTTTTTTTTTATGATGATGTGGTGATGTCGTATATTGTCACGTCAATTTAGGTATAGATTTGAATACATATCTTAAGTTATTTTAGTATTCATCAAAAAAAATTTGATGACTTAACTCCAAATGAATGGAAGTGGAAAATAAGTATGCCTTATGCAAGGTAATAACTTTAAATAGACTCAAAAGTAAGGTTCTAAAAAGTCTTATTTCATGATTTTACTTTCTCCATCAATGCAAGCCAAAATGTTAACCATTTTGGTGATTGAAGACAATTTCTTTGGAGGAATGATGATGACAAGTAGGTGCTATATATAATTGGTTGTAGGTGGCTCAACCATCATTTTATTCCTCTTGTTTTTTTTCTTTTTCCCATCCAATGGCATTAAAATCATGAACCTTGGTTTATTACAACATGAAGAAAAAGCTTGATTGTTAATTTATAACAAGGTGTTGGAATATTTTGTGACGGGGGGATATCTTAATTCCTGGGTTTTTTTTTTTTTTTGGATTTTCTGCTACATCCTCAAAGGTGAATACAACATTTCATTTTTAAGTAAGGACTCGCGCTCATTCAGCTAGGTATACATACGCCTGAGGTCCTTGGATCATTCTCTAACCACCAATATATACATGTATCTCAAGGATATAAGATACTGATTCATTTAGGTACATGCAAGCCTGAATCTTTTTTTTTGTTTCCCACACGAGGTATCTCCGTGTCCTTCGGGTACATGACTAATCCTAGATCAAGGTGAGAGTAAAATGGTAGAACTCTTCCAATGAGGACGCCTTTAAAAATTGAACCTTAAAATTTTTATATTAGAACAATCTTGAAACGCAGTCACTTTCATTAAGCCAACGACTCTGATCTTACAACTGCAAAGGCAGTTGGCCCATTAAATCAATTTCATTGCAATTAAATGGAGCTTAGGTGGGCTATTGAATGCACTGAACTAATATGCTGATTTTTTTTTTTCTTCAAACAACTAATTCAACAACTTGAATTAAATTATGTCCTATCAAGGAAAGAAAAAAAGAAAAGAAAAAGAAATGTGCAGACCAAGATTGGAATCATTTGAGGGTGATAGCTCCACCCAATTATCTGTTAACAAAGGACTCACACTTCTGTAATTCATGGTAGCTAAGAGTCAAAGATTTTGGCCCATACGATGAACCTTACCAAATGCAATGTATATTAGTACATCAAGATAGCATTCTTATTTATTTATTTATTTTTCTAATAATAACTTTACTCCATTCATTTGTTAATCTACTTGAAAGTGCAAGCAAGTAAGGAAAATTTGATAACAATGCCTTTTTTGATTCCTTGTAATAAAACACTTGATTTTCATTGATATTCATCAAGTAATGAGGCAATAAGGTGAAATTTGCTACGCCATTTTATGGAATAAGCAGCCATTATGAACATTGAGTTTGGGAAAAGAATTTGATGAGTTAAGTTGAGTTGAATTAGTTTTTCATTCTAATTCATAAATGTTAGGCATTTATATTGGTTGTAATATATTAAGTGAGATGCCGTTATATTCTTTTAGTGGTATTTGTTGCAAATGAATTAGTCTCTGCACTACATATTAGTTGTCACAGGGACACTAACCAAATTAAAAATAAAAATAAAAATAAAAATAAAAATAGAAATGAAATATAGTAATTATGCAAGATTTGTTGACTTGGAAATATGAGTATTCATGGGTTGGGTTGGGTCGGATTGGGGCTAAAATCTAACTCAATCCAAATAGTTTGAATTGATAAATTTAAAATCTAACTCAACCCAATTCAAACTATTCGAGTTCAGTTTGAGTTGGGTCTGTTTGATCGGGTTAGACTTTAGCCTCATATTTGACATATAATTTATTGATATAAGAACTTTAATTATTCATTTATCGTTTAGATTTGTCAGTAATTTTTTTTCACTATTATTTTACAATGTATAGTCTGTTAATTTTACATATTAGTAGATAGTAATAATAATTTGTAAAATAGCAACACATTAATTGAGATTGTATATATTAATAGTGTAGTAACCCTATGATATGTGTATAAATATATATATATTATGGTATAAACTAAATTAGATAATATTAGATAAGAATCATAAGATACATATAAATCTTAAAAAAATAATAGTTAGAAAGATATTTTAAGATTTTAACACTTACCTCGCTTTGGATCAGTTTAATCGAGTTTTTAGGTAAACTGATCGGGTTGAAAATTTTAAAACCTAACTCAATCCAAACAAACTATTTAACCCAATTCAAATCAGTTTAGAAGATTCGATTAGGTGGGATTGAGGAGCACCCCTACTTGGAAGGTTGAAGGGAAAGTAAATTATTGTGGGTAACAAAAATTTCATCCATCAAATGCGCCAGGACTTGGGATTAGAACCCAACTAGCTGAGTAAAACACCTGTGGTGACAGCCACAGAAAATCCCATTTTTACAAACAATATCGGAAAGAAAAAGTTTTTCAGGCGGCCAGCAACAATCCACTGTAATCCAAATCTTCGACAATCCCGTCAAACTTGGCTTCCAAAGCTTGATCTGTTAAAGCAATCTTGGCTTGCGAGACCCCCCTATACGTCTCTCGTTACCCATCTCTTGTCACCCTTTTTGGCTTCTGTAGATGGGTATCTCAAATCACAGCCCTTAGCACTTGAATTGAAGACCTTCTTCTCATAATCTTTCAGCTTTGAATGGAATTTTAACGCAATGCTTAGTGCGTTGAAAAGTTCTATAGATGCGTTTTGCACTTGTTGCCGTTGGGTCTTAGGGACAGAAAAGGAAAGCTTTTCAAGTTCTGTGAAATGGGTTTTCTTCATTTGAAGCCTTGGATGCTCAAATCTTAACATGTTGACAATTTTGGAGGTTTTCAATTCATGCCCTTTATTTCTTTTCATCAAATTTCAATTGGCTCTCTCGATTTTGCGGTGTTTATAGCCTTGTTCATGGAAATCTGGGCCACCCTGTGACGAATTTATCAGCTTTCCCTTAAATTATGGATATTGCTGTTGTTGTTGAAAAGGTTTAGGAGTTAGATTAATTATAAAGGATTCATGGCTCTCCCTCGGAAGGCCCGTATCAAGGATGCGGCGTTTCGCCGAGTGCTGCCTCTGATTCTGATTTCTTTGATAGGAGTTGCATTTCTAGTTTTTCTTCTTAAAACCAATTCAGTTTCAAGTGCGGTGGTTTCATCTTCTCATGGGATTCATGGCAAATTTAATCACATTTTACATGTTAAAAGACCCAAGCTGGTTAAACAGAATTCATTGTCAATTTCACTTGACAGAAGGAACAGCTTACCGCCAAGAAACTTAGACGTTTTCCCAACACTAGCTAAGGACCATGTAACAATTGTTCTTTATGTTCATAACCGGCCTCAATATCTTGAAGTAGTGATTCAGAGCCTTTCCATTGTAGAAGGAATCAATGAGACTTTATTGATAGTTAGCCACGACGGGTACTTCCAGGAAATGAATAAGATCATAGAGGGCATTCGTTTTTGCCAAGTGAAGCAAATCTTTGCTCCATACTCACCACATCTGTTTCCTGATAGCTTCCCTGGTGTATCTCCGGGAGACTGCCTGGAAAGAGATGATCCACAGAAGGGAAAATGTGTTGGGCATCCAGATCAATATGGGAACTACCGAGCTCCTAAGATAGTTTCGTTGAAGCATCATTGGTGGTGGATGATGAATACCATATGGGATGGCTTGGATGAAACTAGGGAGCACTCGGGTCACATTCTCTTCATAGAGGAAGATCATTTCGTGTTTCCCAATGCCTATCGAAACATCCAGCAGCTTATAGAGCTAAAGCCCAAGAAATGCCCCCTTTGCTATGCTGCAAACTTGGCCCCGTCTGATGTGAGTTCAAAGGGAGAAGGGGGAAACATGTTGATTGCGGAGAAGATTGGCAATGTAGGCTATGCTTTTAATAGAACAGTTTGGAGTAAGATTCATTCCAAGGCAAGAGATTTTTGCTTCTTTGATGAGTACAACTGGGATATAACTATGTGGGCTACCATTTACCCTTCATTTGGGGGTTCGGTTTACACACTAAGGGGTTCTAGGAGAAGTGCGGCTCATTTTGGAAAGTGTGGATTACATCAGGGACAAGGGCAGAAAGGTGCTTGCATTGATCATGGTGCAGTGAATATTGAAGTAGAAGAGATTGATAAGGTTCCTAATCTTAAATCTGAATGGGAAGTGCATTTCATCCAGTATCAACAGGGGTATGGAGCTGGGTTCAAAGGTTGGGGTGGCTGGGGGGATGATAGGGATCGGCAGTTATGCATGGATTTTGCAAATATGTATCACCGAACAGCCGCTACATCATCTTTGACAGAGCTTAAAAAATCTGGTATATCTCGAGTAATTTAATTGTAGTAACTAGCAATAATACAGAAGTTTTCTCTTCCACTTTTTCCTTTGAGGATATACTAAAAGATGGTGTAGGCAGATGGTACTTAGAAAGATTTATTTTGTATTTTTTTTTTGCTTTCTTCCAAATATTGCACGAATGATGTTGGATTTCTTATTGTTAATTTCAATGAATAGGCTGACAGTTAACTGTTTCTGTCCTTAGGATTTTAATGCCTTAGTTCCCTTTCTCATTTTTAATTTCATTGTTATTCTTTCTTGTCTCCTCGAAGTATAGGGGAATATGATTTGAGCCATTTTGTTCATTAACGGTGGAATCCATGGCTGAATGTTTTGGTATGACGCATGCAAGGTATGGGCCCATGGTTGAGTCCCAATGCTCCTTAAAAGAAGGGAAAAAAAAGAAAAAAGAAACAGCGGACGTTCTGAGAATGATTTACTTGAGAGATGAAGAATTTGTGTGCATATTGAATTTATTCTTGCTTGGTTAGCCTCAATTTATTCCTTCTGTGCTCCTGGTTGAGAATTCAACCTTCTGCTGTTATTCGAGTATTGCGTCTCACTGCTAGTAATTATATTAGTGGTGTGACTCTAAAACTAGGGGTCACAGTTTTATTCAGGGTGAAGATTTTTCAACCAGCATAATTCAAATCCATTTTAGGAAGGATACTTAGAATTCATCTTAAGAGGGCACCTGCCATTTTGGTAAGTTTATGCGTCTGACCTGTGAGAATGCTATTAGATAATTGGAGTTAAAAACCAGTAAAGCTTTACAATTAGTTGTGAAGGTGCTCAATCTTGGTGCTAAGACTCTGAATGATCTGAACTTTTGGGATGTTTATGGTCGGATTACTTAGAATGCTTTGACACAAGTGATGTTAGACTAGATTTTGAGTAATTAATCCTTAAGCATAATGGTCTGCTTTAATCATTGTGAACAAAGTTCTTGGTTGTACATCCTCTTATTAATATATACTTTTATCTTGTTTTGTCTCAAAAAAAAAAAAAAAACCATTGTGAACAAAAAGATAGCAGATATTGTGCGTGATAACCACCTGAAGCATGCACTTAGTCACGAGGATAAGCTTTAGTTGTCAAGACTCAAGAATATGTTCTTTGCCAATACTCCTAGTGGCCAATGAGGCATTGACCGTGTGGTTTGAGGTTCGACGTGTCAACTGGTTCGCTAGGGTTCGAATCCTTTCCCAAAGGTTATTGCTAGTGATTTGGTGGGCGGATTAGTCGGATTTGTCTGGCGTATGCTGGGTCCGGATACCGCCTGAGGGGGTAGGGGGACTAACCACTAACTTTATCTCTTCTCAAAAAAAAAGAAAAAAAAATCCTCCTAGTGAATAACTGCCATTACACCCTATGTATACATGTCGGTATGCTTTAGATCAACTCCAATTATGTTTTCTGAGTTCTTGATGGGCATTTATTCTTGAAACAATTCTTGCTCATTATTATTGGTCCAGTCCATTTTTCCATTGAATAAATTATTGAGGTTCCTTTGGTGTTTTAGCAAGGGTCTTCTCTTGTAAACAAAGGAGGGCCGTGTTGTTCTATTGAGCTAGAATATAAGACAGCAAGCTACTTGGGATGTTGGTTATGTTTAAGACATAAATATATATATGTGTATGTGTGTGTAGTTGATCATTTTATATATTCATGTATTGTTATGCGTAGCGAAAGCAAAAGCCAAATAATAAACGCACAAACCCAAATAATCAAATTGATCCAAACGAATGCAAAGAAACACACAAGCAAGAACACGTAAATTTACGTGGTTCGGTGAATATACACTTACGTCCACGGAAGGTGAGAATCAATCCACTAACGAGAGAATGCAAATAGGTTACAATCTATAATCAGATCTAAACAAATTCTCTCAACTCACAAAAGTGCTCTCACACAAATTCTCAATTCTCACACCCCACCTTCTCACACCCCAATGAGGGTTTATATAATACTAGGTGCTAGAGTTAGTTTTCAATACCAATTAGTTTCCAACACAACTAAGAAAGTTTCTAATTTAGACTAGAAAACTAATACACAAGGAAATTGTACGCAAATAGAAATTATCTAATGGTGGGATTGAGCCACACTATATCTAACATGTATGCGTGTATATATGCGTGTATGTGGTTGATCATTAAATATATATGTGTGTATGTGTGTGTGTGTGTGGTTGATCGTTACATACTTCTGGCTGGGTGCATGACATATTGAACCGGTTGAATGATGGTTAAATTATTCGATGGTTTCATTTTCTTCCTGCTTTGTTCATGACAACAGATTTATAGCAATAGCTTCTGATCAGTTCAACGTCACCCAAGGCTTATGGTGGATCAAAAAAGTGTCAAGATTAAATGACATACACCCATAATATGAGAAACTCTCACCTTTACAAATCCCTTCTGTCACAGAACAAGAAGCCAAGTAATTTTTCAATTGGGCGGCCATAGTTGTGCTGAAGGGAGTTCTTTGTTTACCTTCTTATCAATGTGCATAGTTTTCTCTGTGTCACTGAAGTGTTAAGATAGCAGCCTCAAACAGTATAATTTGTATATAGTACATATTAATACCACTTGATAGTGTATGTACATAGCTAAGCAGAAAAGACCACTTTGTGATGGAGCTTGTGTAAATCTTCATGTAATTTGCAGCTTCTTCTTGCTTATAATCATCTATGCCTTGAGACTTGAGTGGTCTTCACATGATTTATTTAATTGGATTTCATATTTATCTCGTTTCTTTTCATTATTTTCTTTGGCGCCTGTTGCCAATCCACTTAACTATGACAGCTCTTCGTCATGCTGGCGGGACCCAAAAATGCAGTTCACACAAAAAACCAGTTTTGCTATTGATCCCTTGGTTTGATTTGTCCATTCCTTGTTTTGGATGAACATACCCTGATATCCCTTTTAAGTTTTGGGGGATGGAAGAGGCAGAGAAGAAGCAATCTCCACTTGCATTTTGAACAGAGGTTCAGTTTGTTATGAGTTGAAACAAGCATTCAAGTATCTATTAACACTTTATTTTCTGTATAAGCTATTGGTTTGGTAAAAGAGAAATGACTAAGGTATCAATTTAGTCAATGAATAGTGTCAAAGCTTTACTTCTCCTCCTTGCCAACATTTGCACAATTCATGTTGGAGAGTATCAATAGTCTTAACTCAGAAGCTTAAGCTAATAGAAATTTAAGGATTCCTTTTGAACAAGGCTTTGCAGGAAATCTAAGTTTTCAGGCTGTAGAGTTTAGATGCCATTGTGTTTGAGAATTCCTTTTTCACATAACACTTAACACTGAACTGTTTGGATATTTGATCTATTGCTTCGATGAAATCTACTTAGCTACCAACGAGTGGTTGGTTTAGTGAAAGCGGACTGAGTCTTAAGGTTGTCTCTGTATAGAAGTTTTATGTTCAATTTTTTGAGGCGTCCTCTTTGGGAGAGGTCTACCATTCTGCTTTCGCTTCGGATGAAAATTAGTCTCGTACTCAAAAGGTTGTGGGCATACATAGGGGGGAAAGCCAAAATAAAAAAAAAAACAAAAAAAAAACTGCCTAGCTTGGCATGGTGCACAAAAGATGCTTAAGTCGCTATTACCGTCATGTTTTTTTGAAAAGTAATTGGAAACGCACTTCTACAAAATTTACTATTTTTTACATAGGCACCCATAGCAAATATAAATAAAAATATCTCCTCAATACGCCATTAGGTTGTGTGGAAACTATAAAGATACGCGATTTTTTTGAAGGAAAATCATTTAATAGATATTTTTGTAACCTTACAGCGAGACCCTCACCGGATAAGGTCCACTGCTACACTGCCCAGAAGAAGAAGCCAGCAAGCTCCAAGCCGAGGCCATGGCCTTCCATCTCTCTTCCTCTTCTTCTTCACCTTCTCATCACTTTGGCTTTGATCCTCACACCCTCTGTAACACTTCTTTCTCTCCCTCTCCCTCTCCCTCTCCCTCTCCCTCTCATACCCTCCTCCTTCACTCCACTTCCTCTCCAATATTTTCATGGACAACAAGAAGAAGCTTCAACCACTCTCTCAAGATATCTGCTTCTTCTCATGTTTCTCTACAAGACCCAGTTCTTCAACAACCCCAAAACCCATCACCCAATAACTCCACAAAGCAAGAATCTCATGACCCAGATGGAAAAACCAGCTCTTCATCCAAAAGCTACATCTGGATCAACCCAAGAAGCCCCAGAGCTTCACAGCTTCGGCAGCAATCCTATGATGCTAGGTACTCTTCTCTTGTTAAATTCTCAGAGTCTTTAAACTCTTGTAATCCAACTGAGGAAGATGTGTTTGAAGTGTTAAGTGGATTGGGCACAAACCCAGTAGAGCAAGATGCTGTAATTGTTCTCAATAACATGGAGAACCCGGACACAGCTGTTCTTGCTCTTAAATTCTTTCAGAAAAAGTTGAAATTGAAGAGAGAGACGATTCTTTACAATGTAGTGTTTAAGGTGTTCAAGAAATGTAGAAATTTTCACAAAGCAGAGTTGTTGTTTGAAGAAATGCTCCGGAGAGGTGTTAAACCTGATAATATTACCTTTTCAACTATAATTAGCTGCGCTCGAGCTTGTTCTTTGCCCGATAAGGCTGTGGAGTGGTTTGAGAAGATGCCGCGGTTTGGATGTAATCCTGATGATGTTACTTACTCGGCTATGATCGATGCGTATGGACGAGCAGGTAATGTTGATATGGCCTTGAGCTTGTATGATCGAGCAAGAACTGAGAGATGGCGTATTGATGTGATCACGTTCTCCACGTTGATTAAGATTTATGGTACTTCTGGTAACTTTGATGGGGCCTTGAATGTTTATGAAGAGATGAAGGCTCTTGGGGTGAAGCCAAACTTGGTAATTTATAACAGATTATTAGATGCTATGGGGAGAGCCAAGAGGCCATGGCAGGCGAAAAATATTTACAAGGAGATGACGAACAATGGTTTTGAGCCGAGTTGGGCTACCTATGCTGCTCTTCTACGGGCTTACAGTAGAGCTCGTTATGGGGAAGATGCAATTAATGTGTATAGGGAGATGAAGGAGAAGAAGCTGGAGTTGAACGTGATATTATACAACACCGTCTTAGCGATGTGTGCTGATATTGGTTACATCGATGAGGCCATTGAGATATTCGAAGACTTGAAGAGTTCTGGGACTTGTAAGCCTGATAGTTGGACATTCTCATCCTTGATTACAATATATTCTTGTAGTGGCCAAGTTTCTCAGGCCGAGGGCATGATGAACGAGATGTTGGAAGCCGGTTTTGAACCTAATATCTTTGTGTTAACATCGCTTATCCAATGCTATGGGAAAGCGAATCGGACAGATGATGTTGTGAGATCATTCAATCGTCTTTTAGAATTGAGCATAACACCAGATGATCGGTTCTATGGGTGTCTTCTCAATGTGATGACACAAACCCCAAAAGAAGAGCTTGGGAAGTTGATTGAATGCATTGAGAAAGCTAAACCAAAGCTGGGTCATGTGGTGAAGCTACTGGTAGGGGAGGAAGCAACCAATGAGGCACTTAAAGATGAAGTCAATGAGCTATTTTGTTCCATTAGTACTGACGTGAGGAAGGCTTATTGCAATTGCTTGATTGATCTTTGTGTAAACTTAAATTTATTGGAAAGAGCTTGTGAGCTACTAGATACGGGTCTTCGCCTTGAGATTTACACAGCTATCCAGTCTAAATCCCCGACTCAGTGGTCTTTGCACTTGAAGAGTCTGTCACTAGGAGCTGCTTTGACGGCATTGCACATTTGGATGAATGACTTTTCTAAAGCACTGGAGAATGGAGAGGAGCTCCCTCCATTACTAGGAATTAATACTGGCCATGGGAAGCACAAGTACTCTGATAAAGGGCTGGCCAGTGTTTTTGAATCCCATTTGAGGGAATTGGATGCTCCGTTCCACGAGGTGCCCGACAAGGTTGGATGGTTTTTGACAACAAAAGTTGCTGCGAAATCATGGCTGGAATCGAGGAAATCGCCCAAACTTGTTTCTGCATAGGATTATTAGGGGGCTTGTTAAGAGAGGATGGCATCTTTCCTTCAATTCCGTATTTTTCATTGCAATGGTGTGTGGATGGATTCTCACCCAGGTTTTCACTTTCTTGAGATGATTATCTTATTTAGTTTTCTTCTTGATACAAAATCTTGTACTTAAGAAATGAATAGAAGTTGTGTTTATCTAAGCTTCTTGTTTCAATTTATTGGAAATTGGAAGTTCCTTTGAAATAATGCTAGAAAAAAGAAAAGAAGAATGGAAAAAAAACAAGGAATGATAGCCATGCAAGTAAAATAGGGATTGATTGGTTCAATAGCTACATATTTAAAAGGTAATTATCCTAATATATGCATATTATTATCCTCTTACATTGGTAAAGATTTTTCAAAAGCAGTAATTTTTTGAAGATCTTCAACATTTGGTCAGTTTTTATTTTTTTTTTAAAATAAATTAAGTTGCTTTAATAAATTCCTTTTCTTGTTAATTACGGAAGATCGGCTACATTAATTTAATATTTTTATTTTTTCTGAATTTATTAATTTAAATTTAATTAAAGGTTGACTAAATATAATCAAATCAAACTTTGTACTTCGTTTGTACTTTCTACTTGTTAAGTAAATAATATTAAATGTATGCAACCAACCCAAATGATAAAATCTGAATGTGAGCCATTATTATGGCCCTATTTGGGATGGCTTCAGTCAATTGGAGTGAAACATTTTTTCCAAACTTAGCTGCCAATCGCAAAAAGCTTGTGAGAAGGTCCCTTGTTTAAACGTCAAAAATCACGTTTCCTGACTGCAAACGTCAATTATCCAAACACTCTAGTTACTGTGTTTCACTAAAATCTTTGTGACTGTTGAATCGCGTATCCAAACAGAGCTAATATCGAATTATACATAAGCTAATGTTGATATTGAGGAGAATAAATTAGAGACTAGTTAAAACATTCAGATTACTAGTTATAACATTAAATTTTACTTTTTAAGAGATTGAAATATGATACTATATGGATAATATTGAACAACGACAAAAATAATTTTACTATTTTTAAATATATTTTATAAGGTAAAGTTATGGTTATCCGCATTATTAGGGAAAAGATAGATTTGGGTTTGACAAAAGTTGAGCATATCTGCATATTTGCCATGTACGTACTACAATATATCAATTGTTTAATTTGGATGATAAGACATTCTAAGGTGGGGTAGTGACTTATTTAACACCTAATATATGTTCGTTGGCTTAGATTATGACTTACGATTAATTTTATATTATACCATTAATTATCTTATTCTGCATTATATATGTAAAAAACATGAAAAATATATAAAATAATTAATTTGACTAATTAACTAGACTTGCAAGATTGAAACTCTTGAAAGGTCATTCTTTTCTTATCATATATCCTATTATTTATATGTATGTATATATGCTAGCAAATTATACATAAATATAAAAGTTGCTTTTATATTCAAACCTCTTCGCAAGGATTTTCTTCTCTTTAATATCACGTATTTATATTCAGACATTATTTAAGAAGTTATCTGGGTCGCTCCGACTAATCTCAATTAAAGGAGTGGAATTTATTTTTATGAGATTGATGAGAACTAGTTTTAACTATTTTGTTATCTTATTTTTATAGTAATTTTAATAAATAATGTAAAATTATAGGCGTAGAACGTTTTAATTATAAAAAAATTTATCTGATTGAGCTCGCAATGTAGTAATGATTTCGGAAACGGTGCTATGATCAGGACCACAATTGAGTCAAGCAAAGCCAGCCAAGATGGACTCGGTGGCTCAATTTCACGGAGCAACTTGTTTTACCCAATAAGATTACTGCAGATGGCGACTTGCCCATCCAACTTCAAACCCCACAAAAACCATGACTCATCATCAGCATCATCCAGCATGTTTTCAACCATCTTTATGTGTGTTAGTTTTACCGGTTCTAGCTCACTTCTTCTACCTATGTCTCTATCTATGTTGTCTTTTCAAGCAAAAGAAGAAGAAACTGTAATTCTTAAGCTTTAGTAGTAGTAGCTGGGCAATAGCAACAGCATATATAGAAGTAGTAGTAAAGTTGGATTGGATTGGAAGAGGAAGAAAACCAAAACTTGGAAAACAACAGATACCCATAAGGGTAAAAAGAAAGTTGGTGTCTTTTTTACTTCAGGGCTTCTTCTTCTTGTTGTTCACGTGGTTCTGCCCAACTTTTTTTATCCTGTGAATTTCAATGGTTTGGTCGCCCTCTTCGATTCTCACTTTCTTCTCCTTTTTGTTGGATTTTTTCCTGTTCTGTTTTGGTGTCAGGCTTTGAATTTTATGTGAAAATTTGTGAGGTTCTATGGTTTATGCACTTAGTTTGGTTAAATTTGAGGTGGGTTTTAGGAGCGCTTGCAGAATTGGAGATTTAGTGGGTTTTTTTTTATGGATTTTTGAGGTGTGTTAAGTGGGTTTTTTGAGAATTAATAGTGAGAATCCACTTTGGAGAAATTCAAAGGCAATTTTGTTTCTGAATACTTTTTTTTTTTTTTTGATATAATTATTGCTTTAGAGATTATGGGCTTTTGAATTGGAATCTATTCACAGGGTCTATGTGACCAATTGTTTTTGGTTTTCCACTGATTTGATGAACATTAAATGGATATGGCCACTTCTTTTATGTGAAAGTAGTGGTGGTTGTGATTGATTATCTTTTCTTTTCCTGGTCAGTGGATTCCCTGTGAAGTTGATTTTGGTTTATTCTGTGAAATTGATACGATATTGTGTTGGGAGAAGGCACTACTAATCTCTGTTTCTTCTAGTTCCTGAAGAGTTTGAATTGCCTCCCAAGAACCATATCTGTGAAGGGGAAGAAGGGATGTGATTGATGTCTTTCCAGTCGAACAGACCGACTGGTTCTAGGAGCAGCTCTGCCCGCTCCAAACACAGCGCCCGAATCGTTTCCCAAACAACTGCTGATGCAAAGCTTCATGAAGAATTCGAAGAGTCCGATCAGTTGTTTGATTACACTTCCTCAGTTGATGTCAACATCTCAAGTGCAGATAGCAATGTTCCATCTTCCACCGTTTCGGCGTACCTTCAAAGGATGCAAAGAGGGAAGCTTATCCAACCCTTCGGTTGTGTGATTGCTATTGAAGATCGTACTTTTTCTGTTCTGGCGTATAGTGAGAATGCTCCCGAGATGTTGGATTTAACGCCACATGCAGTCCCCAGCATAGAGCAACAAGAAGCTCTAACAATTGGAACAGATGTTAGGACCTTGTTCAAATCCTCGAGTGCTGCTGCTTTGCAGAAAGCCACCAATTTTGGAGAGGTAAATCTGCTTAATCCAATATTGGTACATTGTAGGAACTCGGGTAAGCCCTTTTATGCAATTATGCACCGGATTGATGTTGGTTTGGTTATAGATTTTGAGCCAGTGAATCCCGCTGATGTGCCAGTAACTGCGGCCGGGGCATTAAAATCGTATAAACTTGCAGCTAAAGCTATATCCAGGCTGCAATCTTTGCCTAGTGGAAACATCTTGTTGTTGTGTGATGTATTGGTTAGGGAAGTTAGTGAGCTCACAGGTTATAATCGGATAATGGTGTATAAGTTTCACGAAGATGACCATGGAGAAGTGGTATCCGAATACCGCAGATCTGATTTGGAACCTTATCTTGGCTTACACTATCCGGCCACTGATATCCCGCAGGCTTCAAGGTTCCTTTTCATGAAAAACCGTGTTCGGATGATATGCGACTGTTCCGCTCAGCCGGTTAAAGTAGTTCAAGACAAGAAACTCGGGCAGCCTTTAAGTCTTTGCGGGTCTACGCTTAGAGCTCCTCATGGGTGTCATGCACAATACATGTCAAATATGGGTTCAATCGCTTCTCTTGTGATGTCTGTGACGATTAATGAAGACGATGAGCCAGGGTCTGACCACCACAAAGGAAGGAAACTTTGGGGTTTGGTGGTTTGCCATCACACGAGCCCTAGGTTTGTCCCGTTTCCTCTTCGTTATGCCTGTGAATTCTTGATACAAGTCTTTGGTATACAGCTTAACAAGGAAGTGGAATTGGCAGCTCAATTGAGAGAGAAACATATCCTCCAGACCCAGACCGTGCTCTGTGACATGCTACTTAGGGACGCCCCTATAGGAATTGTTACTCAATCTCCTAATGTTATGGACCTTGTTAAGTGCGATGGCGCTGCTCTATACTATAGGAAAAACTTTTGGTTGCTAGGAGTGACTCCTACTGAGGAACAAATCAAAAATATAGCCGAATGGCTTCTTGAGTGCCGAGATGCAAGTACGGGATTGAGCACAGATAGCCTCATGGAGGCTGGTTATCCTAATGCATCGGTTCTTGGAGATAGGGTTTGTGGAATGGCTGCCATTAAGATAACTTCCAAGGACTTCCTTTTCTGGTTCCGTTCTCATACTGCGAAAGAAATTGAGTGGGGAGGTGCAAAACATAACCCGATTGATAAGGACGATGGCAGGAAGATGCACCCTAGATCATCGTTCAAGGCTTTCTTGGAAGTGGTTAAATGGAGGAGTTTACCTTGGGAAGATGTTGAGATGGATGCTATCCATTCATTACAGCTGATATTGCGAGGATCCTTGCAAGATGAGCCTTTGGAAGAGTCAAAAACAATTGTGCAGGTATCGGCAGTTGATTTGAGGATCCGAAGGATTGATGAACTTCGTGTTGTTACGAATGAGATGGTTCGCCTCATTGAAACGGCTTCGGTCCCCATTGTAGCTGTTGATGCTTCTGGTTACATTAATGGATGGAATACGAAAGCAGTTGAATTAACAGGACTGGTTGTGCAACAAGCTATTGGTATGCCTTTAATTGATGTTGTCATGGAGGATTCAGTTGGAGTTGTCAAAAACATGCTTAATTTGGCTATGCAAGGTAATCATACTTTTTCTTTTTTCTTTTTCCACACCAGGCTTCATGCTATCCCCATTAATGGAGAATAATTTGTTTTTTCACTGATGTTAGATAGATTACTTTCAGACTTTCGAGAATGTTCTTCGAATTTTTCTTCCCCTGCATTTTCTGCGAGTTTCACGCAAAGGGGAAGAAATTCTCACGTACTTTCATTTTTATTATAACCTTTTTTTCATACAGGTAGTGTTATCTCATTTTTGTATGATATATTTTAGAGTTCCCTCTAGACCAAGATCATTGAAAGCCTAGTCAATATGTGTTGCTGTCCTGCTGTGGAAAAGTAGCTGATGCTACATTGATTATGATATAAACAACTGAGCTGCCTTTCTCGGTCTACTGTATAAGCTCTTATGTCCATGTGGTTACGATTTCTGTATTTTGTATCTGTTCCAAATGTTGATTTTCTTATGCTAGATCTGGAACTGACCTGATTCTCAAATAGCAGGCCAAGAAGAGCGAAACATTGAAATCAAGCTTAAAACATTTGGGCCGCAGGAAAATAACAGCCCTATAATCTTGGTTGTTAATTCGTGTTGCAGCCATGACACAAATAACAATGTCATTGGAGTTTGCTTTGTTGGACAAGACATAACAGGGCAAAAGATGGCGTTAGAAAAATTTACACGTATTCAAGGTGATTACGTCGCAATTGTACAGAACCCCTCTGCACTTATTCCTCCAATATTTATGATCGATGAGTTTGGTTGTTGTTTCGAGTGGAATGATGCGATGCAGAAGTTGTCTGGTTTAAATAGGGAAGAAGCTGTTGATAAGATGCTTGTGGGTGAGGTTTTCACTTGTCATAATTTTGGTTGCCGCGTCAAAGACCAAGACACATTAACCAGGCTAAGGATATTACTGAACAGTGTAATTGCTGGCCAGGATGGGAATAAATTGTTGTTTGGATTCTTTAATCGGAAGGGCGAGTACATCGAAGCCTTGCTCCTTGCAAGCAAGAGGATGGATGCTGAGGGAAGGATCAATGGAGCCCTGTGCTTTTTGCATGTTGCAAGTCCAGAACTCCAACAAGCTTTGCAAGTCCAAAGAATGTCGGAACAGACCGCAATGAATAGCCTCAAAGAATTAGCATATATTCGTCAAGAAATCAGAAACCCGCTTCAGGGAATCATTTTCACTCACAATCTTATGGAGTCTTCGGATTTGACCCAAGAGCAGAAGGAACTTCTAAGGAAAAGTGTTCTTTGTCAAGAACAATTGGCCAAGATCTTGGATGACATTGATTTAGAGAGTATAGAGGAGTGGTAAGGATTTCTATTCCCGGTTTTTGTTTATGTTATGTTATTAGTTGTGATGTTATTGATTTTGAGATGTCAAAATGGAAGAACAAACTTCTCTGCTTGCTTCATGCTTATGCATTAATTTCATCTTAGAGATGGGATTATGTCACTAGTCAAAATATTATTCAGAACATTTTATGTTATCTGGTGACAAAAATAATAGACAGAGCTAGGACATGCTATTTATGTGCATTTAATCTACATAGCTTTTTGAAATTATACAAAATGAAGCTTGACAACAAGAGAGATTGATGAGGAAAAGTAATGTAATTTTGGTGCTTTTGGTTTTATTGTATGACTTTGATTCCTTCATATGTTATTTTCCAAATTTGATGACGAAAATAACTTTAGCTTCTTATCGAACTTGTGACAGCTATTTGGAAACGAAAACCAAACAATTCAACCTTGGAGAAACTCTAGAGGCAGTAATGGTTCAAGGAATGCCCCTGAGCAAGAAAGGACAGCTCACCCATGATTTCCCTGAAGAAGTTACATCCTTGTACCTGTACGGCGACAACTTGAGGCTTCAACAAGCTCTGGCCGACTTCTTGACTAATGCACTCTTGTTCACTCCCGAATCTGAAGGCTCCTCAGTTATCTTTAGAGTTGTACCAAGAAAAGAAAGTATAGGGACTGGAGTACACATTCTTCACCTTGAATTTAGGTACATATCTTTTGTTTCTGCTAATCTTTTTCTTCTTGACTATTATTTTTAATTTTTCATTTTGTCAGTTACAATGGCCATTCAACATTCATCTGAAACATGGGCATGAAGAATATATTTATATGATAGAAATGATTGTTTTAGGGGGAAAGAGGGTTTCTTTTTGGACATATGATACTATCATGAAACAATATTTTATGTACAACCGATTTATATTAGTAAGAATCAATTCTGAGATGTTGAGTCCAATTTTGTGGTGCCCTTTCAGGATTATCCATCCAGCTCCTGGGATTCCTGAAGCTTTGATACAGGAGATGTTCCATCATAGCCAAGGTGTCTCAAGGGAAGGACTTGGTTTGTACATAAGCCAGAAGCTTGTGAAAACAATGAATGGCACTGTACAGTATCTTAGGGAAGCGGAGACATCTTCTTTCATCATACTTGTGGAGTTCCCTTTGGCTCATCATGGAAAAGTGAGATAACATTCGTTCCTATTCACAACCTGACCGATCTTTGCAACCATGCTAATCTTACCTGAGCCATTGGTGCAATTACCTTGTGCGGCTAATCAAAGCGTCAGGTAGGCGCACCAAAACAGTTGCCGGAAATGGAACTCTTTTACATTTTATGATGTTAAGAAGAAAAAGGAAAAATAAACTAAGCTGAAAGCTTTGTTTAAGAGATCCAATCTTTAAGCTCTTTTTTGAGAGAGCCTTTGAGACAAAATAGCTTAGCTTTTGCTTCTGGGTCTTGACTGTTAAGAAACCATGGCTTGTTTGCTACAGTTTGACCACTAAATTCTTAAATTTCCTTTAAGCAATACCAGTACTTTATAGTATTTCAACACTGTCTAATTGTTTATAGCTTTTCAAGCACTTAAGACATAAGACAGTATGTTTTAATTCATGTGCATCATTTCATAAAGACCCTTCAAAGATTTGTGTCAATTTTTTTTTTCCCCATTTTGCTCACTGACAGTACAAAGTTGCAGATTTAATTCTTCTATTGAACCTGAGCAGCACTCTCTTGGTACATTGTATTATTGTTTATACTGCAATTCAAATGTTTGAAAAAACAAACAACTGAGCTCCTCAGTAAATATTTCATGAACATTTAAACCATTAGTCAGTTTTAATCATAAGCTCCTGAATTGCACCAAATCTTTATTTTTCAATTGAATTTAATGAAACATGACCAAGTCTATTAGTTAATATTACTCTGCTTCTTCTACTCAGCTCTATCGAGAGCCAAAATGAAATATAAATAATGGAAAATGAGATCTCCTATCAACAACTACAAAGAAATTCTAAACCTGTTGCAGTGGGTGATAAACCATGCTGGGAGAGATACTGAGAATCATAAAACTTGCTCAGATGCCTCATCCCACTATCACATAAAATGGTTACAATTGTATGACCAGGGCCCATTGCCTGCGCTACTCGAACAGCTCCAATGCAATTCATGGCCGAAGAACTCCCAACAAAAAGCCCATCATTCCTAAGAAGAAACCTGTAGAAATTTTCAGAGAAAAAGCGTGTTTTTGAGATATTTAAGTATAATGAGCTTTTAGATAAACAAGTGAAGACTAGTGTTGGCTTGGCATTACTTTACCTTGACATTTCAACTGCCTCTCTATCGGTACCTCGAAAAGCTCCATCAAGTTCCGCCTCTACAAAATTCTTGGTTAGCCTGTTGATTCCAATCCCTTCCGTTATGGTGTCAAACGGGTTCTTTAGTCTCCGACCCTCGGCCTCCTCCCTAGTGTACATTACCCCTCTTGTTACTTTATTAAACAAACCAGAACCAGGAGGATCAATCAAAAAGCACTTTATATTTTGATTCTTTTCCTGTAGAACATTGTCAAAAAAAATGAACTCTAGAGATTCCAAGCGAGTTGATAATGGTGAGCCGTAAGCAATATACAGGATTAACAAACCTTTAGGAACCGAGAAATACCAGCCACGGTGCCACCAGTGCCTGCGGCTGCCACAAAGGCATCTAAACTGCCACCGGTTTGGTCCCAAATCTCGGGTCCTGTTCCCTCATAGTGAGCTCGGAAGTTTGCTAGGTTCTCAAACTGATCGGCAAAGAAACCGCCATTACCGTCATTCGAGAAAACAGAGACATGGCTCTCTTCTTTGGATATGTGACCATTGATTTGGTTAGCATCCATTTGATCAACTTTCTTTTTCTTTGATGCTAATTCATTTGCTTCCACTGCTCTTCTCCTTGCAATATTAACATAGTGATCTCGGTGTGTGATTGACACTGGTCTTACTCTTTCAACAGTAGCTCCAAGAGCTTCAAGTATTTGAGACTGAAAAAAATGCTTAGCAGTTAATAGAACAATATAACCTTTGCAGTGCCAAGCGACAAAATATCATAAAATACAAAATAAAGTACCTTTTCCAACCTTGTTTATTTCCTACGTCAACAACAACGAAAAGAACAACATTGTCTTTCACAACTTTTACCTACAGAATTTTTGTTTCATAATTAAATTCTATCACTTTATTATTATTATTTTTTTAAGTTTGAGTGCATTCATATCTTTTCTTATACCTACAACTCAGTCAAATTTGGCATTTTCTCATTCGATTTCATGTATTCAACTTGCATCATCTTATTCATTCATGTAGATGTATCTCTCAATCTTTTTTTCCAGAGTAACTTTGTTCCTCATGTACCTCTTGTAGTTTTCCCACTCGTTTTCCTTAATCTCCTCTTCTCCAAAACAGACATTTTACCTAACCAGGAGATGGAGGGCTAGTCTCTTAATCGAATCCTTCATTTGATAAGCAATTTCATTGTAATTATTTATATTAGTTTACGAAGGAAATTAGAGGAAAAATGTCCATCAAATCATAGAACTGAAATTAGTCATTCACGCACCTTCTCAATGGCAGCATCATCTGGGATAACAACATGACATTTGCATCCATATGCAGGCGCCACTGTGGCAAGGCTAATAGCAGTGCTTCCAGCACTTCCCTCAGTGACAACTCCACCACAAACCAGCTCGCCTGAATCCAGAGCCTGCATAGGAATCAAATGCTATAAGGTTGTATGAAAATGCATGTATCAACCACTAAACCAACCGGTTTGTAACAATTTTCATCTTGTTTTTTTTTCTTTGTTGAGCACTGGGTGGGGGAAGGGAGGTGGTGGTTGTTTTCAATTGGTTACTGATAAGTGATATGCTAAAGCAGCAAAAAGAGCATAAAAAAATTATACATCAAAAGTCGAGAAAGAGAAAACTACTCGAGCCATAGACCATGCAATTAAAGGTGAATCAAAGACATAGATATCCAAGTCATGCAAATGTCAGGTTCAACACAAGAACTTCACATTTGCCCATTTGGATGCATCCATAGTCATCTATGAAAAAGAATGGCTTGGTATTCCTAATGACCATCCTCAAGACCGCACTCCTTTGAGTTTCTTTCATCATTTCTTTTGACTAAGACCATAAACAACAATTAGAAAATGCATTCATTGTTCTAACAGTTATTACTCTCTCAGGAAGAATCTAGTTGATTTCAAGGGCTCAAGAGAACTGCATTCGTCAACCATGAAAAGCATGACTGAGAAAGCATATGATCATTTTTTTTCCTCAACAGTCATAATTGGAAATAAAATGAGAGAAAATTGATTGAGAGGATGGACACATACAACAAATAGCTTTGAATGTGCCAGTTAGGAAAGTGACTTATTGAGGTAGAGGAACACCTAAATTAAAATGGAAAGATATAATTACTTGCAATTTAAAATGTCGACTTAGCCTTTATTAGAGCGGAGTGAAAGAAGCAGATTTATGAAGACGATCCTACGTGGTTGGGAAAGGCTTAGTTGAGTTGAGCCTTCATTTCAAGTTTGCTTGGTAGCTGCTAGCTAGCAGCTTGAGTGAAATCCCTTCTCACAAGAATTGAGACTCAGTATGATTTAAAAAACTTAAGCTTCCTGCATTCCTACATCTACTATCCAAGGTTATTCATAAGCCAAATAAGCTCTCATATTAAGCTCCCAATCCAATGCTAAGCAATCCGCAGATAAAGCATGGCTCTAAGATAATCCAAGCTAAGCATGCACCTCATATGGCCAAAATCAAATCTGCTATAAGGAAAGATGTCTTAAATTTCAGCTGATTGTGTTATTAAGCTAATAACTCTTTCTTAGACTATCCAAACAACTACCCTAAAGATTGTAATCTGCCCATAATCAAATTCTAGACAAACACATATGTCATTTGCATTTGTTGTCAATATGGGCTTGAACATGAACCTAGACTGAATCCTCAAGCAAGACGGATTACTACCAGTCATCAACTTCCTGACTATGATGCTTGGAGTTGCATAATTCAAAACAGAGCCGTTTGGACCCTCAGAAACATAATGGTGCAGAGGCAGAATCAGACACGAATTGGGCAACAACTACAAATGCATAGTGGAATTTATCCCAAAATTAATACCCGTCTCTCTATGGGGCCAAAAAAAAAAAAATATATATATATATATATAGGACTCCACTGTGAAAGTTTAATATGTCAGTTTTCAGCATAATGGAAAAATATATATTTTTCGAGGAACAACTCCACTTCCAGTAACAACAATTGACAAGGTGACCAAAGGATACTGAAGCTTATGTTATGTTACAATGAGACATCTATCTATCTAGATCTATCAGTTAAGAAGAAATAGCGTTGCTGCCCCCCAAGATGTATAATTCTCCCCAATTTTCATGTGCTGAAGAATGTGATTCTCAAGACCCCTAAGAACTCATCAACAAAGTATTATGTAAAATCTCATCACTTAAGATAATTTCCAGTAAAAAATGGATGCAAGCACAAGAATCAGCACAAATTTTCTTGCCCGTTTCACTCCCAACTAATAATCATCAAATTCAATCTTAGAACATGAAGAAAAAAAAGAAAAAAGAAAAAACTCTTGAAAACTGGAATAGCAAGTAACCAAACCTCTTCAATGATTTTCACTGCCACTCTATCTTTCACACTTCCCCCAGGATTTAAGAACTCAGCTTTTCCTAGAATCTGAAAAACAGAGAAGTAAGTAAATAAATAAATATACTCAAATTCCACAAAGCAAAATTCTTCCTTTCCTTCAAAAATCAATTGGGAAAATAAAAAAAACTATATGGGTCTCAAGAAACCTAAAAAAATATTAGATTTTTTGAGTGATTGGAAGCTTACTTCGCAACCAAGTGCATCAGAAAGGCTGTTGATTCTGATTAGAGGAGTATTGCCAATGGCGTCTATAAGCCCAGTTCTCAACTTCTTTGATAAGAATTGTTTATGGGTTCTTCTCGAGAAGAGCTTGGATCGATACGTGCAGAGCAGGAGAGATAGAACGGACATGGAAACTGCTGCAACAACGGCGCCTGCGGTTCTCACAGGCGCCATTGTCGCTTCAACTTCTGCTTCTGCAACGTATAAACTAAACAGAACACTTAAGATCCTAGTCTTATAGACCGTCATGTCGATTTGCAAGGGAGTAGATAGGTTTTTGCGCCTCGTTCAACAGAGGAGTGTGGTCAAATTTAATGTTTGGTCATCATACGCCGTTTAACGTATATCATTGGCTGACCCAATATTAAATAGAGAATTTTGTTATGATTATATGATTTTTATTTTCAAGGGGCACCATACGGTAAGGTACAAATTCATGTTTTTTATTTGTCCTTTAAACATGGGATGGTTTGTTTTTAATTTGAAGCGGCATATCAAGCATTGATATCCTCGTAGATCTAAATAATATATACCAAATTTTTAGTAGTATGATCCAAATTAATAAACTAATAATTTAATTTTGTAGGTCTAATAAAATAATTCTATTTGTGCCGAATATATTTTGCATATATTTAAACGAAAAAATGCTAATTTAATTGTAATTTTTATAACTGCATGTGTAATAAATAATTCAATGAATATATATGTATATATATAATTACACATGTAACTATAAAAATTTGTATTTAGATTAATATTTTTTATTTAAACATTTTCAGTTTTAAGCCCCAGATAAAGAATGTAGATTACGGTAGATAGGTGATATATTGTTAAAGTAAAACTTTATTAGATTAACTAGGACACAAATCTATTAAATTAGGTTAATTAGGAAAGACAAAGATGTATATTGGCTTAGCTTTAAGCTGATTTACGCAAAGTCGACCTCATGTGACTAGAAAAGACGAAGTTAAATTGCGTTGAAGGTTCAATGAATCAAAATCTACAAATCAAATTAAAGTACTACACCTACTTTATTGTCTTAAAATTGTCTTTAATAATTAAAATCCTCTAATTAAAGGATATTATCAGCCAAGACTTCAAATATATGTTGGTGTCCATATACTCATGACATATATATTAGTGCTAATACAAGGTTATTGGAGGTTGGCACTGGGGCCTAAGCAAGTAGGGGCCCTCAGTAGAACAAAAAATGTGAGCATAACGACGAGGGACATAAGGGGCTCAGATGAGGACTATGTGAATTAACTATCAAGGTCTCGCTCTCACTTTTATTAGGAAGAGAGAAAGCTCCCACTTATTTTCAAGGGGAGATAATTGAACTCTCAACTTCTAGTGAAAGGGTTCAAATGCACACCGTTAGAGCTACTCAATGTTTGTTTCATGCCATGTATTTATTAATGTTGATGAATCTCAACGTTAATAAAGACTTGTTTAATTAAAAACTACCAATTGCATTTTAATGATAAAGTTTTTAATTCAAGACTATTAATGGTAGAAGGTGAAAAAAAGACAAGAACAACAAGATGGGATGCACGTCAAAGAATAATTGGATTATGAGACGTGAGATCAACAAAAGGGTATAATAGTAGGTGCAAAAAAATACAAGTACTAGCTTTATAGACATATTCGACATAGTTCTCTGGCTTTAGGCTCTGCAAGCTAATTAAAAGCTGATTAATTAATTATTGTGATCATCTTCAATGGGGAACTGCATAGACATCTTGGTGTCACCTTGCATTCCACCACAAGAGAAGATCAAAGTTGTCATCTTTAATGGAGGAGAAGAAGAATTCATGCCTTCAACACCAGTGAAGCGGGTTACATCTGGTCCTTACCATGGCTACAATCTGGTGCACCCTTCAGAGCCACACTTGCCATTGCCTCCTGACAGCAAGTTGGTTTCTGGGGAGGTTTTTTTCCTCATGCCACAGCTCCCACTGATCTGCAACAGCCCTCCAGTTTCTCAGAAAATGGATGAAAGAGAAGATCATGAAAAAGCAGGTTGTGCCGCTGCCGCCACTGGTGGCCGGACTTTTAAGGTGGTGGTGACTAAGAAGCAGTTGAAGGAGTTGCTGTTCACGAGCAATGGCGGTACTGGTCTGCAAGAGTTTCCAACTGGGGAGGAATTTGCTGGAAGGGTGTTTAAGATGTGCAGGAAATGGAGGCCTTCTTTGGCCACCATTCCTGAGTTGCAGAGGTGCTAAGGATATATAGGAAAGCTCATATATATTAATCAATGTTACTGCTTGATTTTCATGCATTAACTTTCACTAACTAATTTGTACCCAATTTTAATTCAACAGCAATTGTAAATTTTTTTGAAAATGAAGAAGAAGTTGCCTGTTGATGGTGCATGCTCTCCAAGCTCATCACTTACAAAAACGAAAAAAAAAAATCTATGTGGGTGCCTTGGAAAATATGTATACAGGATCCAATTGATGCAATATTTATACAAAGTCATGAAACAACAATAGATGATTTGATGGTGATAAATTATTAAAAATCGCATTAGATTTTGGTTTAAGATAAGATTGTTGTGTATATAAAGTAAACCATTTTAATATAACTTAATTATAAAAATGGCATTATCCAACTCGATCACAAGGCTCCCAATACCATTACTAGAAGAAGGGATGACATATCCAACCTTACCTTTATATTAGAGTGGCTAATTTCATTTTTGAACCTAAGATAATAAAGTCATAATAAAACAACTTCAACTATTACGCCAAATCCGACTCTTCGATTTTAAAACAAAGCTTTCACTTATGATTTAAGTCTAGATCTCTCTATCAGTGATACTGAGGCCTCAGGAGGAACTATGCAATTGGAGGTAAGGGTGGTTAATTGAAAATAACACTGGTATTAGTTTAGATGCAAACCCTTCCAAAATAATGTATTCTCAACGGGACTTGGAATTGCAAGTCTTGCCATTTTCTCTATTTGAGCAAAGTATATAAATTGAGGTTTATTAGGGGGAATGAAATTGATATCAGGATATGCCGTCAATTTCATAAATCTTGCAATGATTACGTTTTTAAATCTTCTAGCTCATTGAATGGGAGATGATTTGCTTAAAGCAAGCATTAATACAAATGCCCACAAAGAATTGCTTGAAAAGTTCCGCTTGTGTTCTGAATGACTTGAGACTTAAGTAATATCAAACCATTCCTCAAAAATCTTCTTGCTTATAAAGTTTGATGAAGTAATCCCTTTTTGAATCAAAATGCAAAGGACCATATATATAACTAATTAAATAACAAATTAAATGACCTTTCACGTTTTTTAGTTTTTTGCCCATACTGACCTCAAAGTAGCTAGCTAGGGAAAGAACTTGTGCCTTCCCTAATCAAGAATTCAATATAATTGAAAAGGGTGCAATTATCTAACGTGGCATAACACATATGATTGAGGTCTGTGTTAAAAGTAATTAAGAGATAAAGATCTCATGATCAAAATTTGTATCTACTTTAATTACATTCACTTAAGAAGAGTCGTCTAATACAAATTAATCTTTTTAAGTACGAAGAATCCAAGTCAAGATATATAATAGAAAAAATAAGATTAAAAGATTAGTGAGATTCCCATTTTATTCTTTGCATTGGGATAGAGTTTTCTCCCCACGTGTTTGGCTCGTATAATACAAAACATTTGTGACTTTTAACCGAACGACATGTTGCCCACAAGTGAGAGAGGGGCTTACAAGGAGCATATTGGAACATTTTTCTTGGTTATGTTTGAAATGACATATGTGCCCTTTGCCTCTTATATACTCTAATTAATTAATTAAATTAATTGAAAACACCTTTAAATTATATTTATGTTCTTTTCTTCTATACTAAGCAAGGATTAATGAAGTTGGGATATTGAATTGCAAGCTGACCCACATTAGATTAAAGCTAATTACACTTGTATAGTTTGATAAATAATAATCAACTAAATAAATTGGATCTGATAACCATTTATTTCAAACTTGATTTTGATTGAATGGTAGTTTCTCATTAGAGTTTGGATTTAAAAAGCTCTAATATATGAATGATTCTAAATTAATGCATATCCTCAATATTCTAACGTGATAAATTTGCATTTTAGCTCTTTAATTTTTTATCACTGTAGTTTTTAATATCTATAGTATTGAAATTGCCTCTTAACTTATCACCTTTAGGTTTAAGGTTGGGTATCAGTAAGATGAAGGTTTAACGTTGGGTATCAGTCAGGTGAAGATCTCAACTTATATTTCATATGATAAATTTATTCATATTCAAAAATATTATGTTTTCACGGCCGAACGATTCGTACCATCTTGTTTATATTAATAATTAGACACCATTTAAGGAAAAAAAAACATTTTTATGTTTATGGGAAGGAAAGAAGAGGCAAAGTAAAGGGGTAAACAGTAAAATTAAGAAAGCAAAATTAAAAAAAAAAAAAACACGAGTGAGTGCTGAAATTCGAAAACAGACACGTCGGGCAGAGAATCTTTCCAGAGAAAAAAGAAAGACCAAAAAATTTTTATCTCCTCTACTTCCATTAAAAACCCCCCAACAAACAAAATTACACGCAGCCTTAAGAAGAAGAAGAAGCCATGGCGATCTCAGAAACGCTTCTCAAATTCAAGTTCCACTTGATCGCCGCAACACTTGTGTGTGTTCTCGTAATATCTCTTGTTTTTCTCGCTCCGAGCTTTGTCACTATCGTCTCCTACTTCTGGCCTCTCTTCCTCTCCACAGCTCTCTTCTTATTCGCCGTCATCTTCTTCGGCCGGATATCTCCTCTCGCTTCCGACACCTTCGACCTCAAAGCTGGCGAAGGTCTCCTAGATTACGTCGCCGGCCAGCCCGAGCAACATCAGGAACCTCATCATCAGCAAACTGAGACTGATCACGAGTAGCAAAGAAAGAAAACTGGTTCGATTGATCGATCTATCTTCTTCGTGAGATGAGTTGCTTTCATCTTCTTCTTCATCTCTCGTGTTGTTTATGTATTTTTTTTTCTTTTAGCTCTGATTGTTCCTTCCGTTTTGCTCATTAAGGAACTGAGAAATTAGATGTGAAGAAGAAATGTAAATTTCTGAAACAATAATGTTAATTTTACTCTCTCTCTCACTCTCTCTTTTCTTTTCTCTTTTTTCTTTTTTAATAATTTTTTTAGTAATTTTATTTATTTATTTATTTACTTTATTTCTTTGATGATTTTAAGGGTAAAATCTGATTCGGTCAGATTAGGTTTTTGCCTCTTAACTCACCTAACTCGATGAGGTCGGGTAGTAGCGAATTGGACTCGATGAGGTCGGATAATAGCGAATTGGACTCGATGCTGCCATCCGACTCAAAGTCGGGTCAGGTCGGTCGGACTAGTTCTATTAAATAATTTATTTTTTTTTAAATTTAATAATTATTATTTAATAATAAAATATGTTAAATTATTGTGTATTCAACTTATTAAATTATTATTTAAATTTAAAAAAAAAATTTTTTTTTTAAACTCATATAAAAATTAAGTTATTTGACGAATGAATTTCTATATATATATATATATATATATATATAAATTTTAAGAGGTTAGATTTGATCGGATTACTCAAAAATAAATTAATCGGACATATCAATTAAACTCAATTCGACCTGATCCAAAATGATCAGATTTGATTTGGGACATATCAATTAAACTCCATTCGACCTGATTCAAAATGATCAGATTTGATTTGAATTGGGTCGGGTTTTATCCTGTAATAATAATAATAATAATAATAATAGTTGATGATTTGGCAAGGAAGTGTTTGGATCCTGAATAACGCGTTTTTTGCTTCACGCGGCGCAAGTACTGGATTGGGGAATTTTTGCACCAGCTTGCCACGTAAGCCCTAATATCAAGGCTTTGCCTCCTTTTTATTTTTATTTTGGGCAAAGAATCTGAGAGTTTGATTAAAAAGAGTTAATTGAACCCACCGGCGTTACCAAACAGCCCTTAATTTTTTTATTTTTTTTTTAAAGTAAGGATATATTTATTCTTTTATGCTTATTTTAATATAATTTGGGAGGTGAGATTGTGGGGATTGGACTTTGGTTAAGGTGCCCCCACTTGGGCATACATAACCTTGTACATTATAATTTTTTATTTCTGGTTATGGGTACTTGTTCAATAATATATAACTATCAAAGTAATACAATATTGATAAATTAATATATCTTAATGTTTTGTTTATTAGATTAGAAAGAAATTATGTAATTTGAAAATGATAAGGAGGCAGAGATGAGAGTTAAAAAGTACTGAAACGGTTTTACCATGATTTTTCATGTATTTGCATTATAGATAGTTTTTTTTTTTTTGGCAAGGTAACAGATGGTATATATTTGTTAAGGTTAATTAATAAATGGAGTTAAATAAATATTACAAACTATGTTATAAAATTATATATTATGTTATTAATGTAAACATTTTTCATATTGAAGGTAAAATGTTCTCCATTGATTTTGAGTTGACGTTGAAAAAGAGAAGTAGGGTTGAGAGGGCTAATGTGGGGCTTTGGGCAGTTGTTGGCATCTTTTCTATTAATATATCTTTTTGGGTCTTTGGTTTGAAGACTATGTGCTAAAAATGTATATATGGTTACGTGGAGAGAATAATTTTATAAGAAAAATATTTTAGAAATACATTTGGCAAATATATTTTATTAACATAGAGTACGTTTGTATTTTTATCTAAAAAATATTTTTTTAAATGTAATCAGCAAACTCAGAAGCAAGGGTAGAAAGTTTTACTAAAATGCTCCTAAATTGTATTTGTGATGCAAAAGCATGTGTGTTAAACGACACCCAAACCCTATTTATCAAATTTTTTTATCGCAACAGAGCTTTTGCCGCACTCTCAAATTATTACTTTAAATTATTTATTAATACGTAATTTAAGAACATTTAATAACTTTTTAAGAATAATGTTAATTAAGCATTATTCATTTTATAAATTAACAGAAGATTTGGTAACTTTTTTTTAAAGTTTTATTATTGCCTTTTTGACCCTTTCTTTATGATGAGACATACTTTGTCAGGTCCCAAAAATTAAGTCCCGTGATATGTGTTTTATGGTCAAAGTCCTTACCATCCCTCTTGGTTTTTTCAAGAAAATCAGTAACATGATTAATCTTCTACAGATTTTGTTTAATTAAAATACATTTATTCAAAGAAAAGGTAATTCACACTTGAACTAAATGGAGAAATTTCCTTGATTTTCAAATGCAAGCAATGGTCCAAATATAAATAAAACATTTTTTTTCTTTATGAATAATTAAGCAATAGAAGAAAAAGCTCTATTCAATTTTTTCACCTCAATTATTTGATTATTTTAAATCACAACTGTTGGACCATCAACTGGGCACGTCACGAGCTAACCAAGTTAGCCGACGGGTCCATTTAGATACTGAGCTGGCAATGCTCGGGTCAAAATAAACAACACCCAAGCTCGACGATCAAAAAAAGTAGAAAACACTAAATGACTATAGCTCAGCTTAACCGAGCTATCGTCCCATTGCGTATCCCGAACACAACAAATGAAAAGCTGGACCATTCAAGGAACGACAGCTCAACCCACGCCAATCTAATCAAGAAGATATCTGATGTAAGCTTTTGGGGTATTCGATCACTGATAGCTCGGATGTCGAATATCTCGATTTAATAAGGAAGCAACGCCGAGGCCGATCTCTAGTGTAAATGTTTTCTAGTACAATACAAAGAAGATCTCGAGATATTCAGGATAAAAACATATACGACAATTACGAAAAATCTGGGATAAACTACAATCCGCAACTTGAGATGAGACCTACTTCATCTGGGATGGAGAAACCTATAATCGGAAATTGACACGTGACATATGCCTAAGGGGCGGCTAGCCACTTCAGCCAGATGACCTCTCCTATAAATAGTCCATTATTCCTCTTGAAAAGGTATGAAACTACACACCCTGGATCTTGTGCAAGTTTTTCCACTGAAACAAGCATTGACTTAGGCATTGAAGGATCTTTGGACGGTACCACACCAGTATTTCTTACGATAACATTTTTTCGTCTATTTGAACTATATCAGATTTCGGTGACTCACGGTCTCAGGTTGGCTTGTCTCCTCAGCACATCAACAAATTTAGTGTTGATCAAATTTTGTACCAACAATAACTAACACATGAGTTGAGCTAATTCAATAGTATCAGTGCGTAATCAGTTTAGCATTACTTTTGGTAATATATACAATATGTTTGAGCTGTGTATATAGCTCTATTTAGAAGCTGAACCATGCTTGCCAGCTTTCATTTAAGGAACCCGTCAATGTATTATGTCATAATCATGTAACATTATTAAGATGAATCTAACGTATCAATTGAAGATTTAAATCAATTAAATTAATAACCTAAATCAACTTGACCACCTTTTGCTTTCTTTTTTTTTTGAAAAGTTTGCAACATTTATATGTTGAAAAAGCAATAAATCAATATTTTTTAATATATCTCCGTATTTAGTATATATATATATATATATATATATTTTTTTTTTTGAAATTTGGGTATCTGGGCCAATTTGTGCGTACCTGACTAATTTGAGGGGACCTATAATGGAGGTACCTCTGAAACCTCAGGAAAATTCTCGGACTCATAATTTGAAAGAGGTACAAATAGATAATGTTCGAACTCGTAACCTTTGGGAGGCATCTTGAAACTTTGAGAAAATCTCAGTTTTGACTCATACCTTAGAGGGGACACAAGTAGATTAAGCTCGAACTCGTAACCTTTCAGTTATTTATTTTGTATTACATGGCCAACACATTATTTTGTATTACATTATTATGACATATTAAATTTTGATTAATTCAAAACATCCAAATCAATGTACTACATGTTTTTCTATAATTGTGGTAATAAGTTCTTTCATAACTCAAAAATATTCATTAGTGAAGATAGTAATTTTTTGTTTTAAAAAAAAAAACCTGAACTCAAGCTCCACAACCCCTTATTAATTAATTTTTTTTTTAAAATTCTAATTAGTGTTAATATAATTATGTTTCATTTGGTATAAAAGGGCGCGAGATTCAAATTCCTGAACTAGTTTTCAGGTTCCAGAGAGTGGAAATGGAGGGAAAACGTCGGAGCACAAAACCTTGCGATCTGTTGAAGAAAATTAGAGGTGATGATCCAAATCTATCACAATAAAAGGTCTTTCACTTTTGATTCTTTAGGGAAAATTTCAAGGTTTTTGTGGTTTTTCCAGAGTTCACTCGATCGCTCGTGGAGGATCTGTGCAATGGACGATCTCCAGCTGTTGCAATTGGTTGCTACCGCAGTTACTGCGCAGATCCGACTGGAAATTGGTATGGAAGTACTATATCTTAGTTTCCTTGCTTGAATTTGAGTTCGAAATGATCTGATCTGATCTGATCTTGTCTTTGAAGTTTAAAGACACTGGATCGGTGTTTCTGTTCCGTGCAAATCTTCGTAGAAGAAGACTTCTCTTTTGATTACTTGGAAAATGGTATAAACACGAAAGTTGCAAAACATACATCAGACCATCACAGGAACAAGAAACAGTAATGACTGTGAATAAAAGTAAAAGAAGAAAAAAAAAAAAGTAAGAAAGAGAGAGCATTGAGCATGATCTTTTTTCTTGCAAAGATTTAAGTGATTGTGAAGAAGATTTTGTTCCTTACGGACGATCCCTGTATTTGATATTCTTTTATTGAATCATGTCTTTTCTTATAAAAGAAGAGAGATAACCAGATGAAGATTATCTATAAGTCCATTCTTGTCTCCCCTGAGATCCGAATCTGTAAGACACTTTGTTGCAGGCTTACTATTCCGATCTTGGACGTGCTCTCTAAGATATTGAGATTTACCAACAATTGTTATATAATGTTGAGTACATATTATTGAAACTCATTATGCTTGGTGTAATTTCTATCTTGATTTAGTGTCTTCAAGACATCAAGGTGATGCCTAAATAGTGCCTAGATAGTAAGAAAATTAATTATTATAAAGCCTTAAATAAATTTAATAATAAAGATATGCATAGTAGTAATAATGAACACTAGAACCATAATTATGAAAAGGAATTTAAAAATTATTATGAATTGACATTTAACAAGATACAATCAGTTCATATTTGAGATTAGAATATAAAGGTTATGTAGTTTGTAGAAAATTAGCAATTCACCCCACATTTTAAGGAAGGTATTACGAGAATTTTAATCCTTTGGTACACGACCATCTTGTTTGTGTGGGATTACAGTTAGAAAAATAAAAAAGAAGAAGGAAAACCTTCAACAACATCAGAATAAGATAGCATAGTGTTGAGATGAAAGACAAGCCCATGATCAAATAGGAAAGGGATGGGCTGTTTACAAAATGAATTCTTAAAAAAAGTATCATTTGTTCTTAAAGTAAGAACTTCTTTGTTCTTAAAGTACTTAGACATTCTTTCCTGTGCTGTAGTCTGTAATGCCTTGTTTAATATTATCTGTTGTTGCAGCTGTTGCAGCTCTGACTTGCACAAGGGTGTAGAAGTACTCTCACTTCAAAGGGAATGCTATGCACATAGACTGAGTGAGATGCGCAGAGGGGATACTGTGGCATATTCCTGTTTGAATATTGCTAGTTTCTTTACCTGGTTGTTTTGTTTCTCATGCCAGATGTCTTGCTAAGAGTGCTGCTAATTGTCCAGCAACTGCTGCAAGAGAACAAACATGGGTCAAAGAGAGATATATACTACATGCATCCCTCTATTTTTTCTGGTATCCTCTGCTTTATTTATTTTTTAATGATCTTTTAAAGCCTCTATGGAGTATGGATACAATCTCTCCTTTTATAATCTACACTCCATGTTCTTTTCATGAAATCCATCTGTCGAACTTCTTTAGCTTGATGCTTGGCTTCCTTTTTCCTTCTTCTAACCCTTCATTTGGATGTGGCATATTTAACCTTTTCTATACTAGTTACTAGCCCCATGTGTTTACAAAGATATTACAAAGTTCTCTCAGGGAATTCAGGAAGTTAAAACTTATTGGATCGACCTATACATTGGTCAACAAGTCTATGATTTTGCATTAATGCACTCCCCCATCATTTTATTTATGTAATTCTTTCTGCTGTTGTAATCAGACCAGGCAGTAGTGGATCGGGCAATCAATGACATATGCATCCTTCTACATTGCAGCCGTCACAACTTAAATGTGGTATGTCAATTTTTTTTTTTCTTTTTTTGTTTTGTTGTCTTATAAAAGGAAATATTTACATTCAAGCACATAATTTTACCTCTTTAGCGGGATAGGAAAAGGCAAATGGTGCTACATTAGAATGGTTTAAGACTTGAGATGCTCAGGTCTTGCCCACTTGATCAAATAAGAGTTCATTTAGATAACATAAGGAGGATGGCTCAATAATTTGAAGCAAAACAAAATAAAAATCATTTGCTTGATGGAATGTGGTTGTATGATACAGCTGATGATATATACAATTACACAGTTTTGAAAGGAATAATGGTTTTAGATGCATGAGAAAACAATTATTCTTATGATATTACTTCACTTATTTTCTTTTGGCAGGTATCTGTTGGAAACGGGTATGTTCTTTTCAAAAGAAGCACCTTGGAATCAACAAAGATGTGAAGAAATATGTACCCTGTTCATATCTAATATCATTTTTATATAATTAATGTTGGCCTCAGCTCCCCTTCCCATATCCTTTCTTCTTCTATAAGCAACTTTCAGTGGTCCTGGTTCCATCAGATGAATGAGAGATACATTTAATAATCAATTTGAGGGTCATTGTATATACAGGGTTGAAGTAGAAACACATATGGATGTTCATTTAGTGTTATGACATGCTCCAAGAAACCATAATTACATAGAAGCTTAGGTACAGAAACATGTAACTTGAAATGCTTACCAGTCAGAAAAATTAATGCTGCTGATAGATTTAAAATGTTTAGCGTACAAGCTTTGGCAAGTGCCAAATCTCTGCCAACTCCAGAAGATATAGTTTGATAAAGGGATCTCTCAGGTGGTCTTCCTGAAGGATTAGTCTCCAATTTGTTGAGGATGAAACTTGCCATTAGTGGCCAACATGATGAGAGTGATTTTCCCTATTTCATGGTGTGCTCATTATCTTTCCTTGCATACCTTCTATCTGATTATCTAATAACTTGTGTAGAGAAATGTTTTGAAAATTTACATGCAAACCTTTGAGATAATCTGCATTCTATCTGGTATATTATATCCTTATATTCTTGTTTCCTTTTTTTTGGCATCAATTGTAAAGAGAGAACATTTATTTTTGTGTCATTTCATTTTTTTTAGCTATCTTTCTTTGTTCCATTGGCTGTTACAGTGTAAATTTGATTCACTAACTATACTTTCAGGTTGGTGATGGGATGGTTAAGATTCTCAGAAGAAGGAAGGATATTCGATTGTCTTAGGAGGCCGAGCACTGTAAGAAGACATAAACATGTTCCAAAATTAGATCCATCTAATCAAGGTTTAATATAATGGCTTCCTTGCAGGCACATCCTATTCCTATACATGTTGAGAAAGTCAGGGGTATCCAGAATACTAGATGACCATGACAGCAGTAGCTAAATGATCAAACAAATTTTATTTTTTAATATCAATGCTTGGCTTTACAATCTCATAATATGTATATACCCGGGAACTAAATAAGCAAATATATGTAATATGATATATTCTATGGATTGTAATATGTTTTAAGATGATTGTAAGTTTAGAACCCTTCTTGCTTTGCTTTTCAACTCTTGATTCAGATGCAAACATGCTTTTCTTTGTTTTAGAAATTTTCCTTAGCCTGGGAATAGAAATCATTAGTGTTGCACGATATATTCTTGTCGTAGAGAAGGAAGCAGGTAAACTTTTCCACAGAAGTGAACATGGTTTGGTTTGACTTTCATGCTGTTATCCAAGTGTTGATATATTTTCTATGTGTAGTATTCCAGAGGTTGGCAAATGATCAGTTCTGTGACTCTAATCGTTGTGTCATCATAACTGTAAGCACCATTTTTCCTTCAATTTGTTTTAAGGATAAGCACAATAAGCATTGGTAATGATTTCTACTGGTTAACCATTTTAGGGAAGAGGGTATCCCGATGTTCCCACAAGAAGGTGATTATATTCCCTGTTCTTTGTTTTTTTTTGTCTTAAACCAGTTTATCTGATAAAACTTACGCATGTATGAGTTTCTAAAGTATTCTAGTGGTGATACATGTTTGTCCCTTTGCAAATGTTGCAATGGTCCTGGAGATTTGAATTCGTACGGAATAATTATATTCAAGTGTATACTGAACTATTCCTATCTGATCATAAGCGTCTAAATGATCATTGTTCCCAACCAGGTTTTTACGGCTACTTGTGGGAGAATTGAGGTTGCCAGTCTATTGCTTAGTAGATTGTGATCCTTATGGTTTTGACATCCTGACAACCTACCGGTTTGGGTCTATGGTATGTCGTCTGTGAACAAATTGAAGTCCTATTAATCTGCATTGTTACCTAGTGAAACCAGTTGAGATGAATTTTTGGACATCCAGAAATGTGATTGAGAAGTTCCCATCAAGTCATATTTATGCCTACTTGTTTTATTTAAACTTATTTTATTATTATTATTACTATTATTTTGCTATGGTGTAACTGTTTCTTTGAAGCAAATGGCATATGATGCAAAATTTCTGCGCGTGCCTGAGATACGCTGGCTTGGAGCTTTTCCTTCAGATACTGGGAAATACCAACTTCCAGAGCAGTGCCTCCTTCCCCTCACAGCAGAAGGTGAGGTTATTTATGTTTAGTAAGAATCTTATCATTTACATTTCCTTTTGTTTTGGAAAACTCCTGTTTTTGAGAGACAATATCTAAAATGCACTCTTTCATCTCAGACAAGAGGAAAATTGAGGCCATGTTATTGAGGTGCTACCTGCATCAAGCACCAAGATGGAGGTCTGTTTCCGGACTTCTTTTTGTGATATTTCGATATTTTTTCATTTACTGAGTAATTTGAGCTGAAGAGACAACTGGTAATCCTTCTTTTATGACAGATCTGAATTAGAGACAATGTTGCAAAGTGGAGTCAAATTTGAGATTGAAGCACTATCAGTGACTTCAATTTCCTTTTTATCAGATGAGTATATTCCATGTAAAATTGAAGGTGGGTTGCTCATATAATTTTGTGCAAAATATAATCAATTTCAACAATGTTAAACAAACCTCCATGAATAAAGATAGTTTTCCTTTTTTTTCTTTTTTTTTTTTGTGAGGGAAGATAAAGATAGTTTTCGATTGTCTAAACTGATATCTTAAAGTAGCATAAACTTAGAACTGTCCTAAGTGCTAACTACTAGGAAATAAGGATGGTTTTGATCTTCCTTTATTATTATTTTTTTGAAATCATTTCACACAAAATTTTTAGTTTTTTCCTCTAGCATAGTTGATCTTCATTTTTAGTATGAGAATGAAAAAAGGCTAATATACAAGAAAAACCATCAAGTTGCCCTTATCATGGATGTAGATTGGGTGATTGAGGTTATACCACATTGATAGTAGAAGGGGTTAGTGGTCAATTTATAAGTGGGAGAAAATTTTAATTTCAAAAGTTAGCTCAAGAGGTGAGTCTTTCTATTACCCTTATAAACTAACCATCAGCCCCTTCTACCTCCTCAACAATCTCTCCCCTCACCCATTGTCTTGGGCTTCTCTCAACCTTAAAAACTAACCTAAAAGGGTTAGTCATAAGAAAACCTTATCCCTTGAGTTAGCTTTTGTGGTTGAAAGGCTCAAGAGAACCCATCACTAGTGTCATGGTGCCCATATCCACCAATAGTCTCAGCATGCTTCCATCAAAGCCCATGTTTACCAACACTCTAGGCCTAATAGTTTGGAGAAATGAGTTGTTTTTGCTTCCCACTTAGGGCCTAATATGTGAAGGAAAGATTGTTGGTTATCTCATAATATGAACATAAATAGTTAAGAGAGATATAGTTATTTGTACTTTGACTGTCAATTTAGCATTGATAAAAATAAAATGCAGTGGAAGAAGCAGGTTCATGTAATTGACTCATAGAATTAAAAAAAATACTTAATTAAGTTGAGTCGAATTGAGTAGTAAAAGGGCTAGTGCTCAATTTACTTAAGCAAGCTTTTGGGTCGATGAGAGACAACAATTCAAGAGGGCCATGACTACCCGATATAGCCAAGCACCATGCACAAATCTAAGTACAGCAGAATTAAAAACTCTTTTGTGTATTGTAAAAAAAAAAAAAAAATCTTTTGGGTCAGTATATAATTTTGTGCATCCAGCGACAGACAATCGCAGAAAAAAAAACAGGAAAAAGGCAAAATGAAAAAAATGCATGGCTGACCCATCTACTGGCTCGATCGATCATTTCATTGGAGAAATTAATCAATATAGACCTGGACCTTTCTGTGGTGAACGGCCCAAAATTTTTGGGTCTGAACTCTCGCTCAGTCCCCTTCCTGCCAGGCCCCTGCTTTCCCCCCTTTCTTTCTCCATCTATTAGAAGTTTTTGCTTGTAATTGATTGTTTTTAGTTTTCTGAAAAGAAAAGATGAGGGACGACTACAAGGCCAGAAATTCTAGGGCTTCTTTGTGATGCCAATCATGGCGTTAGGTAAGTGACACTAGTGCGAATTCCTTATATTCCCCTAAGCATTTTCTGGGTAGTTGCAATTTTTTGGTGTTTTAGCAAAACAACCACTTTACGTTCATTTCGAATGTGATGAATTCTTGCATTTTCTTATTTGCATTTCAGGAATTGTAACTGGTCTTTAATGATTTGATGGAGAAATGGGGACAATCAAGTTACCCAACGGTGTAAAATGCTGGATTAGAAGGCAAAACTGCCCATGTGGGGAGCTTAAATGCTACATTCGGTTCGAAGAAGAAGAAGAAGAAGAAGGAGAAGAAGAAGAGGATAAAGATTTGAACTTGAGAAAGAGCGAAGCAGCTGCTTCATCTCCAGTAGTTCCTGTTGGTAGTACTGATGTGGAAATCACCCCTCCTTATGTAGGGCAGACTTTTTATACTGATGATGATGCATTTGAGTACTACAGCAACTTTGCAAAGAAGAATGGCTTTGCAATCAGAAGGGAGAGCTCCAAGAGTAGCCAAAGAATGGGTACTTATAGAAGAGAATTGGTTTGTTATCGTGCTGGTGTTGCCCGCCATCGAAAATCAGCTGAACCCGAAAGGCAGAAGAATAGGAAATCCACGTTGTGTGGGTGTGAAGCCAAAATGACAATAGTAAAGGAATTCTTTGGGACTGTTCCTCAATGGACAACAAAGAGATTCAGTAATAATCATAACCATGAGTTGTTGAAGGATGACCAATTGCGGCTTCTTCCTGCTTATCGTAAAATCCCAGCAGCTGATCGAGAGCGCATTTTATTGCTTCGTAGAGCTGGGTATTCTACATCTCATATTATGAAGATGCTGGGTTCTAATAGGGGAGGAGGGGAACAAGGGCAATTGCCCTTTATAGATAGGGATGTGAGAAACTTCATTCAGTCTTCTTCGAAGAAAATTGATCAGGAGAATAATGTTTCGGAGCTTCTTAATTTGTGCAAGAATGAGAAACAGAGAAATGCAGACTTCATTTATAGCTTCAATTTGGATGAGAATGATAAACTTGAAAACCTTGCGTGGACTTATGGGGAATCCCTTCGGGCTTATGAGGTGTTTGGCGATGTAGTTGTTTTTGACGCCTCATATCGTGAGATCGGGTATGACAGGCTTCTTGGGGTATGGTTTGGTGTGGACAACCATGGAAAGACTATATTCTTTGCTGCTGTTTTGTTGCAAGACGAAACCTCTCGGAGCTTTGCATGGGCTTTACAGGTTGGTGAACTTGTATACTCATTTGTTCATTTTGCATTTGTATGCGGAATTCTACTCCTTATAAGTTTCTCCTTATACAGAGTTTTCTTCAATTTATGAAAGGAAGATGTCCGCAGACAATTCTAACTGATCTAGATTTGGGGCTTAGAGATGCTGTAATAAGTGAGTGGCCAAATGCTAGACATGCCTTTTGCATGTGGCATATCTTTTTTAAACTGTCAAGTTGGTTCTATCCTTCACTTGGAGCACGGTATGAAGAATTTAAGTTTGAGTTTACTAGGTTGTATAATCTGGAAGCAGTAAAAGATTTTGAATGCCAATGGAATCACATGATAAATTGTTTTGGACTTGGTTCAAATAAACACATTTTTTTGCTCTTTTCTCATCGAGCATCTTGGGCACTATCCTTTATAAAAGGTTACTTCCATGCTGGAATGACAACAACAGAATTTTCCAAGTCGATAGATGCATTCTTGAAAGAAATCTTGAGTGCACAAACATGTTCAGATAGCTTTTTTGAGAAGGTATATTAAACTAAACTAAGTCTTTATTCTTATGATTGCTAATTGGCATTGCTTTGATTATGTGATTTGTTTGAAATCCTTGTAGGTGGCTACTATTGTTGGTTCTAAAAATCAAGTAGGAGATGAAGAGATGGAAGATGTGCATGGTAGAACATCCATGCCCATTGAGGAACATGCATCCAGTGTTCTTACACCTTATGCATTCAGCATGTTACAACAAGAGATTATGCTGTCAATGCATTGTGCAGCATTTGAAATGCCTAATGGATTGTATCTAGTGCGGCATCACAAGCAAATGGACGGTGGGCATCTTGTGAGTTGGACACTGAAAGATGAAAGGGTCCATTGTTCTTGCAAGGAATTTGAATTCTCTGGGATCATTTGCAGACATGCTCTTCGTGTGCTTGCTTTGAAGAACTATTTTCACATTCCAGATAAGTATTTGCCAATTAGATGGAGGCGAGAAAGTTCATTAGTTTCTAAGAGTACTCAACACAACAGTTCTGACTGGTGTCAAGCATTTCATTCCCTTACCACAACTCTATTTGCAGAATCATCTTTCACAAAGGAACGTATTGACTATGTGCAAACAGAGCTTACAAGGGTCCTCAACCATGTTAGGAACATGCATGGTAGTGATGAGATTCCTTTAAATTTGGAGTCTACTCCACCGATGGATGCTAGAGTGGAGGGTGCTGCAAATGGTGGTGAATTCAATTCCATGGGGGATCCTCTTCAGTCAAATAGTGGAGGGGTGACGAAAAAGAGAAAGATGTAAAAGATAAGAGAGAGAATGTTGTCAATTACGTATTGCTTCATTAATTGCTCATTGTAAATTATTTAGGAGAATCTAAACATGAACTCTTGTTTTTCTTGTACATTAGGGAAGGTCTTGTCTTGTATGACAGTTTAGGAAGCAGCTTCATAGTGTATAGATTTTTTGTCTACTATATGCATTGCCTAACAGTTTTAGAATTTTGTCATATTAGCTGTTCATACGAATGTTAATATACATTTCTTAAATGCAAATTTCCATCTGAAGCCCAGTGTCAATTTTGCTGAAGTTTCATAACTGAAGAAAACCATCATTGTATACAAATCAAGCACTGTGTAGATTTCTGTTTTAACTCTAGAAAATGTATGTCCCTTTATCAGGAGATTATTAGAGACCATTTAAATTTTCAAAATTTATATTTGTATTAATTATTATGTCTTCTTTATTTTTTCCTTCACAGGTAAAAGTATTAAATTCTGAGATTTGTACAATGATTTGCGCTTGAACTACTACTTGCTTGATGAACTTTGAATATCTTAAGGAGCACAAATTCTCTCTCTTCTTATTAAAGAGCACGGATTCACTAATCTGTTGGTCACCAGATTGGCTTCTTCCTAAGCCATATGAATTCAAATAGATTGGAAGCAATCCACGAGGCAAATGTTCTCCTCTGGACAGAACTTAACCTCTAGTTGCAATGAATAGTTTCACATAATACTTCTACTATGGACTTCACATCAAGTTGCACTACTAGTGGCTAATAGATAATTATGAGCATAGGATAAACCTCTCAGTATACTTATTTTTTCTTCTTTAATTACTAATGTTGGTTCCATTTCATTGCTTATCTATAAGTTAGTTTTCTTATATTTTCACTTGTAGTATAAATTGATCTCAGGTTTTGCAGTACAGATGCCAAAAGCACATTATGGTAGGACGTTCACGTTGTTAAGACGTTGAGATCATGTCTTATGGAGCTTGACAACTTCAAATTGCATGCATCATACAAGTTGGAGAAACACAACATCTGTTATAATAGGTATTTTAGGTTGTTACAGTTCCAATGATTCCTTTACTGCAGTTGCAGTCATCAGACTCATCCCCATGGTCAGAGGATAATACAATTGACATTAGGCATATCAGTATGTGATGTTGTACACAAAGAAGGGCAGAATAGAAAGAGATAGGGAAGAAGTTAAGAAGATGATTGGTAATTTTTTAATTTCAACTCTATCTAAAAATCTATTACTAACCATTATTTATAGATAACAAACTAGGGGCATTCTATATAGAGTAGTGATCTGGTCTGCTTGGTTGGCATAGGATTCCAAGCAGCCTTTTTTTAACTCTAGGGAGCATTTAAAGAAAGAATGGTGCTTTAATAAATAAGGCCTTTTACTTGTCATGGATCTGAACAGGTAAAGACAATGTATATTGTTCAATCTTTTTGGAAGGAGGTGGTGTATGGCAAGTTAACTTCATTATTTTGTCAATATTAGTAATATACATTAGTAGCTAACAACTATATATTAATTCAATTATTCTCTTTATTTTTTGTTCTCTAGATCTTTAACTGAATGATGGAAAATCTGTGAGAGCATCACTCTCGCTCTCCAAAGGTTAGCGTTTGGGTTATATTCATTCACATTATTAATTTTCTTTTGTTGTACTTGTATTGATTCATTTTTTAAATCTTGCATTGAGGATGTACGGATATAATTTCTTGGACACACACAAGTAATAGCTTAGAGTAGGGCCATGAATGTCTAGATATGTTTGTTACAACTTGCAAGCCAACGTTGTTAGGAATTGGGAGTGGTTTATATGGAGGGACTTGTTGAACCCTTTCACACTATTGACACTAAAAATTAATGTATTACTACAAATTCGCATGAGCTAGGTTAAGATGGAGGACCTAATTGTTGAGGCTTCTAGGACTACTGAACTTCAATATATTACTAGATCATGGAGTGATACTGGACATACAACTGTATCATAGGGGAAAATGGGCAAAAGCTCACAGATACTAGCGAAAGAGCTACTATGCCAATTATCTAATTTTGACATAGATGTAGAGTAACAACAAACATGAGAGAACATAGTATTGTTCTTTGAGAATTGCAAACAGTTAGGTGTAACTGACAGAAAAACCCCAAATCAAATGTAAGCATGAGAACAAAGCCTCTTTGGATTGCCAACAACAAACAATATTGTTGCAATAGCATTACTGCTCCCTTGGCATAATTTTTATTACTTGATTTTACTTTGGTATTTTATCCTTGGTGTATAGCATAGATAGGTGTACTTCCCATTTGGTAAGGAGGGATTTGGGGGGAATTTGAAGCACAAAGCCTCTTCTCCCAAAGTACAAAAAAAAAAAAAACAGAAAACAAGATCTTCTAGTAAGCTAAACCAACTTTATGCTCATAGAATACTGTCCGACTGTCTTTAGGTTTGAATACAACTGCCATGTCAATCACCATTATCAAGGTTGATCCAATCCAATGATAATGCACTTAACTTATATTAAATCTTTTCATAAGATGCTATTTTATCTGTCTAGAAAAACACATCTTTCTGGCTGCATGAATGAGGTAATAATTCATAAATAAATCAATGTCAAAGTTATCAGAGCTAAAAGTTGTTTTAGAAAACATAAAAAATCTTTTCTTTTTCAGTTTTTACATGTGGCATGGGTTTCTAGGATGATGCTTTGATTGATGAGACGGTAGAGGTTATAAATGCCAAGTTAGAGCATTATAGGGGCTTTAAAATAATCAAATCAAAGGCAGTCAGTTTCCAGTAGAAATAGCAAAATAGTCAAGATTGTCACTAAGGAATATCCAGTGCTTCTCAATTTTACAATCTAGGTATAAGCAATTATAAAACTCCATTAGCGCGGAGTATATTTGCTCACCTTTAAACACAAGATTATGTAGCTGATAGCTAGTGGAAAATTTTGTCAGATCAACTATGACATTAATCTACTTAATTGGATTACAAGAAGGGCTAGGAAGGGCTAGGACATCCTCATTAAGCAAGAGGTGCCATATGGGCACGAATTAGCTTTTGATAAAGCGGAGTGGAGAAGCAAATTCATCTAGCTGATGTTGTAGTTGGGAAAAAGCATAGTTGAGTTGAGTTGAGTTGTTAAGATTTGTATATTGTCTATGAGGAAAGAGATATTTAAGTTATGTTGCTCAAAACTAGAGTTGGATGGATGAATTGGAAAGGAGTTTTATATGATAAACAAATGGGAAAAGTGAAGAAATAAAACATTATTGAGATGGATGCAAAAAAAGAGTACAAAGAGTAATTATAGCTAAAATAGGAGTTTAGATGAATGGTAGTAAAATTTAAAGATGATATCACCAAGAGCTTGGAGAAAGGTGCTAAGATGAAGGGAAAGTCTATCAAGATGATTGTCCATAAAAAAATTGAAAGCATGTCCCTTCAATTTATCAGAAAATGTAGTTTAAGAGAGAGTTTTAGGTGGTAAGAAATATTTAATTCATCTCCAAATTGTCAGGATAATGTTGTATATGGTTGTAATAAAACAAAAGATACTTGAAACCTGACGATAAAATGATATAATCCATCAGATCTGAGATGATAGTAATGAAGTGACATGAGATGTTTATCATCTTAAAATTCTCTTGTTGAGAACTGATTTACTGTGAAGGTGCAAAAGCATGGAAATTGAATGGTTATGGTGTGTGAAACTCTATCATGATATATTCCTTCTTAATTTCAGTTTGTGATTTTTTATTTTTTATTGAGTTTCTTGAAAAATTACAAAACTAATCTTTTGTGGTGTGGACGATGCCCATCTGCACACGCAAGCATTTGACAGGCCTTTGATCTCTGAAATGATTTGATAATTCAGTAATACTCTTGCTGTGTTGTGTATGCAGGGTGTCCATTAGACATTATATTGAAGGTGTTACCTTAACCACTTATAGTTTTCCTTATTAATGGAACCTACCTGATATAACTAGGTTGCCCACTTGCAGTAGTAGACAGTTATTGTTCATTGATGTCAACGATATGATCGAATTGGTTTATCTATGTTGTGTGGCTCTGGCGAAGAAACATACACATTTCTTGTTCCATTTAAGAGAATTAACTCTCACAATTCCACTGTAATATCATGTGGAAGAAGAGTGTGAAGTTCTTGTGAGAAGCTGCATCTCGAGGGAAATTGAAAACTCATTTTTCAATGGATATGTGTTCGAACAGGTTTCTCCCTTCCAGACCTTCTACTTGATAGTGATGGACATGACAATGAAGTGTATCTGTTACAATTTTAAATTCCATGTTCCTGTCTCCTTGTTTTGTCTTACTCTGTGGGTTTTACATCATTTAATAGGTGGCACCAACGCCCTCCTCTCATCCGTCCACATCAAAATGGTGCATTTGCGGCAAGGTCCACAATCATTCAGAGCTGCATCAACTTTCTTGAAGGTTCACCAAATGGCATGATCTAAACCATTAGATGGAGCTATGATACAGGAGATCTTCCTTTTCTTCAAATGGTTAATCATTCTTCTCTGATGATTGAGCAAACAAGGAGGAACAATTCCAATTTAGATCCTGCCACAAATGAATGTGTGGTAAGCATATGATCGCTCATACAATGCGAACCAAAAAGAACATACAGTACTGTAGCTATATCTTCTTTGCAACTTTGTCTTCTTTACTGGCTGTTTAGTTTTTCTGATCAAGATTTGATGACAATCTTTTAGCACTGTGTACTTGCCTCCCCATGCAGGTAGGAATTGATCATGTACAGACGTCTTCTTCGTCAGTCCCGTTCGATGTCGGGTAACTTCTAGATCTTACCATCCATTAACAACATGAAATTGCAGGTCTTTTTATTTTGATTTCAGGAAGTGGGGCCTTGAGGAGAGAACGGTCAATCTTTCTCACCCTTCTCTATGGCATGAAATCAAAGAAAAGATTGAAAATGATAGTAGGTGAGTAGCAGACACAAAAGTAGATAGATTAATTCATCATGTGCACTGTAAATGCAGTAGAAGACAAGGAGCTTGTCACCTTCCAATTCCTTAAATAAAAGTCACTTGCTTCTACTATTGATCCAAAATATCAAGCTTGCAACTTGCACTCTTTATTATAGCATCTTCTACATGTTTCTTATCCACTTGTTGGAAACACATGGTTGAAATGAGAGCAAAATTACGCTTAAACAAATCTTCTCATGATCCCCTTGCTGCAATGGAGTTAATTTATGGGTTTGTTTTGCATGACACTTGTTGAGACCCCCTCTACCATTTGTTGTGTTGGCAGATTTTAATTGGGCATGTTGGAGGGCAAGTAGGAAATGGGTTGGTGGTGTCTTTTGGTAGTTTTCTGTTTGTACTGGTGAGGAATGCATTAGGAAACTTTGTGATTTGCTCTTCCAAGGGGTGGTGGTGCCTTAAAAAATTTCCATGGATAAGGAGCTTCCTGATCTAATAGGTTAAAAGAACATTTAATGAAGATCTTTCAAGTTGCAATCCAACAACATCCTATGGTTTAATGTTGATTAGATCATGAGGTGTAAGTTCATGTAAGCTTTGATGTCATGTGTTCAAATTTGAACCTTTATCTTTTGAATTGTTTTGAGCTTTGACTGATGTGAAATTACAACTTACTTCATTTATTAGGTTGCTTTCAATTTTTAAATAGATTTGTTTTTTATGTGAATAAAATTATAATTTGGGAGATTTTCAATTCAATTCCCACTGTTAATCCTCTTGCTTTGCATCTGAGCTATTTTCATATTTAGGAGTAGTTAATTTTATTTAATTCCATCAATTTACATAGTATTAGTTAACTACGCTAATGTTGAGCATATTTGCATATTTTTATGCATAGCTGGTTCCAAGTTCGGATAAAAGAGAAGGATTGTGTTTGGTGGTTACTAGTGAAAAAGTAATACATTATATTTTAATGTATGTAATAAATAATTTAATAAACATATATGTATGTAGTTGCAACTTTATGCAATTAGAATAACAAATTTTATTTTATTTTTTTTCTGAAAACACATTTGTGCCTTTCATTGTTATGAAAAATATTTGATATTATATTTATTAAGTAGCATAAAATAACAAAGTATTTTGAAAATTAATGAAACAACTAATAAAAACTGATTGGATTATACTGATTAATTTCTATCATCAATAACTCTAGTCGTTAATACATGAAAGACCCTTCATTATACTGTTAAACTGTCTTATTCCAATTAGTTGAGACCTAATATCACAGTTTTGTCGGTGAGAATTATATTTCTTTTGAAGGGCACAACCACAATGGTGACCATTAATTTTAATAAACAGAGCTTGTTAAGAGGGTTTTTTATTTTTTTTCGAAAACGTTAGTTGGTGCCTGTGCATTTCAGCAAATCTCTCGCATTAGTTGATGAGATACCAAACACATATATTAGTTTTAGAAAAATGATTTATATACATTGGGTACCAACACTATTTTTTGACGTTGACACTTGATTTTTTTAAATGTTTTGGGGATGTGTGGTGTGTATTATGCAATATCCTCAAATATACGTGCATTCTCAAAATATTCAAGGAATACTAGGTGTTAGCGTCGGTAAATGACGTTGACACCCAACATACATATAACATTATTTTCTTAGGGCCCGTTTGGTGCACGGGATAGGATGAGATTATTTTTATGGGATTGGATAGGATAAAATATGATAGGATTAAAAATAGAGTAATCTTGTGTTTGGTGGTGGTGTTTGAGATTGAAATCAAAAAATAATTAATTTTTTTTAATTAAATTATATAAAAATTTTTGAAATTAAAAAAAAAAAAACACATTTGCAAAATGAAGGGGAAGAAGAAGCTGAATAAGAAAAAAGAAATGGTTGCAGGTTTTGCAACAACCGCAGAACCTGAGTCAAAAAAAAGTATTGCAACAATGGAAGAAGAAGATGACTGGCCAAAAAAAAAAAAAAATTATCACTGGATAAAATAATTTCAACATTTTTGTAGAGATTATTTTATCTCGTACCAAGGAAGATAAAATGGTGGGTGTGATAACTTTTTAATCCATCCACAGTTACCCTCAAACGTAAGATAGAGACTAAAAATACTCCTATCCCATCTTATCCGGCTGTCAAATGGACCATTAGTTTTAAACTACTTTAATTAACACCTTAAAGTTAAAGTTACTATCACTTGCACACGAAGTTTCACCAAAACTTACCTCATTTGGTTCGCAATTCAAATACAGTTTTCTATACTCAAAAATTCAAAAACACAAAAAAATTCGTTTGATTGAGTAAATCTGAAAAATAAAGTTTTAAACATTTTGTTAAGAAAATAAATTATTTTTAGAAAATAATAAAATTTATTTTTTAATTTTTTTGATTTTAGATTCAATCTTTATTTCAAATTACCAATTAGACACAAATTTAATTGAAACAAAATAAATAAACCACGAAATCTAACTTTTTTTTTTTTTCTTTTCAACTATATGAGGTGTTAGGCTATATAAATTGTTGATACTTATATTATAGATATTTCTTTTCGAAATGATAACAAAAAGGGAGACAAGATGAGAGCTAGCATTCATAAAAACAACAAAAAGGTCAAAAGTATAAAAATTTGTGGAAAAAATTTACAATGACGTCGTTCATTGTAGCCACCAATGTGGCCAAGCAGACCCAAGTCAAGTCAAGTTCTTTCATAAGAAAGTTCAAAGTGTAACTCGCACTGTTTCTTCCTTCATATTTTTCATAAGAAAAATATTTTGTATAGGCTGTGTTTCAACCTTATTTTTTAATACTTACACTTAATTCTTTTAAATATTTTAAAAATATGTATATATTGTATAATATTTTTAAATATACATATATCTCTAAATTATTTAAAAGAGTTTGGCTATCAACTTAAAAAAAATAATGTTGACACTCAATGTATATATCACATTACTCTTTTCATAAATAATATAAGTTAAAGTGATGACTTTGATCAGCTTTACAGCCCTTAATACCTTTCCCCTGAGTTGGCCATCCAAATCATTGCCACGGGGTAAACTCCTCTCCTCATTACACCAATTGCCCCTGTTTGATCATGGAAATTAAGTATTAATTTTATGAACAAAACACCCTGATAATATATAATTAAAGGATTGATCTTTAGACTTTTTTTTTTATTTTTATTTTTTGTCAATATGTAGTATTTGCTATATTAGATCATCACACACACGTACAAATTATTCTAGCAATGAATCAAAGATAAAAGAAGTCTCAACTATTAATATTGGAAGGAATGCCCAAACCAATGCAACTCCTCACCTCATATTAGACCAAGGAGATTTCAACCCTCTACTTCATATGAAGGGAGAAAGATGCCTAATTGGATGAGTTACGGGTCATTGGCTTCCCTTTTACTTAAAGGTCCCCATGAATTCATCTTCCTAAATTTCAATCAAATCAATTCAAGTTCTTTCTTATTGGGTGCAAGGCAAGTCAGAAATTAAAAATTGAAATTCTTAAGTTGATATTTAGTCTCCAATACTCATTTCCATCGTTAGCACAATTGAAAAGCTTAATATTAATGTTCAACATATTTGCTCCTTTATTCAAATTTTTTTTTTTTTTTTTTTACCAAGCTTTGTTGGGCAAGCTTATTCGATCTCTACTAGCACCAACACTACGCTCTGCTAACCACCTTCATGTCTATGTGTGGGGTTTAATTCAAAAGTTCTCAATACTAATTAATAAAGGTGAGATACCAATTAATATTTTATGAGATGAATTTGTTCATATCCAATATGCAATTATTATTTTGGTTCACACATAGCCAACGAATCTCCACTTGAGATCAAAATCCAACGACCAACTTGACATAATGCATGCTAAAGCACTAAGTCATCCATGACTTATGAGTATTTATACGTGCTCCTCCACTCTGACATACCAAAGTACCTCATTAGTAATGAGGGTGTGATCCAAACTGATGAATTAGCTCTTATCTTATGTAAAATTAGTATTTCAATTTTCACATCTTAACAATTGCAGTGCAAATTGGGCTAGAAAGAGACCAGACTTGTAACATTGATGAGCACTCGACTATAAGTGCACAGTGGAAAGGACAAAGAGACCCAAGACAAAAGCTCAAAAGTTTCACATGTCATTGAATATGGCACAACTTTGCCTCCATTCAATTTTATTTATATATTTGAATTCAACTCTAAAGTTGACTGAAGAAGTAGGTAAATAAAGATAGAACTAAACACAGGATGTGAGGAGGATATGAAGCCTGTCTACATTATCTTTACTTCAAGTGTCTTTATAATTACTCTCCCTTAATTTCATATTTTCTTCAAATCTTTTTCACCTGTCCTACAATCTTTTAAATCATTGTTTATTTTTGCAATTGGGTCATTGTTTTAAGTTTTCATATTATAAAACAAAAGAAGAAAAATTGAAGCTCCAAAGTATAAGTTTTTATAAGCCCAAAAGTTCCTATACTTACACATTTTCAGTTAATATATTACAACTGAAAGAGAAAGAAACATTAAGAAAGGAAAGATCTTAATGCAAACAACATACAAAGACAAAAAAGAAAAAGAAAAAAAAAACCCATTAGATATCTCAAACTATATCTTCTGAAATGATCATTAAATCCTAATCACCTCTCTGATATTCAAACATGATTTCTTCTTTCATCTTCTTTATGAAATCATCACATTTCTTATTTAATTCCTCTGTACTCAACGACCCCTCTTCTTCTTCTTCTTCTTCAAATGTCATTAAAGCCCAATTTAATTCTTCTTCTTCTCCTTCTTCTTCTTTTTGGTCTTCTTCTTCTTCTTCTTCTGCTTCACCTTCTGTAACCAAAATCTCATTTTCCAACTCTGAAAACCGATTTTGAGATTGTAAAGGGTATGCCCTTTTTTCAATCGATTCTTCTTGGAGATCAATCCCAAATGGAGAGGAACTGATCAAACCAGAGTTCGTAGCAAGGAAAGCTAGGATTCCATTGAAAAGTAGGAATATATAGCTTCTATCAATGGAGTAGTTGAAGAGATTAAAAGGGTAGGCAGAGAAATAGACGTTAAAGGAATGGAGAAAGAGATTTAGCCATGAAGAGTAAGAAATGAGAAAGGAAAATATAGAAACTGATAATAGAACTTTAAGGGCCTTGTTGAAATACCGATACCTGCTAACTTCACTCACTGCTTGGAGTTGTTGATGTATGATGCTTTGATCCATCTCTTTTGTTTTTGCTAGCAATTTTGATGAAGAGAGTTGAAAGAAGTTGGTTTGGTTTGGTTTCGCTTGCCAAGGGCACAAGGTGGTGGTTTGTGTTCTTATAGAGAATCATTGGCACTCTATACAGGTTGTGAGTATTTTATGGGGGGTGGTTCAAGTGATTTTACAAAAGTAGCCATATAGGGAGGACTAGGACTATTAGATTTTTCAAAAAGTAAACATTATTATTATATTTAAAGTCGAAATCATAATTCCTTCAAAAATATATGATTGGACAACATGAATTGTACTATAAATTACTTTTTGGATTTATTTTACAGAATAGGTGGAATAAGCATATTTTGCAATTACAATTTTTTTTTAATTTCATGATAAAACCCATGAATCAATGTATTTTAATTCACTAATCTTCAAATTGGGGGTCCTACTAATTTCTCAAATTACCCTATTTTGCAATGGTGGAGCCAAAATGCTCTATTGTCACAAGGGAACTTTCATTTTAGTTTAGGGAGAAGACCCAAGTCAATCAACTTCCAATCTCAAATAGTCTTTGAAAAATCAAAGTTACACGCGGCAGAATCCCTTTTCTATGAACTTTCTAGCTTTGTCTCTCTATATCTCTCTCTGTCTCTCTGTCTCTCTGTCTCTCTGTCTCTCTCTGTCTCTCTCTCTCTCTATATATATATATATTAAGTTGGAAATTACAGCTTGATACCTTCATCCAGTCACCATCTAGAAAGCACTAAAACAAGACCTTAGATTTTTGTAATTTTTTTTTTTTGTTTGAATGGGATAGATGTATAGTTGAAAGCTATCCAATGCATAGATTTGCACATATATATGTATAGAAGAAATCATTTAATTTTGTAAGAGATGTGAAACAGAGGCGTCTGTTTTGTTACATGAAAGCTGGTAATGGAGAAAGCTTCATTTGCTAAATTATTAATTACTAATTACATTTAATAGAGAGAGAGAGAGAAAAAAAAAACAAAAGGGTTTTATTTGTGTCAAATCTTTTGTTTTCATAGTGGGTTTTTTCTGATTATCCCTAAACCAAATTTTATTGGGAAATCGACAATTTAATAATAAATACAGTCAAGGCATGAAACAGTTTCATTTGTGTCAAATCATTTGTATTCAAAGTGGGTTTTTTATGATTATCCATAAACCAAATTAAAATTATATTTAGTAATTAACAATTTAATAATAAAGATAATTAAATGCATAAAACTTTCGTTTATGCAAGGGTCTAAGAAAGGGTCGGATTATTTTTAAGTCTGTTGTACACAACTTTAATCTATATTATAAGAGATTGTTTGCAAGATCGAAAATTATGATCACTTGATCACGCAGTGATAACTCCTACCATTGTGCTAGACTCTCTTCAATCAACAATTTAATATATAAATAAATTAATTAAATTAGCATTTTATTATTGATAAGATGGATCAAGAATCACATATAAATTAAGTCATAGTATGGCAAAACAAGATTCATATTTTGCCGACAGGTAGATACTAAACTAAAAAAATTTCATCAAGCTGCTTTTTCTTTTTTCTTTTTTTTTTTAGTGTAAAGAAAAGATTAGTATAATCCATTATTAAGGAAATAGTAGAAAGGGAAATGATTGAAGAAGAAAAAAAATCAAGAAACCTCATGAGCAAAGAGAAACTAAAACAAAGGAAAAAACACAAGTCCAAGGAGAAGTTTCAATAAAGCTTACCAAGGCTATTAAAAACATTAAATATTTCAGGCAAATAGAATACATATACCATGTCTTCAAAATTTGAAATTACATCAAAAGAATCTGCAGCAGCGGGGTGGGAAAAAACTCAAAAAATTACCATCTCTGTTCATATCATTAGCAAAGTTTGCTAAAGGGATTTCCACTTTTAGCCAAAGTTGATGCTCAATATTTCAAATAAAAATTAAAAAAAGAAAAAAGAAAAAACCATCATATATAACATGATTTCATAATTATTAATCAACTTGTTCCAACTAAAAGCTCTCTGTTTTATAGGATTATTTAATATTTTTTAAGTGTGAGAGATGAAAGAGAGATTTAGAGTAATTCATGCTAAAAATCTGCCAAATGTTTAAAGCTAAATTTAGGTTAACTTGTGTTGTTTCATGGAAGTTTAGAAGCCATGAACAAGTCCTTCAAGAGTCAAGTCAATCATTGTTTGGCATCCAAGCAAGAAAACTACAAATAAAAAGAAGACTCGTAAGTCAAGCTAGCTATCTCTTGGTATATACTTAAAAACAAAAGTCATAAAAGTAGGCTCAACAATATGATCATATCTCCGTAGAACAGAAGCTACAAACAAAATTTACAAAACCCATGTAGCAAACACCATGAAACTTACATATAAGCCTAACTTTCTCTCACATATATATACATACAGTAATATAGCATTGGCAATAATATTATGCAAGTACCAGTCACTGCTGAAACTCCCCGTAGATCATAACTTCCTTCTACTACTATTTTATAAACTCCACTCCATAATTTTTATGCCTCAGTTCACTGAAATGAGAGGGCAGATTGATTAGCTTCACGAGCTTATTTTGTGGACATAAGGGCTTCTTCAAGGGCTGATCACATTTGATCAGGCCATAAGAAAGCACCCATGGCAAATGATCTTTTCTCATCTAGGGTACCTTCATAACTTAGCCCATATTCATTTAGCAACATGTCCACCCTCCATTCTTCCATGTTCTCATAATCAGCTTTCTTGTACCTTGGATAGTGAAGAGGCATCTGGAATTCTGTGGCACACTTGCCTCTGCAAGTTTGTCCTTGTTGCTGAACCACTGATCCTATTCCTTCATTACCATGACCTTCCTCCTTCAACCTCTTGCTGTTACTTCCATCTAAGTACCTTAAACTCTGGCCATTTTGCATTTTAAGGTCCTCTCCTGAGTACCCAAAAGCTGTAGCACATACAGAATGAACGAGCCACTTCAAGGAAGCCATCTCTCTCAGTACTAGTACCGGGGCCTTAACACTTGTAAAGCCAAACTCAAAGGTTGAAATCTAGATAACCAAACTCCTACTCCACCAACTTATATATATATATAGTGTTTATGTGTAGTGTGTTACAGCAAGAACCACTAATTTGTCTCAATTATATATATTTTGTAGCATTAATAATTTTTTGTCATCGGCACCGTTCAACGGCCCACGTCATAAATCCCAAGGATAATCTGATGGTTTATTAGATGCAAGGTGGGCAGTGACCATTTATTTTTCTTCTATTATTAGGCTCATCCTCTCATATTGTATTGGTTCCTGATTTTGATTTCTTGCACTAGGAGAATTCCTGTATTTATTGCAAAATACGTGCCCACATACAATGATATTGCATTAGTTATTAGTCGCTTTTGCTATTTGTGACTGATCCCTACCATGATTGAAGTTGCGTGTGATATATTTAAACCTTTGATGTGATGCCAACCAAATTAAATTCTATCATCTAACCTATTCAAGTGCTTGATGATCTAGCATCATACTTTATACGTAACCATCGATACTCCTCGATGTTCGGGTGCAGATATCACGAGGACCATCCTACGGTCTTGACCCACAAATGGAAAATAGCCTATCATACTTAAGAGACTATAATATCAATTTACTTCAAGTTAAATTGGGGTCCAAGGAGAGTTGGAACATGGCGTGCTGTCCTCAAGAAGGGCAATAAAATGTTTAATAAGGTAGGAATTACAGGACAACAAGAAATAGAAGTTGATTTGTTTTGAAGAATTTTTAATATGTTGGTAAGCAAAGAGATTACTTGCAAAATTGTGATCTCAATCAATTAAATGATTAGCCTCAAGGCTCAATCATGCATTTAAACTTTGTCTTTTTTTATTTTTTATCTTTTTCAACCATATCATGCAATCAAACTTATCCTAGACAAATACATTATTGAAGCTAAAAGTTTTATTACAACTCATCAAGTTTTTGAGTAACTTTAAATTTGATTGCTATCAGTTCAAGATAGATTTTTTCTAAGATGATAAGCATGGAATTACATTGAATTATCACTCAAAAAATAGAAATAAAAGTAAAAAAAAAAAGTTTTTTCTGAGTGATAATTTAATGTAATTTCATGCTTATCATCTTAGACTTGAACTTATCCTTTCTAGCAATTTCATGGTTGCCTCTCATCTTGCATGATCAATGGAGACACAATTTAATGAAAAAATGGCCCCACCGGAGTGATGGGAAGATGGGGAAGCATCAAGAATGCTGAATTTGAAGGGCATATCCATGGTTTTATGGCAGCAATTTTGGTGCCAGTTGTGTCCCAAAAGGCCCCACCACCCTATATATAGTACTGTTTTGTAGGGCAGTGCAGTGAGGCTCCCAAAGAAATGATTTACATTTACGGGCATTAGGATCAATACTATAAAAGCATACAATTTTGACCCACTTGCCAAACATAAGAGATTCACATGGGTGACTTAAATTGTATTTGGTTTGATGATCTAAAAACTTAAATCTAATTAAAAAATAAAAAATTTAAAACATTACTTTTTTAAAATAACATGTTTTTTTCACAAAAAGTAAAAATTTATTTTTCAGTTCACTCCAAACTAAATAAATTTTTTGTGTTTTCAAATTTTTATATGTAAAAATGTATCTGAATCTTAAGTCAAATTGTCATATTCCGTGGATGTGACAAAAATTTTTTATGTTGGTTCAGGCTACTCGGATTGTGAAATTAACTTATATAAGGTGCGAGGTTCGAATCCGATGAGGTCCTGCACTGTTTATGTATGAACAATATGGACAAATAATCTCGAGAATACTAAACGTTATAGGCAGACTGTGTAATGAAATGAGATAATATTATAATTCTATAATAGCTGGAGTATGCCCTGAGAGGGTACTCATCACATTTGCGGGACATAAGGCCTTTTTATCATACCCCGCAAATATGATGGGTACCTCATCGAGCGTATTTCAGCCACTATGATCCCATAATATTATCTTATTTTAGTACACAACTCACTCAATAGTATCTAGTATCCCGAGATTATTTGTCCACATTGTTCATACATAAACAGTATAGGGCCTCCCTCGAATTCAAATTTAAAACCTCATATAGGTTGATTTTACAATCTGAATAACACTTACTGAATTTTTTCCTTTTTGCATAATTTTTTTTAAAGAGGATATTATATATATTATATAGAGGATATTGTATATATATCATTTTGAGTTTGTCTTTTAATCTTTTCATGAATTTGAGGTTGTGTGGACCAAATGATTATTGGGATTGAGAGTTGATGTCGGTAATGTCTTACTCATCATTAGAAATAATTTTTTAAGCCCTTGATAGAATCGGTGTTATCCTTATCCCTCTTCTCGGTGAGACTAATTCACCTTAACTCAAAAGTTTAAAAAGTAAAAGTTTTTTTTTTTCCAACCAAAGATTTGTTGAAAAGGGGCTCGAACCCACGTCGTAGGTCCTTCAACCCTCCTCGAATTCAATCTCAGGGCCACCAAACCAACCTTGGTTGATCGAATGGTCTCTCTTTTACCTCTAATTAAAGTTACTACAGTATGGGCGATCCATTTAATTTGGACTTCACTTATTTAACGGTATTATTTGATTTCTTCCGCCAAATGTTTAATTTATTTTCTCCCAATAGACAAGGTATTAAAATACTTAAGTTTTAAGAACCATTACATTTTGGTATGAAGTGGTTTCCGTCCTTTTGATAGGAGTATCATTTGTTCGGTTTGAGTTGATTTAGTGCTCAAATCGAAATCGAACCAATTATTTGACCAAACCGAACTTTAGGTTTGAGTTAATCGATTTAGACATTTAAACTATAATAATATTTATTTTTAATATAAAATAATAAAAATATATAATTTTATCATCAAGAACCATACTTGTAATTATGTAACAAATAAATATTATAATCTATTTGACATAAATAATAATTTTAACCTTAATCAATTTGATTCGGATTAATACAATTTTTAATTTCTCAACCCGTAATCTAAATCAAATATTTTAAAAATTAAATCGAACCGAACTGAATGTACCGGTTCTATTTGATTTTACAGTTTTGACCAAATTATTGACACTCATCTAAAAAGACCAATATTGTAATGATGCAATTATTTTTGGATTATAGAGTTAATGCATAATTTAATTATCTAATTCTGTTCCAATACTTTGAATTTTCACAAAAAAAAAAAATCTTTACTTCTTCAAAACTTAAATTAAATTATTTTTGCATTGTAGAATTAATGGATCTATTTTTCCTTTACTTTTTAAAACTTAAATTAATTTTCATTTTTGATCCTTTATTGTTATGATCTTTTACCCTGTTTTACCCTTATTCTTATTTTAAATAATAAAGATAATCTTACCCATTTAATTATTCCTTGACAATATCTTTTTTCCAACAAAAATAAACAATACCAAAATAATGAGATCATATAAATATAACTTTATTAATAAATGATAAAATCTAGGTGGATTCTCTCACACAGTAAATATTCAAAACAATAATATATATATATAAGTAGAAGTAAAAATTGACAGAGTGGGCATTATCCATAGGAAAATTGAACCAGAAAATGAATAACCTAAGCCAAAGGGATCTTGAAAAAAAAAAAAAAAACTGATATTTAAAAAAAGCAGAAACATGACCAAAATGCCACGTAAATGCATAATAAAATTACAGGGAAAAAAACTTGACCACATGTTATAGATATTGTGTACCAACCCGTGTCTCTCGAATATGTTCTCGTTGGAGAAAATTTAAAAACAAAATATCTTATAGATTTGCAAGGGTGATCATCCCATTTCAGTTTTTTCATGATCACTTGTGTTTCTGCGAGAAAAATCCAGTTTGATCCTCATTACCAAGTGCTATACTCCAATTGGAATGGCTAGATGTGCAAGTCCTTGTTCTTCCTCCAGTGCTACCTTCTCACCTTCTTCATTGAAGCATGATAGATATCTACCCAGAAGATTACCACTTCCTCCAAGAAGCAATGCCACCTCAGTGTTTCATGGCAATCCAATTAACCCTCTGAGAAAGCAATTTGAGCTCAAATCCTCCAATGGGTACCCATTAAATGCTGTTTCTTTGCAAGATGGTAAGCTCTCTAGCTACCCCGTCTTCATTTGTCATTCATTGCATTTCTTTCTTTGGTGTTTTTTTGTTTTCCCCAATCTCTTCCGGCTTTATTAATGTCCCTCTTGCCACATGAAGATTTCTTTCTAGCTTTGTTGGTTTTGATTAGTATGCCACATTAGTTCTTTCTTTCTTCATTACTCTACTCTTTCTTCTCAAATGGAAATCTTTCTATTTGATTGGGGTATTCATGCATCATTAATTGCAGTTCTTTCTTTTGTATTTTTTTTAATTGGTTTTTCTCCATCTCTTTTTGTTTGATTAATATTCTTCTTACCACAATAGAATTTTCCTTCATTTTTCTCTAGTTTTTTGTTTGTTTCGATTAGTATACCACATTGGTTCTTTCTTGCTTCATTACTCTACTATTTCTTGTCAAATGGGTATCTTCCTATTGGATTCATTTGATTTGGGTATCTTTCAATTTTGTTGTTTAGTTTGATATCTGTTTGTTGAATTGTTAAATATAAAAAAAAAAATGAACACCTGGAGTAGGTTTAGCTGGGAATTCACCATCAAATGAGCCTGTTGAGACTAAAGTTGGCTCAATTCCATTCTCGGAAGCAGAATTAAATTTAGGGTCTACTGTTAGCATTACTGTTGTTGGAGCTTCAGGAGACCTTGCAAAGAAGAAGATATTTCCAGCACTTTTTGCCCTCTTTTATGAAGATTGTTTACCTGAGGTTTGATATTTTTCTTTTCTTGGTTCAGTAAATATTTTCTTAGTTATAATGCAGGTTTAGTTTGTTTAAGATCTGAATCGATGAATATTGATCTTTCATGTTCTGTAACAGCATTTCACGGTTTTCGGTTACGCTCGTAGTAGGATGACTGATGAGGAACTGAGAAACTTGATAAGCAGAACCTTGACTTGCAGAATTGACAAGAGGTGTTCCCACTGATTTCAAACACATTCTCAGTTGCCATAATGCATATATCTTGAATTCTCTATATATATTTTATTTTGCATGATAAGAAGAAATAATTTTTCAGTGGGTTTTACAGTGAAAATTGTGGTGATAAGATGGAACAGTTCTTGCAGAGATGTTTCTACCATTCTGGCCAGTATGATTCTGAAGAGAATTTTGCAGAGTTGGACATAAAACTGAAAGAGAAAGAGGTAATGCATGCGTTGAATCTGCATTAGTAGTAGTAGATTTAAACATTTTGTCAGAATAGTGAATCGGAATTAAATCATTTTAAGGCTTGATGAGTCTAATCAGGATTCAAATAAAGTGAATCGTAAGATTCACAATACAAATGTGAATCATATATTTGTATATATTAAGGTACCATAAAGCTAATTAATGATTCGGACAAATTCAGTTGTGATTCATAGGTATAATGATTTAGGATTCAATTAGAAATGTTTTGGGGTAAATCAAGTAGTAAATCATACAATTCAGTGATTTGAATTGGGATTTTGACGACTATGGTTCTGAATACGTTGAATTATTCTTTATTTCTCGTGCACCATCAACAATGCAAGAGAAGTCCCGAATGAAAAGTGGATTTTGAGTTCAGCATAATTTCCTCACTCACAGTCCCAAAACTCAGCAATGAGTTCAAGATTTAGTTAATTCAGGCCATGCATCTAAAGAAATAAATTAAACAATAAAATGAGTTTCATTTAGAAGACTTGGGAGAAAGAAACCTGTAAGGCCATGTAGAATCCATGATTCGAAGCTGCACATGTTACTATGGATTATAGATGACAATTAACACATCTTCTAATGATGATTTTTTATTTGAACCTCTAGATGAAACGATTGTTACATTCTGCTATATTAACACTTGAAAACATGTTATATTGATTTCAGATTGGTAGGCAGCCCAACAGGTTATTTTACTTATCAATTCCTCCAAACATATTTGTGGATGTGGTAAGATGTGCTAGCCGTCGTGCTTCTTCAGAGAGCGGGTGGACAAGGGTCATTGTTGAAAAGCCATTTGGTCGTGATTCACAATCATCGGGAGAATTAACAAGATGTCTTAAACAGTATCTAACTGAGGACCAAATTTTCAGGTATATTTTGCCATGTTATTATCAAAATCGAGCATAGAAAAGCAGTAATGTCTAACTATCTAGGCTTGTTCTTTCTTGTATAGAATTGATCATTACTTGGGCAAGGAGCTAGTTGAGAATCTTTCGGTGCTTCGCTTCTCCAATCTTGTTTTCGAGCCCTTGTGGTCAAGGAACTACATCCGAAATGTTCAGCTGATATTTTCCGAAGATTTTGGAACAGAAGGCAGAGGCGGGTCAGTCCAAAATAAAGCCCTACAACTTTCACCATTTAAAATCATTCCTAAATCTTTAAGCGAGACCAACTTATCTGTTTTCTTTCTCGTCTACAGATATTTCGATAACTATGGGATCATCAGGGATATTATGCAGAACCATCTCCTCCAGATACTAGCTCTATTTGCAATGGAGACACCCGTTTCTTTAGACGCCGAGGATATTAGAAACGAAAAGGTGTCAAACCATTATCAACTTGAAACTATCACATGAAATAGTTTAGAATATAATTAGGCTTTACTTGACATATAGGTGCCTTTAGATTTGAGACTTTCATCTAATGTATAAAAAAGTTATATTTCTAATACATAATGATTTTGATATAGGTAAAGGTTTTGCGATCAATGAGGCCGCTGGCACTAGACGATGTAATGGTGGGACAGTACAAGGGTCATTCCAAGGGTGGAAAATCTTATCCTGCTTACACAGATGACCCAACTGTGCCAAAGGGTACTATCACTCCAACCTTTGCAGCTGCAGCTCTCTTTATTGATAATGCACGATGGGATGGTGTGCCTTTCTTGATGAAAGCGGGCAAAGCTCTCCATACTCGAAGGTATTCACCTAAAACCTCCTGTTTGTCTAAGCTATTCTCGTTAAAGGAGATTTTGTTATAGTTGATTCACTAGACCATTCTTGCAATTGAAAATCCTCCAGAGCAGAGATCCGAGTTCAATTCAGGCATGTCCCTGGTAACTTGTACAAGCGTAATTTTGGAACCGATTTGGATAAAGCTACTAATGAGCTTGTCATCCGGGTACAACCTGATGAAGCTATATATCTTAAGATCAACAATAAAGTTCCCGGCCTTGGAATGAGATTGGATCGAAGCAACCTGAATCTACTTTACAAAGCAAGGTGAGTGAATGCACACTACATAACTAATGTTTGATTAGACAAACATTGATAAAATTTTTCTTTTCCTCTTATTAACGACATTTGAACATTTAATCAATAAGGGTCAAAATTGATCGATAAATGTAATTAATATAGATAACTTTTAACATAACATTCTATTTACTACAAGTTTTGTGCTTATGGTTTTAGGTATTTAGCTGAAATACCAGATGCATATGAGAGGCTGCTCTTGGATGCAATTGAGGGGGAGCGGCGACTATTTATTAGAAGCGATGAGCTCGATGCAGCGTGGTCGCTGTTCACACCAGTTCTGAAAGAACTAGAAGAGAAGAAGATATCCCCAGAGCTTTATCCCTATGGTAGTAGAGGACCAGTAGGAGCACATTATCTTGCTGCAAAGCACAATGTGAGATGGGGAGATCTCAGTGGAGAAGACTCATAACAAGTAATTTGAATTCACATACATGGTATGTTCTTGATTTTGATTAAAACATTATTGTTTCATTCTAATGGGATGTGATTATAGAACTGAACTTCTCATTTGTTTCAGTACTTCCATCATGTTGGAGGATATGAGGAATTTATGGAGATCGTTTCTAATCATAAGTTGATTTGATTAATCACCCATTACAAATACTTGTTTTACTTTAGAAGATACCACAATTACAGAAAATATTTACTTTTATATTTTTCTTAATTAAGAATTATCAAAATAAGTCCCTCTATATATTGTATCATGAAATAATAATATGGCCCTGTTTGGACGTTGATTTTTTCAGTGTTGCGGCGTGAAATGGAAGGAAACGTAACGTTGGCCTGTTTGATGCGTTAATCTTTTTTTTTTTAACTTTTCATAAAGGGTCTTCACACCCTTTGAATATGGAATTAGTTATCATTCGAGACGAGAACGAAATAATAAACATCTTTTAATTTTTAAGAATTAAATTTTAAAATTTTTATACAGGAATGACGGTAGAACTCTTGCCTGTTTTCATTAAACCAATCACTATTAATTTATAATTACTTGTACCTACGTGATATCCAAAATAATAAGTTCTAAAGATTAACAAAAATAAATGAATAAATGTCATAAAAAAGAAGAAGCATTGGGTGATCATATGTAACTATCATTTAAAGGGTGTTATGTATAATCTTCATTTCCATCTTTCTTTCTTTTTTTTGAAATAAGTGTTCTTTAAAAATCAAATTCTATGAAGTTGGCAACTCTTTCCAATAAGACGACACGTGTAAGTTATATAGGGTTGATTTGATAGGAGAGATATACAGATAGGTTCTTAAATTGTGGCAGAAGGGGGACAGGTTAGTAAATGACGCCGCTTGCTTATTTAAAAGCCGACGTTTTCTTTTTCTGCATTTGGCGGCTAAACTCCAAAAGTCTTCTATTCTATCTCGTCCTTTGATCCTTACTTGCAAAGACTATTGTGTCCTTGAAACATGTTGAATCTTAATTTTATAATATTTGAAGTAAAGGACACTAATGGTAAGTTGATGATAAAAGCTAGGGTTAAGCTAATAAAATCAGTATATTTAATGAACTATATATATTCAACTGAGCGTCCCAGGAATGTTTTCCTTCTCCACCCTTCTGAAAAGAAACTCCGTCTCAGCCAATCTGTTCATCTTCCAATGCAACTTTCTTCTTATTTACTCTCTCTATAATTTCTGTAATTTCCCAGACTATCAATTCTCTTCATTTAATAATTTTTATGAATGTCAAAATTATACGGATAAAAATTAAAAAAATAATAATAATCTAACAGTTATTAAATTATTTATTATATGTATTAAGATGCATAATATATGCCTATCTAATAATATAAATAAATAATTATAATTTTTATAGTTTAATTAATATTTTTTAAAACAAAAATATAATTTAAAAGGTAAAAACTACAAAACATAAGAAATTATTTTTCGCTTCAACCAATTAAATATATTTTTGTGTTTATAAATTTTAGGACGTAGAAAATTGTATCTGAATTTTAAACACAATCTCACTATTTTTTATTTATGGATACTAAAAAAATACTTAAAAAAACTTTTTATATTTATTTAAAATATTTTTTTAAGTAAAAAATGAGTATTTATATAAGACTCCATGGGATTAAAAAAAGGGTTACTCAAGGTAGAGTTGTATAATTTTTTTTAAAAAAAATCATAGAATATAAAAAAATAAATTACTTTGATTAATAAAATATAAAGTAATAAGAAAATATTTTTATGATATTCATGGACAGCTGAAAAAAAAATAGAAATTTTGAATCGTTCGAAATGTCAGTCAAATGTGGTCTATATTTTGCATGACTACTAGGATAAACAGTAGTGGCACTGTCGAAAATTCATTGAAAAACAGAGGTAGTTTTAGAACAATATAAGTTCTGCTATAAATACAACTTGGATTCACGTCGTATCGTCCTTAGATTCGCTTCGCTGTAACCTCGACTCCAAAGCTCTGAGACTCGCCGGAAAATATATAAGCAAACACGTTTTTCCGGCGATTTCCATCGCCGGAATCTCACATCCGGCATTCCCCCCCGGTACTCTGCCCACACTCTTCTCTTTGAATCATATTTAGTGTTTCCAACTTTGATGATAGATACTTAGATAGATAGATAGATAGATAGATACGTGTTGTAGTACGAGCTCGATCTAATGATATTGATGTTACTTACTATATACTATTTTTCTTGTTGTATTTGATCTTTCAAGTCACTTCGAAGAATATATGTAAGAAGAAGAAGAAGAAGAAGAAGAAGAAGTTTGTGATGAATAGAATCGATTTTCAGAGATTTTGCGTCGTGTCGGTGGTTTTGAGTTTCGTTCTTCTTTCTTCGTATATGATTGGTATATAACTTCATTTTTTTTGTTTTTGTTATTTCACTTTCAGACTAATTATGCAGCTTTTTAATTATCTGTGAAGTAATTGTAACAATAATTCAAATTTCACGTGTAACAGAGCCTTGCCATGCATCAATGGACTCATCGAGAATCCTTAGATCCGAACATGCCATTACTCCAAAGGGACCTAATTCCGTAGGTAAGAACCGAACAAACACCCAAATACTACTGTTAGCATAGTCTCACATCGCCCGCCCGCCCGCCCGCCCGCCCGCCGACCCACCCACCCGCCTGCCCGCCTATATTCAATTAAGACGTGTAATGTATAAGTCTAGGCGAGCCGATTTTCAATGATGAGTCAGGCCCGTTAGCTTTATTATGGTATCAAAGCATGTGTGTGTTAGGAATGGGTCGAATTTAGATCTATAAAGTATAATTAGGATGTAAAATGTATAAATTGTGGGCAAGTAAGATGAGTTAGGCCATGAGCTTTAATTATCAGTTAGAACATGGATCTCTTTTAAACCTCAATTCAGAATGACTATTTTTTTTTTCTGGTTTGATGTGGTTATGGTTCTTCAAATTTTGGTGTTGATCAGAAGTGGCGATGAATCGAATCGGAGAAACGTGTTCGAAGGACGATATTGCGATATATCAGGGGCCAACGATGCCTCTTCCTAATGGAATTCCGACTTACACAGTGCAGATTCTGAACGTGTGTGTGACAGGGTGCACCATTGCCAACATTCATGTGAGCTGTGGATGGTTCAGCTCAGCTCGGTTGATCAATCCCAAGGTGTTCAAGAGGGTATGCTATGACGATTGTCTTGTTAAAAATGGTGATGCTCTTGAGCCTGGTGAGACTCTTTCTTTTCAGTATGCTAATAGCTTTCGTTACCCCCTTACTGTTTCATCTGTTTCATGTTATTGATGATGATAGATAATCACACGACATAATGCTCTGTTTAATTACTAAAGCAAGCTACTATATGCACCATTTTGTTGTTTTGTGTGATAATAGATGGTATAATATGTATGTAACATATATAATGCTCTTGGGAAATAACATGTTCAGAATAAAAGTTGATTAAGGTAGTACAAAGTTTGTCATCTCTTGGGCAGATTGGTGCTTTTCTGAGCTTATTCAGTTGGAAATATGATAGCATGATTTGAAGATGAATATTGTAGAAGACACTGTTCAATTTATTCTGTCAAAAATTTGTGATACATGGCATGAGATTTAAGATAGATGAAGGCCGGATTCTGATAAACTTACTGCTCTCACAAAAAAAATTACAAAAACTGCTCTTGCCTTTGCACCATGAGAAGCAATGGGTGAAACTCTCGCAATGCAAACCTTAAGTTAGAATCTTCGGTAAGGAAAGTTTGGTGTCGATCCTTGTGACGTAATTTTAAGCCTCAATGTCTCCACAATACTCCATGTTGCTTCTGTTGTAGCATTTTCCTGCACCATCATCCAGGAGTTTTAGATTGTTAATATCAATGCAATTGATGAATTATATTCAACTCCACTAGTTACTTAAGTAAAAGGTAATTCTAAAACCAGTTACCGGATCCGGTATAACTTAAGATAGAAGTAACAAGTTGTACCTTTGATGTTACTCTGAGCGCTCAATGAATTCAGTTGCAATGTCATAGCTTTGATAAGATGCTAGGACTGGCCTTATATCAGCTGGTTTATGTCGAGCAACATCTGTAATAGAACCAGTTCAAATGAGCTCCTCCAAAGATACAGTCAAATTACAAGGAAAGAGTTATCGTGAATGAATTGAGAATGTTGTAGTTAAAACCATTTAGATGCAGTGCAAGTTGGCATACACTCAAGAAATGGTATAAGATCAAGAAGTGTCGTGTCATCTGCTTCAAGCTTCCAAGGCTTAATTGGAACACAATTCTCTGGCTGAAGGCTAGTTTCAAGAGCATGACCACTCAAGTATAGAACCCTTGAAGGATCCCTGTTCAGCTTTGACAAATCCTGGCAGAAGAAACTAGAATTAATTAGACCTTCTGTTAAATAACTGGTGTGTACCATCAGTATTTGACCTAAACTCTGCATCCATGCAAGGATGACAATATTGAATCCAGGATCAATTTAAAATAGCAAGTGGATGATGACTTACATAACAACAAATAAGAAAGAAATAAACAACAATGCTATGGGGACATGGAGAGGCAAACGTACTAAAAATGCGGGATGTAGCTCCTGTTGATCAATGATGTGGGGAACTTGTTTCTACCACATGTGGCTCCCTTCTGAGTCACCCTGTCACGGCTCATAAAGAAGTGCTTAAGAAAATGATATTTACTGAACATATCAAGCAACTTGATGGAAACACATGATAAAAGAGCATAAACCATTTCACATCAGTAAGCAGTACAAAAAAGAAAGAAAGCAAACTGCAAATTCAAATTACCCTATAATGCTTCCCATTCTGATATCTTGTAGCAGACCTTGATAGTCTGTATCGAATGCATCCTTTTTGGTCCAGCCTTTCAATATCAGGATCAACATACTACAGACACTAAGTACAAAAAAAAATAAAAAATTACTAAATGCAATTCCAAAAGTACTATGGAATAGATACATTCTACCAGTACTAGTTAGTGAACACTAACTTACCATACTCAACTGATCAGAATAGACAAAAATTTCATAAAATTGGGCAAGATGCTCCAAGAAGGCTTCCACTCCTGGTGTCTTAAAGGTTCTCCAGCCTCTGTCACGCTTTGCAAGAAGATAAATTGTAATTCAAGGTCCAGAAAATCTTATTTAAAATAAAAATAAAAATTGCCTTCCAAATTCCAAATTTTATTGGGTACAAGAGTAGAAGGTGATAGCTTACTTTCCAGTCTGAGTATATTAAAGTCTCATTCAGATCCAAAACAAGAGTAAGGACATGCTTTTCCTGGGGATGCAAATCTGGAAGGAGCTTCTCAGAGGATGGTTCTGTGAAGTCCTATAGTTACAGTAGAAAGTTATGAGAAACAACCTTTTGCAAAGAAAGAAAACAACTCAAGAGGAAATATTGCATACCCTAACTTGTTCTTCTATTGACCTTCTAAGATCCAGGTAAGCTCGATGCTTTTAGCAGGCACTGCAGAAAGATAATAAAAATTTTAAAAGGAAAATGCTGAAGTTACATACATAGTTGACATTGATTAAACATTTTTATTAATGCGCATATTGGATGCTTCAAATCATGCAACAACATATGATTTGAGGTAATCCAATTGTGTCTTGAAGGTGATGTTGAACGTCAATGTAGCACTACTCATTTTAAAAAGGAAAAATAAAATTTTCATTTCAAAGGAGAGTGTATTTTGCTAGCCGGTAACCGAAAAGGAAAAAATCAATAGTAAAACTGGTTGCTATTTATTAAATTTTGTAAAAGGGCCCTGTTGGCTATGTTCAATTCAGAAGAAAGAAGAAAAATGAACAATGGTGACTACAATAAAGACTTGTTTCACATCTAATACTAGCTCAATTGCAGGAAGGCTGGCAATTATTGATAAATGAAATGAAAATTGGAAGTAGGAATCAGGAATTACTGAATAGAACAAAGAAGAGCATAAGTTAGGATGATCTCACCTTTCATAACTGTCGAATACAGCAGAGCCTGAAATTTCTGTTTGAGATAATAATGATCATTAATAAATTCTCTATAAAAGGCACAGTAAGATATGTAAACTTTTGTTAAAAAGAAAACAGTCCAAAAGAGTGAATTCTCACACATGATGAATGCACATGTTTCAGAATCATTTAGCCTTATTCTTTAAGGTTGGAATAAAGATTTCTATATTGTTGTATAATCAAACTCCATTCTTCTTTAAAACCATCTTCCTAAATAATCAGTAGCGGTGTTGTGTCAGCAACTCCCAGCTTACCAAGGAACTAGAAAAGCCTTTAACCCAAGTTCACAACAAATGAAAATAGTTGAACCAGGAAAGGGCAAGACCAACCTGGACAACCACACTAGAAAAAAGATCCATATTTCTCTCATTTTTCAGACACTTGTGGTGAAATAAGCAATAGAATCAACACCCATGTTCAAAGAATTCAAGAATAAGAACTAATTCTCATCCTAACCTGAAATGCAGAGGCATCATCCCCTGTTGTATAATTAGTAGATTCCCTCAAACCCTTTGTCTTCTCATCCACTTCTTCCAAGGTGTATGCTGTAAATACAAATGCCATAATAACCTTTTCAGGAAAAAGAAGAAAGCCTTTTTAGATTTCATTTCCTTTCTTTGAAAATTTTCATTTCTCACTCTTTATCATTAAAAAAAACTCATACTTCATATACATTTCTTCCAAAAAAAAATTCTCAAAAAAGATTGCTCTTTTGGATCATATTATTTACTGGGTCTCTCCCAAAACCTCCTAAACAAACTTCGAACTCAGATAATTAGAAAAAAATTAAAATTAAAATGATTGAAACAAAAAGGGATTGGTGGAGGACTGAACTGACCATAAGTGCTGTAACCAGCAGTTGCAGCAACGCCAGTAATAGCTCCAAATACTCCAAGTTTCAGTAAATTCCATGAACTCTTAATGGGCACATCTGGAGGAGCTGAAGAAGAAGAAGAAGAAATGGTAGGCTGTTTCGGAGGATTTGCAGAAACACTTGAACAAAAGGGTCTACTGCTTCTGAAGAAGCAGCTGCATGAGAGAAGACGACGAGATTGAAACATTTTCTTACTTTCTCTCTTCTTCTCAGAATCAGAGAGCAGAAGAGATTTCTGGAAAGATTCCAGAGGAGCAAATGATATCGTAGTAGCTCCTTCATGATTGAACGCTAATGGTGTCGATTATTTATATAGTTTTCGAATTACCTCCCTCTCTTTTACTGATATTTACTGGATATGCTCCTTGAACGTATGCTTATTTCTAGTTTTCGAAATATTGTTTTTCTTATTGGCTTCTACTGATATTTTGACTCAAATCGTTTTGTGTTTGTGTGTGTTAATTTTGTTTATTGTATATGGTTATATTTATCTCATAATAAAAATTAATCTAAAGAGAAATTATAATTAAGAAATAAAATTTTTCCTATAGTGGAAAATGGGTGCTATCATATGAGCTAAAATTCATGAATTTGAATCAGTTGTGAATGGTCCCTTGGTAGTATGAGAATAAAACTATGTACACAACTTTTGTTTTTCAAGACAAAACAAAATAATTATATATATATTTAGAAGAAACAAAGTATGATTTTATTAATAAATAGAACACTAAATAAACTCAACTCAACCCAACTCAATTCAATTATCATAAAAATGGTTTCTTCAGCTCTTAATCTGCATTAAAACAATCACAAGAATGGTTTTTTTCATGTCTTTTCTAATCCATAACTCAAAACACTTCTTTTTATTATTATTATGTAAGTTATTCAATTTGTTTGTAATTTGAGAACAGAGGAAAGCCAACAAGCTAAGAAAAATCCATTATAAGAAAAATGAGGGTCCCTGGAATAGCTTTCTTCTTTGGAACTTGCTCAACAGATAAAACTTGTAAAGGAACATCACTCTACATATCTCTTTGATAATTAAATGAAGTTTGGAAGTGCACTACGCATTTGAAGCTGGTGCGAAGAATGTCAGAAGCTAAAACAGCTGCTTTAGAGGTCCAGATGAAGGACTTTCTCAAAGCAAAGGGTTATTACAATTGGCCCTGCCAAGTCCCCAACAGCACAGCCTGTAGAAAACACATTTACAATTCATAAGCTAATAGATTAAACTAGATACAATAAAGCAACTAAAATGGGTGATATAGGTTTCAAACAAACAACATGATAAAATAAAAATATGATCAACATAGATTATGAGGTATCTTGGAATAGCTGAGAAAGGAATGGTGGTGTGTCCAATTCAGATTATGAGCTATCTTTCCTTTCATTTTTTTTGGGCGTTGATAATAACAAAAAATAAAATTATTTGTAACTTCCCTGAGAAAGTGAACTAACTGCCTGTGTTTTAAGAATGTTGAATTCTAATCAAATCAATAAAATGCACATACTAAATTAATAAGAATGACATATACAAAAGTGGTGACATTACCAATCCACTGCCCAACTGAAGGATGGATAAGGGTGGCACCAATCCCTGCTCCAATGGATGCAAAGACCAGGGATGCACCACACCTAACAGTAGTGCCAGAGACCTTCTTTCCAAGAAGACGGATTTGTTCTGCAGTGTCAACATTATCAGCAGCCTCCTCTTTCTTGCTGGTCAAATTAGAAACACATCGGTATATCTCAATTCCAACTTGGACTAGCCATGATGCTGCAACTCCAAGCATATGTCCTGATAAACAGAAATGAAACCCACACAAGGGATTGAGTTCATACAGATAATCAACTAACCAGATTGAGCAAAGGAAGCATCATTGTTTCACAAAAGGGTCTAACCTCTGAATGTTGTTCTACTGACACTGTAGAAGTAAACGAACTTTAGCATCCTTCTTTCAGCCTTCCGCCTGGCAGATTTTGGAACATCTGTAGAACAAGATCAGTGATCTCCAAGTAAATGAGAAAACATCAAATCAAGGAAAGGGTGAAGACTAGGGGAGTGATATGAAAAGCTGAGTAGCTTCAATGGTAACAAAATAACATGATTTGTCCTGAAGCTAACCAAAAATCAAGTCCACATAAAACCAAGCTGATCTGAGGTATGAGAAAGTTTATTTATAACCCATCAAATTTCCAATCTGGAGTTCTATAAGTATGGCATGCTTAAATTTACACACACGGGCATATAGATATAAGAGATGAAACTAGTATGATTGGTGGAAAACAACTTCCAGCATCCATGCCGGACCATGCATCCCACAACAGTGTCACAAGGATCAAAACCCTATAGGCCAACTTGTCTGGGTCATGGCTCCTGTTGCACCATGGTATTGGGGTCCGAACATAAAATATGCAGTATATGAGGAGACTTGATAATTAATGTAAGCGTTTTGAGCCATTTGACCATTAGTAGCCCACAAATAACATGGCATTCGCCTTGAAAGTACTCACCTTTTGAACAGCAATTACTTGACAATGATGTATATAAATAAATATATATAGATATATATCAATGACAAGAAGGCACTGCAGTCATATACTATTGAAAACTGCAAAACAGAAATTTGATGAGGAAAGAGTACCTTTAAGAAGTTTCCATGCCATTCGCTGTGAAACATAATGTACAGCAAGCCTTTCGAGTACACGTCTAGTTGTTACAACTGTAGTCTGTGTCAAAATGCAGAATATATCAAGAAAGTTGCAATTTGAGAACTAAAAAAATAGTAGGCATGATATGCAATGAATAGAGATAGAGGTCATATAAATAAGGTGGTGTTTAGCCTCCATAACAAGTAGAGGTTAGCAAAACTTGTATTTTCTTGGTGAGTATTTTGACCATCTACATATCAACTCTAATTAGAAGTGAAGTATAAACTTTTCGAGAATAACCAGGTCAGTGCCAAATTTTGTAAGCAAAGAATGTAGTGAAATATATCACCAATATGGATTGTGCAAGAGAAAAGTTTTTTTTTTATGGATTATTGAATAAAAATGCAATTGAAAGATGAATACTTTCGAAGCCACCGTATAGAAGGTATAACCTCTCAACAATTCTTGATTGTAGAACAACCCCTGATCAAAACTCACTAAAGTTCAGTTACGCTGTTGTCATTTCAATTCAAGCAAAATCTGAACCTGCAACCACTCAGTGATGCCTTTGTTGAATGTCCAAAGGCTTGAATATCATTACTAAGCTATTATTTCTTTTTTTCATAATTGATGTTGAGATAGGGGGACGGGTTGGAGCTCGTTGTCATGCAATACAAGAAGTAAGATGGCTAATACTTGAACCTACTAACCAACAAACCAACAAAATAAACAGGCAAAGAATCACCAAGATACAATGCATAAGACCTGAGAAGCATGGCACACCAGCTATCACTCTAGCTGATAAAAGAGTATGTAAATCATGGTGTGAGATTTATTCATCTTAGATGGACACATAGGTCATTCTATCCCTAATAAAATAATGAGAAAGCCGAAAAAATTGTCAACATATTTAGTATATCTGTTGCTACAAAGTTATTGTCAATGTTTAACTTCCTCTCCTTGTTTAATAACTTCACAACAAGTCTTAGTTCCCATAAAGCTACGAGTTATATGAACAATCTCAATGCAAGTGATGAACCATAAAGGCTATGATTTGAATAGCTTACTAAAGAAAGAAGTTGAATCCTGATAAATTTTTGCACCAATAAACCAATGGTATTGAATCTTAAGTTGTCCCTGGAATCAGCAAACTCTTGTCTTTCTGACTCAGTAGTAGTCCATTTTCTCATTATTTCTATATTTATTTATGCATGAAGCTAACTAAGAAAGATCTGTCATTGAGAAATGCGAAGTGCTCCTATTTCTTTAGATTCATAATAAAGAGAAATGGAACTAAATGTTAACAAAGTAGATGTAAGATAATTACCTCCCGTATTATTTGCTTCACAGATTTTTTTAAAGGAACAACCAAATCTACATGTTGCTCTTCTGGAGCATCCTGTAGGAAATCATCATCATCATCCTCTTCTATATTTGTGCGAGGCTCCAAAAGTGGCAAGTAGAACATTAAAAATGACCTCACAGAAGTCATTGCAAGAGATCTCAGTCCAAAAGCAGAGAATAGAGGTTTTAACTCAATTGGATATTCCTTTGTACTATATTGTATAGAGCCATTCTGAAAGATCTTTCCAGAAGCACTTTGTAGATTAGAAATGTAATCTTCGGTCCATTCTGCTCTTGCATCAGCAAAGGCAACAGATGTTCTACCATCACTGAAATTTAACAACAGTCAATGTTACATACTGAAACTAGATGAAATCTAAATAGGCCGTTACAAAATGGACAGATAGAAGATCTCACAACAAATAAAGCAACCAATAAATGTGATGTGGATCTAACTAAACAATATAAGACAAACAATGGTGTAAAAAGAAACAAAGAGGGGTATGAGAAACACTAAAATATATTGAAATTCCTCCAATTCTCTTATGATTGAATGTGAGATTGCATTCCATCGTGGCATCTGAGTTCTGCAGACACTGTACCTATACACCCTACAGAACATCAATGCTGAAGCTTGACCACCCTTGGCAACAGTTGATGGTTCCAATTGTCATAGGTAGAAAATGATAAGATGACCATGATGTTTGCATGCTTCTGAAAGGATCCATCAATAGGTTTCAGAATTACCTATCCTTCAAGATTTATCATTGATAAGATCTATTCCTGAGGAAAGTATGATCTATGGACCTCAACCAAAATCCAAGAAATCATTCATTTTCAACCTGAAGCTTTGAGAAGCACTGAAGCAGTATAATTTCAACATATAACTCGATTACCCAATAACCGTAACAGTGATTTAGATAAACCCCAAGTAATATTATTATGAAATTACACTACTACACAAATGCATATTGAAATAATCAATCCCACATGTATCAACCTACTCTAAAAAAAATATTCCCAACCCATTTCCCTTTCCTTTCCTTTCTCAAAAACCTTCAGCAGCAAGCAAGCTCAACCCCAACACAATTTGGTTAAACCACACATAATCTCAACACCATCACATAACAAATGCATATAAACAATAACAAACAGCTCATTTCACTGTTCTAACATCGTCAACCAAACGAAGATTTCTCATATGCAATGCAATCTGTTAGGAACTATCAATATAATTTCCAAAACCAATCTTGCATCAAAAATTCCAACTCTCAGAATCCTTGATTCAATTTCTTCAACACATTGCCAAAACAATATAAAAAAAAAATAATACAAACTTGATTAAATTCAAATACAAAATTTTAAAAAGATATTTAAAAAAAGGGCGTACCCAAAGAGAAACCTAGAAGCCAAGGTTCTACCAGTGGCGACAGAAGAAGCAGCAGCGGCAGAAGCAGCAATAGCTGCGGAAAATGAACCATACGAGTGCACTGTTGGAGAAGAAAAGCTCGGATTTTTCCTCAATAGATCCAACAATATTGCTATTCCCGTCATTGTTGCTTGATTATCACCACACACAAACACGCACCTCAGAGAGTTTTGCCTCTTTCAGAGGCGATGCAGCTAGAAATGCCTCCTCTACCTCTACCAGGCGTACTTCGTAGATCTCACAATCCTCCGATAATTAACACTCAGAAAAATTAGGGTCTGGTGAAATAGAAGATCCAAATGATGAGACTTCAGCTCGAATTGGATTGGATTTTGGGGGAAGATAGAGCTTGGGATCAGTGAAAGTTGGAGTAGAACCTGTAATGAGGGCACTGCTGCTACTGATATTAATATATACATGTATGAAAGCGTTACAGATCAGATGGGGGGAAAAATGCTGATTAAAGGAGCTAGACTTGTGGACGGAGTGGGCCTGCCAATGTTGTCATGATCACAGCCGTTACTTCCTATGATTTAACGGCTCTACTGATTAAAAAGTTCTAATGTTTAGGAGCTGAGCCGTCAAGAGCTCCAAGATCTGGGATAATTTTTTTTTTTAATTTTTTATTTGGAGTAATTGATTGGAAACATAATTATATTATATCATATAATATCATATACTATGTTAATGGAACTGAAGTCCTGTTTACCCTGAAATAAGATAGGGAAGTGGTTAGAATTTGTTAAGCCATATCACAACAAGTCAGTCTAGTCTTATATCAGCAAACCTCAAAATTTGAGAATGAAGTCAGCTCAGATGTACCAAGTTGTTGCACTTGTCAAAGTACCTACTAGAAGAGAATCGTTCGACATGAGTTAGGTGTCTCCTTAGCTCAAAGTACTGAGCAAGATTAATGAGTTGAGAGAGACTACTGGATATGGGTCTATGCATGACTCAGTGGCCATATTTAGGATACTGAGTGCATAACAAAGTATCACGTGTTGTCGCCAACCCGATCACAAGACCCCTACTATTATAAATATGAGCCCCATTAGGGAGGTAAGTTATTAATTATTTCAACTAATGCAAGATTAATCCGTGAGACAATTTGAAACTGACTAAAGCATCAAAGGTTCTTTGTTCGACATCACACCGATAATTTTTACAAATATCCTATCTTCTTTATAAGAAACTTAGCATCCGAAGAGGCAATTGGGACTATTCCAACTTAGAACATTCCCTCTACATTATCACTTACTAATGTTAGGTCAAATCCCAACAAAATTCATAGGCTATAACAACTAAGGCCGATCACCTCACCCACGAACCTGACCCGACCTGACTCACCGATTGGGACAAAAAATATAGGGTGTGGTCGGGTTTTGCATGCATTATCGGGTAGGTCGGGTTCAAGAGGAAGAGACCCGATCCTATCGGGTCGGTGTCGGGTTTTTTAAAACCCAACCCCACCATCATATTTAAATAAAACCGCTATTTTTAAATAAAACCACTGTGGTGTCACAGACCAGACCTCCCCCTTTTTTTTTTTTTTTTTTTTTGTTCATTTTTTTCATTCAAAAGAAGTCGGAGCAACTTTTGATAAAAATTGCGGTCGTCATTTGGTCACCAATTGCTTTAAATGTAATCTCTTCCTTCCTTTCCTTCCACACTCTTCTTCATCATTTTTCTCTCCACTCTCTTGAATCCAAATTAAAATTGATGAAGTTTCAGAAATGATAAGATAATAAAACCACTCGATTGCACGCACAATTCCTGAATCAACACTAATATCATCATCATCAGCAGGAGATAAGATATATGGATCTCAGCGATCTCAACAAGGTATGGGAAGTCAAACCCCTCAAGAAAAAGCCTGCACCAGATGAAGCAAGGAAGGTTCTCGAGAAGATCGCGAAACAGGTTCAGCCCATCATGCGAAAGCGGAAATGGAGGGTTAAGCTTCTCTCTGAATTCTGGTAATTTTTCTCAAAAAAAAAAAAAAAAAAAAAAGTTCTTTTTTTTTTCTTGAAAAAGCGATTTTTTTTTTTAATATTGAAATTTGACAGTCCGAACAATCCGTCGCTTCTTGGATTGAATGTGGGAGGAGGGGTTGAAGTTAAGCTGAGATTGAGAAGGCACAACAGAGATTGGGATTTTATACCATACAATGAGGTTTTGGACACTATGCTTCATGAACTCTGCCATAATGTTCATAGTCCGCACAATGCCAGTTTCTATCAGCTCTGGGATGAAATCCGAAAGGTTTTTTTTTTTTTTTTTTTTTCTTACAACTTTTAACCATCAATTTGGTCTTATGGTTTTTTGCAATATGTTTCATTGACTATGACATGTTTATATGAACTGCAATAGATTTGACGTTTTCAAAAAAAAAAAAAAAAAAAAGATTTGGCTTATGATATATTATGTTGAATGATTCTGATGTTTTACCATTTTTTTATTTTTTATTGTTTATGAATGTTTGGTGAGATTTTGCAACAGAACTCTATCTCAAGCTAATTTTTATTTTTCTGCATGTGTTTATCCACCCCCTCCCAAGTAATACCTTTTAGAGAAAGAAAAAATCTGGTATTCTCACCCAAACTACGCTATACGAAGAAGACAAGAATAAGGAAGTAGCATTTTGATTTATATACACAACTAAATATGAATCTATATGTACACTGGAAAATTCTTCTCTGGGGTAGGAAAATCTTGAAGATAGATATAGTTGTCTTAGAATCTCAGGGTGTCCACATGAATCTGAAGGGATGCATGGGTTTTTATTTAATTAACATTTTTTTTTATCTTTTTTTTAATTTTATCATTGAAGGTTCACCTATTTCTTTAGTTTTTATGTTGTTTCCATTTGGTGTTTGTAGACATGCCATTCTATATTGTAGTATTAAAAACTTGAAATGTTGAGTTAGATTTAGTTGGGTTTGGTTCCATTGATTTGGCCTTGTGATCTCGAGGCTAAGTTTGATTGCATTGTGATGCTTTTCTTAAATTAGAGAGAGGTCATTTTGAAATTGGGGACATAGTTTTTGGCAAATTATTGCTGCTTTCATAGTGTCATGTAACTTCATATCACCATGGATATGGTTGTAAGAGAGAGCTCAGAGTACTAGAAAGCCAGAGAATGGCATGTTCTAGTAGATTTTAGTGATAGAATCTGTGGAAGGTCTTGTCCTTTGGAAAAGGCTTTTTTTTTTGTCATTGGTGCTACCTAGAAGAGAAAATGTTGAGGTTTTTAGCTTAATTTTGGAAGAAATAGCATTCTTGTTAATAATCATAGGGGTGCATGACTGGTGCTGATGGAAGGATTAAAAATTCCTTGGGGTATCACCAAAATGATGAACTATGGACTGTTGCAATTAAACTGTGAGTGTATCATGGCCAATCTCTGGTTTACATAACATCCTCTAAGTGTTACAACTTGTTTTATATCCAACAAGAAGCAAATGGCTCTATGCATGTATTTTCTAACTTTTTTTGCAATGAACTCGTTCCACTAGGTTTTGGGTTATTTTCTCATGCTTAATGTCTTATCTGGTTTATACACTCAGTATTTTTTGCTCCTGAGAGTTTAAGTCCTTTGTATAATATTAATATGGTCCTTTACACATATATTGTTATGCTTTATTCACAGGAATGTGAGGAGCTGATGGAAACAGGAGTAACTGGCACTGGGGAGGGATTTGATCTTCCTGGGAGACGGTTGGGTGGGTTTTCCCGTCAACCTCCTACTTCATCTCTTCGGCAGACTGCTCTGGCTGCAGCAGAAAAGAGAGCGCGTCTTGGGTCAATTTTACCTTCTGGACCTAACCGACTTGGTGGTGACAACGATATAATGGTTGCACTTAGTCCTATACAAGCTGCTGCAATGGCTGCAGAGAGGAGATTGCATGATAACTTGTGGTGTGGATCAGAGTCTTATGGAGTTTCTGGCGGGGAAGATATTAGCGCTGAAATGCCTGAAAATTGTCCACCAAAGGGACCATCTGCTGAAAGCTCCAAATCTTCCTGTGGTTCTGAGACACACATCTCAGACGTGACACCGTTGAAAAAGAGTCGTGTAACAGATAATCGAGCTGATGTTCAACGTGCCAAAGTGAGACCAGAATCTAGTTCTAGGAATGTCAACGTGCTGGGTTCAACTTCTGGGTCCAATCATGGCGCAATAGATAGCGCAGATGCTATAACACTTTGGGAATGTGGTACTTGTACTTTGTTGAATCCGGTAGGTGCTCTTATCTTGATTTCATTTATTTTTTTTTCAAATTTTCTTTTCTGAGCATACTTATTAGAGTGTTGAATAATTAAAGTCGTGCATTTATGCTAGCCGGAGAAAATTAAAGAACAAAAATATCCCCAGTGTTTGTTTTGTTTGATTAAAGGTGGTTTCTTACTAGTTAACTTGAAGTTGAACTGGATGGATGAGTGACGTGTTGTGGCAGAGCATGAATAAAAAAAATAAAGCAAGATCTCAAAACATAAATAAGAAAAGCAGAAAAGATTTTGATACACATGTAAAAAACTATCAAATAATTGCTGATGCGTGCAAAGTCTGATTTAGTGGTGAAACAAGAAAGACATCTATATTCATGACTGATTATTTTCTGACCATAACTTCAGCTAGAAATGGAATATAGAAGAAAAATCATTGCTTTACAATGCTTCAACGGAATGATGGCAGACCATGAACTTCATCAGAAAAACACACTTTTACAGAGCTCAAAACTGACTTTATATGTGCCCAATTCATTACTTCAGAATTCTACGTTGTTTTTTTTTTTTTCTGGAACCTTGTGTTCTGATGCTGCTTGTGCTTTCTCCATTCTTGAAAAGAAGGGGGAAGGAGGGGCGGTGGCAGGGTGTACTTTTGCAATTCAAGATAGCTACACATATTTTGAATTGATTGATATTCTAATAAGAAGTTGCCACGATCTGTTTATGCTTGAACTACTTTTTTCTATTAGTTTTTCTTGCTAAACTCTAGTGTTCAATATGATGTCTGTTGGATGACTGAGCCATTAGCTCCCAGAAAGCTACACTTATCTTGGGTTTATTGACATTCTAATAAGGAATTTGCGGCATCCTTTTTTACGTTTAAACTATCTTTTTCTATTTGTTTTTCTTGCTAATCAAGTTTTTCTGTATGATATCTGATGATGACTGCAGCCATTAGCTCCAATATGTGATGCTTGCGGTAGCCAAAAGCCAAAAGATGTCAGAGCAAAGTTCAATATCTGGTCCTGTAAATTTTGTACCCTAGAGAACAGTGTGAGCTTGGACAAATGCTCAGCTTGTGGCCAGTGGAGATATTCATATGGAGCACCAGTCTCGAGCACTCTTAATCTTGGAACATAGTTGTTGAAAATTGGTAGTCTTCTAAGGACAAAACAGAATCATCATGCGTAAAATACTCAGGGATCAGGGTTATGCTCATTTTATGCATGCTATAATTTTGTTGTCTTTCATTCTCTATGACTTTGCAACTGTTGAAATGGAATGAATAGCTTCTTTCGTCAAGAATTCAAGACTGTTTTCTACATTGTGGGATGTTTGCTATGCTGTTCTTACGGTGTTAGTTAGTGTCTATGGATTCAAATGCAACGGTTTGCATTCATTCTGTAGTTATTATATGGCAAAATGTAATGTGATTTTTTTTATTTTTTTTTGTGACAAGAAAGTATTACTGGCCTTCCTAACTCACTGATGGATCATTTCCTTTTTCTATTAACATTTGTAATTTTTCCATTGCAAACTTCCAAATGAAATAGAAGACGAATCATGAAAAGAGTGCATAAATTCCTATAATTCTCATTGCTCTACTAGCCCCCAAGGCACATTACATAAGGAAGAAGGTAAATACGAATGGAAAGTAGGACTGCCACTTCATCTAGTATGCATACTCATAAGCAAAATCGGATACTCCAACCATAGCTGAAACCACTTGAGACACAATATAAACACTTCCTCCAAGGATAACTAGTATCAGAATTGCAGTGATGGGACTCTTCAAAAGCTCAAAAATAGGTTCAAATATGGTGTAAATAACACCTGTGCTAACAGTAAGTATGTAAAGCCCGTATCTCCTCACATTGTCCCAAAACTCCTCCACCAAAGGCCCTTCAGGACCCATTGCCAGTGCCTTCTGATCATCCAATATCCCTGCAATAAGCATTGCCAATCCTATAGAAACTGCACCCAATATCACAAACCTTGAATACCCATCACTTGATTTTAGTAAAACTTCATGTTTTGATTCTGTTGTATTATCTGGCAAAGGTTTGAAGATAAAGGGCTTGTTTCTACCATTTAACTTTGCAGGGCGCTGCACTACTGCTCTATGTTTGGAGTAGTTTTCAGCTCTTGAGCCAGTGGGTGATGAGAAAGATTTTGAAGGGTGGTCTTTTGAATGTGAAATAGCTGTTTTGAAGCGAAGGAGACTGGTTTTAGGTGTTGGGCTGATGGGATTGAAGTGATTTGGGAGGAAGAAGAAGAAGGGAGATCTGATTAAAGAAGTCTTCATTTGTTGAAGCTATGATGGAGTTTCAAAGCATTCTTTACAAGCTTTGAGCTCTCTATCCAAGTTTCTATGGCTGTTAACTTATTTGGCACCTTATCCTCAACAACTTTTGTCATTAAAAAACGGGACTGATACCTTGATGAAAATACGGTATAGTAACAAAACTAGCTATACAACTAACTAATAATAATAACAATAATTTTCGAAAGAAACTTAAGTGCAAGATAAATCATGGTGTCTGAAGAAATGCAACAAAGTCCTCAAGTGCCGGTCTCCATCATCACATGCAATTGGGCCAGCAATTCTAAGAAGAAAGCAGGCTGTACCCCAAAACGGAGATCATAAATTCCACATCCACAGCCCCTTCAAGACATTTAGTCATCAGATCCCCTTCACCTTAGAATAAGTTAATTTAATGAGAATATTATTTTTAGTGATCATGATTATTTAGTTATACATGCAATTACAATTTTCTTTAATTAAAATAATATTTTATTAGTTTAATTATCTAGACAAGAATATTATTACATTTTTTTTTTTTTTTTTTTTGAGATTGGAAATGGCAATCCAAAGGGATAAGGACATTTGTAAAGGTTGAACATTGCTTGCAGCTGAACCCTAGCCCACAATAAATTAAAAATTACAAAAAAAAAAAAAAAATGAAAAAAATCTAGGGGTTTGGTGCATGATCAAATAAAGCAAGTTGAAAGTTGGGTGGCCTGCCACAATGTTCAAATTTTAAAAGCATAAAAAAATAAAAAATAAAAAATAAATTAAAGATGCTTCCCATTCTTATTGGGACTTATGAAATTCATATAGACAAAATCAACGCTCTCCCAGAGAGCAGGCAACATCTGGGGTCCTTTGCTCTCAAGCAAATAAACAAATGGATTTATGTGACCAACTTCATGTAATTAGAAAAAATGATCGATACCTATGAATGATTGATTCAGTAAAAACGGATTAAATTTTAAAGTCATTCTTTTATAAAAAATTTAATATCCGATTCTTGAAAACGTTTTCGTTAGTTCACTCCTTCGAAGGAAAAAACTCATTGAAAAACAAAAAAAAAAAAAAAAAAAGACTAATTAGTTAAGCAGAGATTGTCATATACAGTACTTCTATAAATACAAGGTTTTTTAATAAATGAAAGGGGAGAATGAATTTTCTTAATCTCATTAAACAAAATATAATTAACCATTCACTATATAATTGTATATCTTTATATATATATATTGTTTGAAATAGATATTTTCTTAGAGGATAATGATGGGTTAACAACATGAACTGTGTAATGGTCGTGTAATGTGTCAAGCTGTGAAAGATTTGTTTTTCGATTTCAATTCAAGGTGAAAATTTTTTGATATATATAAACTAAAATAAGAGTAATGTTTGACTAACACATTTCGTTAATATTATTTTTTAGAGTTGTTGAATCATCTCGTATCACATGTTAATGTGTGATTCGAAACAATCTAATAACTTTCAAGAATAATATTAATAAAGTAGGTTTCCAAAATATTTTTCTTAAAATATTACTTCTTTAGTGAAAATAAAAGAATTTATCACATAGTGAAGTTTTTTAAAATAGTACACCGACTTTTTCTTAAATTGTATAATGACAAAAGCTAATACGCATTTCATTAATGTAATTATATTACTAAAGAAATGACAATAAAACAACTTACTTTATATTTTTTATCTTCATTCAATTTGGTTATCTTTGAATTGATTTAGAAGATTCATAAACTACAAGCAAATGGTTCAAACAAAACTTACTGGTATCCACTCAAAATATATATATTATAAAGGAACCTATATGGAGCAAAAAAAAATGCATCACTACCCAAATTATCTCTTGCTTAAAAATAAAAATACGCTTGAATATAATAATAAAAAATAGAAAAGGAATGCTTTAAGATGTAAAAGAGAAGGGGCAACAAGTATTGGTAGGTAAAAGATGTGTATGGATAGATCGCAGTTGAATATGTATGGTCGGAGTCTGTGTTAAAAGTGATTGAGGAGTAAAAGTCTTAAAATTAAAATTTGTCTCTATTTTAGTAGCGTTCACTTAGAAAGAGCCACCCAATATCCTTTCAATGCTCGAACGTGAATTAGTCTTGTTCGAAGGGTAGAAACATCACGTGAAAAACAAAAACAAAAAATGTGTATGGGCCGATTTGATTCGATAATTAATTTCCACATTTTATAACTCAAGCATATCATACACATAATACAAATTGAATATAACAAAAAAAAAATCTATAAAGAATATAACAAAAATCTATAAAAAAAATAATTTTTTTTAATAACAATGAACACCCTTGGTTTGGTTTTAAATGATTTTTGAATGCATAAAACTGAAAAAACTTTTGTTTTAGTGAACTCATACTTAACCAAACTTTTAAAACCCCTTTATGATAGGTAGTAACTTAGAGATTTTAATGTAATTAGCACCAAATAAGCATCTCTTATAAATTGGACTATGGACTATTTATGAGTCCATCCATGTACATCAACCAACATCATGCACATACCTATTTTCGTAACAACCTAACAATTTTTCTTAAAAAATAAAGGGTGAACTAAGATAGAAAGAAAGTAGCTCAGCAATGAGTTAATATATATAATTTTATGTTTATATCTTGAACAGTCCATTTGTACTTTTTTTTTTTTTTTTTAACAATTAAGTGATGTAATTTGAACCTATGAAATCAAGATTTATATTTAATATATCAAACCATTAACCTAAGGGTTCAACTTGAAAAATTAAAATTTATGACTTGCTTTTCATTTTATGTAACATTTTTTTATTTTTATTTTTTAAATGAAAAAGATAATAACTAGAGACCAAAGGACAATATCCATTAAAAAATTTTAATCTCAATTTTTTTTTTTTAAAAAGACTTTATTGTAAAATAGAGATTTTACCATTATGTTAAACTTTTATGGTAAAATAAGATCCGGAACTTATTGGGTCTTTATTCATATGTTCTGAAAATTAAAATATAATCTAAAAAAATAAAAATTTAAAAAATAATATTTTATTATTTTTTAAAAATAATATATTTTTTAAATATATTTTATGTGATTTTAAATTTTTAAATATTAAAATTTATATCGTAATCATAAATAAAATACAGCCTTAGTATCCCATTCCCTATTGTACTTAATAATTCAAAAGAAAAAAAAAAAATCTTAATTCCAAAAGTAGGATTCAACCCAAAAACATATATATACATATCGATTGAGAGGTAAATAAAATAAAATAAAAATTTCATTTACCCAAACTAGGGCGGAGAGCTGGGAAGGTTTAGTCTGAGAGAGATAAGAGCACTCCTTTCAACTTTTAGGCTCTGACCAGTTCACATGGGATGTAAAGTTCCAAAGCTCTGCAACTCTGACTTCATTCATGGCCGCTCTTCTCTTCTCCTCTCTTCTCCCATTCCCTTCCCTTCTTCTCCTTCTTCTTCTTCCTCACCAACTTGGCCTTTTCAACATGGACATGACACAACTAGCCCATCTCCTTTCTGCATGTTTCTTCTCTCTCCATGGTCAAACTTCAACCATTAAAGCATCTTAAATTTCAATCTCCTGCTTCTGGATCCTTTCTTCTTCTCAAAACATCGATGCCCTCTTTATTTTTCCACCCATTCTCTTCACTGACACCATCAAAATCACATCTTTATGCCTCCTCCCTTCTTGTTGTAGGGGTTTTCAAGCTGCCCATGAAGGCCATTTAGTAGCAGTTCTTCTAGGGTTTATGTTTCAGAGCTTCAGTTCTTCATCTGGGGTTCCTTTACTTCGATTTTTTTCTTTGAAATTCTTGGGCTCTTTGTTCTATTCTTTCTGCCCTTTCTCTGTTTTAAGCAGAGAATCGTCAAGAACTGGAGCTGTTTCAAGAATTTCATGACGATTCTCTGTTTCTAGGGTGCTCCTAGTTGTTTTTATCATTTTTTTCTTTTCTGGGTAGCCTTTTGTTTGGTTCTTTTTTCCTCTAGTGTTGTTGGTGTGAACTTAATTTTCTAAGAACCTAATACCCATCTGCGTTTCTGTTCTGAATCGGGTACAAGATTCCACCTTTTTTACACAACTGGGTGAGTTCTGCTTCCACCATGAAATTGGAGCTTCTGTGAGGTTTTTTGAGTGTTAAATTTGTCATATTTTTGGTGATCTCTGTGAAGATGTCTGTAAACGGTCATGGATTTCTGGAATGGAACGAGCAATTTGTGTCTCAAGAGAGGGGGAACCGAGTGGTTCATTATTACTTGAAGGACACAAATGGAGATTCAATTCTTGCTGTTGTGGGCACAGAGAGGAGTGTTAGGCACATGGTTTATGTTGTTTCAGAGGAGTTCTTACAAGCTTATGGGTCTGAGAAGCCTATAAGTGCTGGTTTCAAGTGGAGATCGAGAAGAGAAGTAGTTGATTGGCTCACCTCCTTGCTCTCCAAGCAGCGCCCTCAGGGAGATTTTTCCAGTATGTGTTTTGACTCACCTTGTTCTTTAGTTATCGTTAATCTGTTTGGTTTAATGGGTACTTGAAGTTTTTAATTTGCTTGAGATGTTGTTTAGGATTGTTTTTTCTTGCTGAAACAAAAAAAAATGTTCAGATTGCTCTAGGCTTAGATGGATGTGCTAAAACTACATCTGAATGAATAAAATGTCACAGAAGTTCATAATCATAGTTGAGAATGAGGATAGAACTTGCCATGTTTCAGCTACAAAAGAAGCTAGCACTCACCACATTTAGCATCCAATGGGTGAAGTAGTCTGGAACTTTCCATTCCATTATTGATTCTTGATTTTTGACCATTTTTCATCGTGGTTCTTTATAGTTCATGCTTTATGCTGTTGTATTTGCCTGTAGAATCTTCTCTTCAGGTGTGTTTACGTGCTTTTACTTTGGATTCTGGGGCGTTATCTCTTACTTGCTCTAGCATCTGAATACATGGTGTTTTTTAATGTTATGGAAACAATCGACCATTCAAATTTCGTCTGGTTACCAAAACGAAAGAAATTAGACTGGTTAATTTGTTATGAGTATCTTTGATTCGTTCTCATTGACTATGGTAGAACAATAGCATATCAGTAAAACCGTCGTTGACATGTCTCTTTGCTTGATCTCTTTATGAAATTGAATAGGGAGATTTACTAAATCATTTGTTATGGCCTTAAGAAAGTAAGAGCCATCCAGAAGTTACAAATGTGAGCACTAAGTCAAACATACGAACCCCTTCTTTTTAATCACTTTCTAAATGTGTAATGGCATATCCAGTGCCTATATCTACCTTATCCTCACTCCACGTATTTTAGATCTTTGTCTTCTTCCTCTATCATTGCTGACGATATATATATATTTTTTTTCTTGAGAGGCTGGTAATAGTCAATTAATGCTTCACTCTTCCTAATTGGTAGATCTTGTGTTTTTTCTATATGTGTCTATATCATCTTAATTGTTTCTTTCTAATTTTATGTCCGATTGCCGCTACTTCTACCATTAGTTGAAGTGAGTCTATTTCTAAATTTATCTTTTAATGTTTTGTTACGTACCCTTAACATTTTAATCGGTTATTTCCATCGTACTTGATTTATTAACATGTTTTTTGTTACCAGACATTTTGTTCCATAATTAGTATACATATTTAATTTTATTTATCTTAAATTTTTAAGTTTGTAATTTTGTAATTTTGTATTCGATGTATAGTTAGAATATTTGTGGCTGGGATTAGATAACAAACATTGAATAAGCAAAATACGAGGGACAAGGGATAAGTAAACTTAAGCATGTGCAACAGCATACGACACTAAAGCAAGTTTTCGTAACATTTCAACATTTGCTTGAACAGAAATATGAGCCTTTCATGTTGTTTAGCTTTTTATTCAGTGGAAAATTTTAGAAACTAGGGTTTTCCTTTTTCTTTTGTGCCATACAATCAAGCTTCTGTACAGAACTTATGGATTTTTCTGGCTAAACCTTTTTCTGCATGAAGACTAGGATTTTGCTTGTATAATGGGTGAATCACTCAGAATATATTTTTAATGGCAGAGTCACCAAAAAATGATCTAACACAGGCATTAAAATCTACAGACTTCTCAGCTATTGGATTTGATGCTCCAGGAACCCATCCATCTGATCATATGGTACCCACCTTTTTCTGATTGCTTCTCTATGACCTCTCTTTATATTTTCTTCTCTTGGCGCTTCTTTGATCGTCAATTTCTCTATTTCAGACCCGGTTTGCAAGAAACCCAAAATGTCAAAATTCTGACATTTTGTGGTCTGGTGATTCCTGGATTTGTGGTAAACAGCTGAAGCACTACCCAGCATTTTGCAGGAATAGGACTACCATAACGGTATGCTTTGCACTTCGCTGCATGCTTCCATTTGTCAACAGCATATAATCCTAAAAATCATTCCCTTTTTTTTCTCCCTCCAGATTCATTCCTTTGTTTTTGTAATGGCCAAAGAAGAAAACCACTATCTTGCATATTTAGAAGACATGTATGAAGACAGAAAAGGGCAGAAGAAGGTCAGGGTGCGATGGTTTCATGATACCCAGGAAGTCAAGCGTGCTCTCACCATACTAAATCCACACCCAGGAGAAGTCTTCATCACACCATATTCTCAGGTTATCAGTGTTGAGTGTGTTGATGGTCCAGCCACAGTTTTAACTCCTGAACACTATGAAAAATGTTTGAGCATTCTTCCTAATGTTTCTTTAGCTAGGGTCCATATGTGCTCTAAGCAATTTAAGAGCAGTAAGGTCAAACCTTTTGATCTAAGTAAACTCAGGGGTTACTTTGATCAATGTATTTTGTCATGTGTAGAAGAAGATGATGATTTTGACCAAGGAGGCACTTTGAAGCAGGGAGCTAAGAGGACTAGAACTGGCAGAGGCCGACAGAGATTAGTGATAAGTCGTAATGGTATAAGGGTTTCAGGTCGGGGAAACCAAATAATGGCCTGTGGACCAGCATATCAGAACATGAGATTTGGGTTGCCTGGTAGGAGGCCGCTGGCTGTGAAGTATGTTGGACAGCAGCCCTGGCTTCCCTCATCATTTAAGGTTGATGAAAAGATAGAGCTGCTATGCCAAGACAGTGGGATCCGAGGCTGCTGGTTCAGATGTACAATCTTGCAGATATCTCGGAAGCAACTGAAAGTCCAGTATGATGATGTGCAAAATGACGACGATTGTAGCAATCTTGAGGTATATGCATAAACACTTGTGCCTGTTATTTCATTCTTCTTTGTAATTGGTAACTAAATGAAACAATAGTCAAGTGATATATTTTTGTCTTTCCACATATTTCATAATTACTAGCATCAAATAAGGTGGGCACCTCGTTGATGGATTTTGAGGAAGCATAGTAGTTACTAATAAATGATCGTAATCACTGGTCAAGAACGGGATTTTGGTTTCTTTTTCTTTTTAAAGCTGTTAGGCAATCCTTTATTAAGTGTTCAAAAATTTTGCATGGTGCCACAATCGCTTGACACAGTTATGTGTAGCAATTACTGCTTTTAGTTGCTGTGCCTCAGAGATACTGTGAGAGGCTAATTTTATTATTGAAAAAGGTTTCGGGATGGGTTGGGCCAAACCAAGAGGCCCCCTAGGGTTGATTATTCTGATTCAATGCCTGAATGAAATTTTCTGGAAACACGGGTTAATTTATGGTTTTTCTCAAATTTCCAGGAATGGATCCCTGCATACAGAGTGGTGGCTTCTGATAAATTAGGCATGAGATGCCCTGGTCGCCTTACCATCCGGCCATGCCACCCTTCTGAGGATCGAGATGGTGTTTTAGAGGTTGGAATGGCAGTAGATGCATGGTGGAATGATGGTTGGTGGGAAGGTGTAGTAACTGAGATTGATAACAATGGGAATGATAGTGTGCAAGTTTATTTCCCAGGTATGCTTCTTTCTTGAATAGCTGAATACCTTCAATTTTGCTTTGCTTTTCCTTTTTTTTTTTTGGGGTCATGTGACTTTTCCACTCTTCCTTGTTGATAGTGATAAAAATAACTAGTATAATTTGAGATTTTTTTTTATCACAATTCATTTAAAAATTAGAAAATAACAATATAGGAGTGAAAAAAAGAGCAAAATTACTCTTTCTTTGCCATTGGAAATTTTGGAATGTTAGTTTCCTAACTTTCCTCATCTACTACATGTGTTTATGTGCCCAATTTATGAAGCATGCTTTTATGAAAATTGAATTGGTCAGTCATGCTGCCTGGACGATTTCGTTGTTATAAATGAATGGATATACACTACTTCCTTATATGTTTTTCCCCAAACTTTTGAGCAAATTGCATGACATAATGCGTCAACATATATCCTTTACTTTAATAAATTTATTGGACAACTTTGCTATATAATCGGTGGGATTAGTCTAAATTTATAATCATCTTTATAGGTGAGGACATGTTCTTGACTTTCCAAAGAAGAAATCTGCGAATATCCAGGGATTGGGTTGTGAATCAATGGGTTGACATCGAGGCGAAGCCAGATATACTAACTGCTATATCAACGGCTGTTAGCCCTGGTGTTAAGCTTTCAGCCTGCTCCACCGTCGCCAAGGGAGCTGAGTCTGGAGGCTCTGCAATGTCTGACCGAGAAATTCCTACTACTCTTAAACTTGATACTGTTGAAGAGAACAAGCAAGAATTGAACGGTTCCATGAAATCTGATAGCCTCCCAGTAAAGACAAAGTGTGTCACCATCTCAAGAAAGCGGCCATTAATGGAAGAAGAAGAAAGAAAGGAAGCTGATGACGAAATGGGTAAAGATCAAGGAGAAGAAATGGATGATAACGAGAATGGGGAGAGGATGAACATGAACATGGTGGAGAAAATTGACGCTTTGACACAGGAAACTGAAAAAGCCATGGAAGTATATACGGCTGCTTAAAACGGGCGACGCAGGAACTTGAAAACGAATCGTGGAAGAAATTGCATGAGATGTGCTCAACTTGTTCCTTTGATAATATGCTATGATGGGAAATTCAAGAAAGATCATTATAGATGGTTTTCTTAGTCGGATGGTAGAATTGCTGTATATAAGATGGAGAAGTATGACGGTTTATAGAGAGGATAATTCAATTTTATTTTGACTTGGGAGGACTTTGGCACCTGTGTACAGTAAGGAAGGTAGAGATTTGGTGGTGTAGGCTTTAGCTTGTAACAGTTTCAGAATAGAAAATGTAATTCAGATTGAAGTTAGATCCAGAGGTGCTTCAATCTTTGCTCCCCCAATTGTGCCATTTATGTGTTGCTTAGATTTTACTGATGATGATGATGTTAGTATACTGTGTATGGAAATAATTCCATTTCCTGTTTGGAATATGAACCAGAGTTGGGTCTCTTTTTGTTGTTTTTGTTCTTTGTTTCTTTATTTTGCTCTAATTTTGCAGTGGTCAATTAGATCAGCACTTTGTTAGAACCAAAAACTTATATGCGTGATCTCATGCATCTTCTACCAAATTTCAATTCAAACATTCTAACTGATGTAGACATGAGAAACATAGAACAATGATAAAGAAATAGAATCAGGGCTTTGATGAAAAAAAAAATTGTTAAATACTAAACTCATATTATTTGTTTTACATTCAGCCTCAAAGGCCCTTTTGCCTACTCTGCCTATAATCTATTCTACACACACAAAAAAAAAAAGACCTACTCACTCGCATGACATTAAGGAAGAACAAAGGAAAAATCTTCCCAACATAAAAAAAAAAAAGAACCCAAAATTGCCTCAACAAGCAGCCTCATGTTACAATAACCCTTTTCTTTTCATGAAAGATGGAGGAGAATAAAATCAGAGTCTGAGCCATTCATCTCCATAAATGAAACTTGTATTGAGAAAAGGCTTAGCTTCTGAATAAGTGAGACTTTTGGACCATGGAGCTCTTCCTCTTCTGTTAGCTCCTCTTCCTGCGCACCTGTACTCCCCAAAAGAAACAGTTCTGCAAAAAATAATTCAAAGTTTTTTTAACTTTTAATTCAAAAACAACTTCCAATTCTCTCATGGGCACTTGAAAATCTTACCAGTTTTATTTTCATAAAATTTATAAAAATACTTACTCTCTTCTTTCTGGCTGTCCCCAATCACTCCATCCTTCATGATCTATAATATCAGCAAACTGACAATGAGAATAAATTGTTCTTGCATATGGACCCCAAGCTCTTCCCAATAAAATCTTCCCAGTCCCAGTAACTGTGCAATTCACAAAAGAGAACCCTGTTGTGTCATGAGGCGTGTCCCTGTGATGAGCTGCAATTGCTCCTGATCTTACTGCTGTTGAATGCAGAACACAATCCTGTTTCAGCAACAATTTGTTAGAGAATAAAACTAATTAATAAGATACTTTGTTTTATACAGATCATCATCTAATGCAAATAATTACTTCAAAAATTTTACCTTATAGATGGACCTTCCATTTCCACATATGAAATCTACCAGTCCTTCAATATAGCATCCGAGAAAATAATGAGATCCTCTAATATCTAACAAAGTATCTTGAGAACCCAGAAGCCTGACTTTGTAGAAGAAAGCTTTGTCTCCACTAATTTTCAGTGCAACTGCTTGCATTCCCACTCCTCCCTCCGCTGCGTTTATAGTATTCTGCAAGCAACACAACCATGCAATAATCTCATAAAAACTTGTAACTAAATCATAAATCACCATATATATAACAGAAGATTAAAGGGTATCCGGAATTATAACTAATAAATATGTATGTATATATATATATATATATATATATATATATTTTACCTGAACAGTGATTCCTGTGGCACAGAAGTAGTCTGATTCTACTTCAACAGTTGCGGTTCCGTAGGTCCCAATTTCTCTACCAGAGGAATCTTTATCTGAAGCTTTAGCATTGTAAGTGATCACAGTTTCATAGTCAGGGTTTCCAATGAAAGAAATATAAGGCTTGTTTGCTGGAATATGAACCCTTTCTCTGCAAAGGACACTCAATTTTTTTTTAATTATTATTTAAAAAAAAAAACTATAGGAAAATCCATGTATTATATTGTTAAGAAAGAAACACATAAATAACTAAAAAAGAAAGAAAGAAAATCAAACTAACCTGTAAATCCCATAAAAAATCACAATCTTCACTCTCTGATTATTATTTTCTGGAACCATATCAACAGCACCTTGAACAGTAGTGGTGTGCCCCAGTCCATTCTTGGCTACATAGATTGTTCTGACTCCATTGCCATCACCACCAACAACTCCGGCATCTCCACTAAACCTTATATCGTCCCATGTAATATATCTATCCGGTGAACCATCAAGAACATCATGAACACTACTAGTATTAGTAGTAGCAGCAGCAGTAGTAGTAGTATAAGTACAACTGGCATAAACACCTAATTGGGCACCTTGAAGAACCACCAAAAACAGTATAAAAACAGAAAGAACTGAAGAAGAAGAAGAAGAAGAAGAAGAAGCCATGGAGCTTTTCTGGTGCTGGTTCTTACTGGGCATTCCGAATTATTACTACTACTGTATGATTGTTGAGAAAGATGGGAAGATGAGATTATATAATGGAGCTGTGTGATTGATGAATTTGTGTTGTTGTCGCCGTGAGATTTGGAGTTGGATTCGAACCAGGAATGCATTGTTAGCTAAGGAGAAGAGGATCGATTAAGAAAAGTTTGTGTTTTAGGAGGAAAAAGGTTTCAGATTCAGTGATGAAGTAATAGTTCTGTGTGTTTATTTTTTAGAAACAGTTAGTAATTGTAATAACTGTCTCCTTCCATGACATGGAGAAAAAACTGGCTTTTCAAAGGACAGCCGCTTACCACACCAAATTACGCCATAAAAATAAATTTTAATTTATTTATTATTTGTCAAATTTGCCCTTTTGCCTCAACCCATATGCACACACCTTTATACCCTATTTGTACGCTCCTTTCATCTTTATTGGTTTAATCTTTTTATTAATTTAATTTTAATAAAACTAAAATAAAATAAAATAAAAGGTAAACTTATTAAAAAAAGAGGTCAACTAAGTACTATACACTATCTGTTATTAATCACTTCCTAATTAAACTAATAGTTTTATTTTAATTGTTTTGTTGATTTAGTTTCATCGTTTTATTTTCTTTTTTTTTTAATTCATTTTTTAAATGGTTGTTTCAGAAATACCATAACATAAATTCAGAAATTTTTGATAATTTATTATATATTTTTAAAAATATTGAGTTTAATATTCACGATAATATATTAATTAACTTATGGTATGAGCATTTGATTTTGTTAATTACTATAGACTAGTTAATATTATAGTATAAATATTTTTATTTTTTAGTTGAACTCACTTTGAAAGAAACATGTTAACATAAACAGAAAAAACAGAGAATTTAGAAGTTGTTTATTTTTTTAACTTATTTTTTTTTAAATAATTTAATCTTTAAAAATAAATAACTTAATTTTTTTATTTTTATTTTAATTAATTTATAGAAATGATCTAAGTTTTCTCAAACTCTAATTTCTATTTTTCTTCTTCTATTTTCAATGGATTGTAAACTGTCTTGAATTATACTTTTCTTCATCTTGGATTGTAAATCAACTATATATATATATATATATATATATATATATATATATATATATATGTCATCTTTTTCTTCTCCTTCATATGTGACAGCACGCAGACGCAAGAGCACCTTGAGAAATTGACAAAAACAATTTTATTAAATAAAAGATTCATATAATATACAATACTAACATTGAGAATTTGACAAAAATAATTTCACTGATCATTTGGTTTTGCTCATGCAAACATATAAACGCCAAGCTATATATAAAATGGTTTACAACAAAAGATTTCATAAATGGTGTGTCCCTCTTTGCTCCTCCATTCAACCTATAACAAAAGTTGAGAAAAAAAAGGAGGGAAAAAAAAGAAAGAAAGCATTTTTGTTGTATATATGGAAGATTACACTAGCAAAACAACAGTCAGGATTGTCCAAAAATCCCTTTTCTTAAAAGCATGTCGTAAACTCTATCAACTTTGCTCGGTTCAACCTGGAAGTACCGATGGGCATCGGGTTTCTTATTGATGTTGCCATTGAAAATCTCTATTGACATCACCTCCAGCATTTTCAGATAATGCGAAGGGAGCAACTTTGTCTCACGACACAGTCGTTGTTCCTGCAAAATATGAAACGAGAATCATGTTGTGTTCATAAGATAAGATTGAAAGCAAATATAGGATTTTACTCCTGTAGGTACATTATGATGATGCTGTAGAGCATGAAAAAACAAGCTCTACCATCTATTAACTTAATATTCCATGGAATAATTAGCAAGGAAACTCCATCATCTATAACTGTTACATGCCTAAATCCCATACCACCTAGTTGTAAAAATCATGAAGGGTATGGGAGCTCTTGGGCCCTCTTTCTTTGAATCCATAGTCCTACCAATCTGACTCAATTTTTGGCAGTCATTTCTTTTTCTTTTTTTTTTTTTCCAATTTTTTCGGCCAAGAACAAATGACTAAAGAGAAAATTCCTCACCCGTCACTTTAACTGGTATAGCGCACATTACACTAAAGACATTGTCACAAAAAAACAATAAACCAGTAAATTTACACTTACAGTTTCAGACAGAAGGTCTGCCCCAGGAAATCCAGCAATATCCCAGTCGTCCAAGATACTGGCAGTCACCTGTCCAGAAGGTGTAGTGTCTTTACTGCTTGATTCTAATCCGGTTGGGCCCTTAGAACCAACAGGAGGGCTACTATCATCAGGTTCCCCTTTGGGACGGTTTATCCTTTGCAGCACTTTACCACTTGGTCCAACCTGACTACTTTCTTTGGCTTTGAGGGCACTTTCTTCAGCTTCCTTTTTCCTCTTTGCTTCAAGATACTTATCTGCCTCTGATGCTGTTCGACAACCAGCAGCTCGAGCGTCCTGCATGGTTGGTTTTTTTTTTTTTTTTATATATATATTTTTTATTTTTAAAATCAAATTAGCAGCTAAAACTTTGACAATGAGTTTGAGAGTAATATACAAATCAAAAGTAAGTAGCATACTAGCATGTATATTGACTCTGGAAAAAAAATGAAAAGAATCATTACGTAGAGATTTAGATACCTGAAGTTCTTTAATTCTCTTCTGTATTCTATGCTCATCAATAACTGTTCTAAGTAACTCAGCATGCTCTTCTTTGGAATGGAAACGCATAAAGACCCTATAACGGAGATATATATCCCTTTCTTCGGGAGAGAGTCCCTTCTCCAATGGATCAGGATAAAGTAAATTTCTTTCCAATATGAAATCCTTTCTCCGCTTCCTCTCGTCAAGCCTGCAAAAAAGCTTTATGATGTCTGTTTGAAAAATGGACAAACCAATGATAAAATATAAAAACTCAATGCAGACATCAGCATAAAACCTCATATAAACTATTTGGAGTTTGTTATGTTTAGTTAATTGAATGAAGGACAATTTTCTCTGTAATATACTACCACAAAACTAAAAAAGATGAGGCTTAGATGCAAGCATGAAGCATTTTCATAGCCTAATAGCCGATGCAATTACATAACAATAATGAGTCAATTGCCACAAAATATCATTACTTAATTTGTTTATTTAAACTGTTAATTTTATGTAATTGCATCGGCTATTAGGCTATGAAAATGCTATGTAGCTCGAAATAATGAGTTGTTTACTCACATTACCAAGATTATTGAAGTAGAAGGCTATGTAGCTCGAAATTTGACAAAGCAAACGACTGCCTTCATCATTATTTCTACCAGATTTTTCTCTTTTTCCTTTCTCTTATTTTCTACATTTTTTTTTTCAAACATAACTATCCATCTGTATAGGATATTTACTTCAGTTCAATGTTAAAAGTCAGGACTTGAAAACCACAAAATGTGGGTTTGAGTCCTCATGACCACCATTTTGCAGGGGAAAAAGCCCAAAGGCTTTTTCAGCCTATAGGCCTTACATTGGCTGGGAGCAGGGTGCTGACCTTTTCCACCATCCAGCATTTAGAGCAACATTTGTGAGTATCCAATGATAAACAAAACACAGAAAAGATGGCACATGCCTTCTTGAATAAATATGCAACACTCGCAACTTGAGTTCACGTTCAGCATCAGTATCAGTCTCTTTGAACTCCATCTCAGCAAGTGACTGCTCCGCATCATTATCATATTCTGGATCAAACTCCTGCCTCTTGGGATTATAGCCACTCAACTCTGTCATGGAAGGCCCCTCATCCCCCGAAGATTTAGGTTTCTTTCCTCCAACACTCCGGTCCATCTGAGAATCTGCTGCCAATGTGTAACAAATAAATTTTAGCGTCCCCCTTGGACAAAAAGAGGACATTCTCAAAATGTTTAAAAGCTTAAGTGATAAAAAAGCTTGGTAGCTCAAAAAACTAGAATCATAGGAACAGCAGGAAAACAAAGTAAGTAAAGCCACATGAAATGCAAAGGTGGTCTCTTTCTGGTAAAAGTACTTATAATGTTCCAAGGAATTTATTTCCCACAACATAAGATATGACAACCAATATATTTAGTTGATAATTTAGTTTTTAAAGTTCACAAAAAAGAAAAAGAAAAAAAAAAGCCAATTAGCTCAAAATACAATGAGAGGAATTAGTGGGAACAAACCTCATGAACCGGTGTCCAGAACAAGAAAGGAAATGAAAAGTTTTGATATTTCAATGATTAATGATTCAAAATAAAAGTGAGTAGTTAGGAATTTAAAATCCGTTTGCAGTCTACAATAAAAATCTGCCAGACATCAAAACCTTCCACTTTGATTGGATCAAGACTCTCTTTGATCTTGTTAGTGGTTGATGCCTTCTTAAATGCTCCTGCTGATGCTGTATTTTGGCTACCATAACCAGGTCCTGAATCTACATCCAGAAGACCATGGTATCAGTTTAGTTTGTCATTTGAAGAACATAATAGGTAATGTCTATTTCAATTACATCCGGTCATGAACATATAGTGCCACACCAGCAGTGAAACTAGATGGGGATCGACCAACTGCAGCTTCTTCAATCCTGATCAATCACAAAGAAATGACATGATAAATACTAGATAAATAAAACATATGGATGAATAACAAGGAGGAGAACAGTCGCCATACTTGACTCTTGAAGGAGAGAATGGAGAGTCTTCCTTTGGTATGACCTCCCCAAGTGTGGGAAATCCTGTGACAATCAACTGAGTGTCAGAAAGAAACCCTTTGAGGCCATAAACCTCCATTTCTATTTTCAGTTATAGAAGTCTAAATTTGACAATGATATAACGCAGGAAAATTAATGTTCTAATCTAAATCCCAAGTGATAAAATATTATAGATCACTGCCAAGTGCCAATAGCAAAGCCAAAAAGCCTTAACTAGTCCGAACACAATGGGGCCACTGACTCATACCCTGTGCAATCCTAGCTATTATGTTCATCTTCTGCAGTTATGTTCTCAAAGCATAATGTCCATAACAAAGATAGATGGCATCAAGTGTTTCAGTGAAGTGCAATAACCAGATGATCATGAAATTTGAGAATGGAAACTCAAACTAGAAGAAATGAAGGCAAATGAATGACTAAATTATCTACCAACCTTTCTTGCCATCACCATGCGCCTTGGCCATAGCAAGTAGCTCCTTTCGATTTTTTCCAAGAGCATGAGTCATGTCCTGTAAAATATATATTAGGAGAGCAATTGCCAAACTAATAGTACCATGCTCAAAGGAAATTCAGGAAGATCCCAAAAAATTACTGGAAGAGGGAAGTATGGTGAGTTCATGTAGGCATTTGTATGGTGTTCAATGCATTGAGCCTTGCTCTTCGTACCAACATGTTCTGAAACTTCTGCCCAATTCCACAGCCCATACATTTCAATGCCCTAAAAGAAAGATGTCATTCAGCAAAAGCTCCCACTCAAATACTCATCATTAAACATCAAAGAATATGAAATACCTCTAGTAGCAATATTTCCTCATCCGCATTCCAGTCCGAACAAATAAGTGGAAACGACAGATTGTCCTGTCCAATATCATGTACAGAGGTTAGTTACCCAAGCAAAGAAGAGGACGTAGCGTCATAATTTCTCACACACCTAAATAAAAAGAGGAGAATGGAACAATGTCAACATACTTCAGTGCCCAAACTAATTTTCTACTGGGGCCAATCCCAAGGTCCATTCTCCATTGTGGCAGGGTAATTACTCAATGCATGTGGAACAAGGAATTGAATTATGCCCACAATCTGCAGGATTAGTCTAACAAGTCTAATACCATGGGAAACTCACAGTTCGCTCAAACAAAAGTACTATTTAAAGATTGCTTTTGAAGGGTTGGGATGTGCGGGAACTTTAATCAAATTTAATCACAAACACATACAAAGCATGGATCCACATGCTCACACGTAAATAGACACAACGATGCATCTCTCCGGAACTGATTTCATAACTATGATCCCAATTCTAGCAACCTTGATAGTATCAACCTCAACACAAATCAACTCAACTAAGCCTTTTCCCAACTCTTGATAGTATCAACCATGCACATAAATTTATGGAAGAACCTGAAGCCTTAAATTGACGCAGCAAATATTTTGAGTTTTGAACATCACAAAGCAACACGAATGATTTACTACACAAACAAGATGCCCCAATTGTGCAGGAAGTTCACTGTAAAGTTATATGATAAATAGATGCTAGGCTACAATGTCCATGCAAGATCCCAGAACCTCTATAAGTCAGCAAGCATCAACAAAAAAATTGCAAATAAATGTGACACTAACCATAACTCTGTAAGGGTGATTGCTCTTGTGAGGAGTAATCTCGGCCCCAACAGTAAAGCATTCTATACATAAGTCAAAATCAGGACACTTGACGCACTTAATACGAATCTTTCCAGATATGTCTTTATTGCAGTAGTTACAGTGGTATAAGGCCTTTTTTCCCTCATTTGTCCCTTGACCTATTTCAACAGAAACTTGAGTTACTAAATGACAATATTGAAAAGTTACAAATAAAATCTCTTAAACAGCCACAGTCATATAAGTAGATAGATATCTTCTGAAAAACACCTAGATGGCATAGAATTTGATCAACTTAACTGGCAACTATTCTACCGGGAGTACATTTGTAGATTAACAAGTTAGAAGGAAAAGAAAGAGACCATTTTTAGGTACTAGAGTCAAACCTTTTGAAAGTATGTTGTACATTATTCAGTTTAGAAAACTCAGTGGTGCGTGATACACACACTAGCTGGAACAATAAATGCTGACATGCAAACACCAAAAGCTCTATCTTTGTCACGTGACAATATAATGACAATCATGCATTCGATATGCTTGACACCATAACCCTGGGAAGTGAGAATCTAGTTGTCAAAACTCAGAATCTCAGGCTAAAACTTGACTCAAATGGATGATCATAGCTATCATGGATCTGTTGCAGCACTCCCTCGAATTTTCATTTCCTAGTAGGCGTGGTGCATTACATCTCACCCAGAATCTCAGGCTAAAACTTGACTCAAATGGATGATCATAGCTATCATGGGTCCGTTGCAGCATTCCCTTGAATTTTCATTTCCTCGTAGGCGTGGTGCATTACTTCTCACCCAAAGATATTTTTCAGTTTGAGCTCTCATACCCACCCAGCACCCCCTCCCCACAAAAAAAAAAAGGCTACACACATGTTGTATAGATGGCAACAAGAAGTTAACCAACGATCGGTTGAGCCGGTTGGCAAAAGGAAATGAGGTCACAGTTCGACTCTCCACTAGCGTTGGCCACTGGGCATCTCCCGCTCGAGGAACCAAGGGCCTAAGGGATTAGTCGGGCAAAGCCCAGAAACCCTCGGTTAACAAAAATAAATAAAAAAAGATGGCAAAAAGAAGTTCAGAACAAACCTGAAATTGTAGACTCTAAATTGTCAACACTGGATCCAGTTCTTTTTCTCTTCGATCTACAAAACCAAAATAAAGTCAATGCTAAATATGAACATGCAGAATAATCCAAAACCAAAAATCACATGAAAATAACACCAATCAAATCAAGATGTCACCCCTCTTGCAACTTATTTTAAAATACAAAATGAACCACATAATATATGACAAATTTAGTATGAAGGTATGCTAACACCATCAGATAGTTTGAGTTCCTCAGAGAACTTTCGGAAACTGGAATCGGAGACCACATTGATGACATAATTCTACAAACACTAACAACAACAAATGAAAATTTCTGCCACTTACATGTACAAACCTTTTTAAGTACAACCAACAAGTGCAAACTCAGAAACACTAGATATTCCACTAGAAAAATCTCAACTTTACACAGATAACAGCACATAACAAAACTGCAAATAAAATTTTCGATTCACTTCATCAATCTATAGAAACAGTAAAATTCTTCTGAATAAAAAACAAGCTCTTACTAAATTTCTCATCAAATCAGGAACGAAGAAGAAAGCGAAAACATAGAAAAAGAAAATTGAAGATTTCGAACCTCTGACTCGCGTCCTCTTCCGCAGAGTGATGGACTCCGCGATAACGCCCCATGGATCTTCGATTTCGATCTTCAAAGTATTGAGAAAACTTTAGAAGCAGCTGTAGCGAGCCCTATCTACATAGTTAGGAGAAGACGCAATTGAGTTAAAGTTGATTAAAAATTAAAATTCCAACTCCTTGCCTATGCTTCAAATTATGCGCCAACCGTCTTTACTAAGTACAATATGTAAATATTATTGTAAGCCTGAGTCGACTGAGTAGCCTCCTCTTACAAAAAAAAATAATAATAAATTAAAAATTAAAAATTAAAAAAAAAGTTAAGATAAATTTAATAGGAATATAATTGATATTATAATACATTTATATAAAAAAAGAAAAAGAAAAAAATACAAATAAAGTAAATTGTGATATAGTGAACATAAAGATTCAAGGAGCAAAACGAGAGTCATAATTTATTATAATAAATTTAAAAGATTAATTTCAAAAGTTTTACAAAAATGAGCCATAAGCCTAATGCAAAAGCAACCTTGATTATGGATAGCAGGCTGGGCGCCACTCTTTTGTTATATTGATAAGCCTGGCCCAGGCCCAATCTTTCTACCGGGTTGGGCTTTAAGGTTTTCTTTTTCTTTTTCTTTTATGAAGTTATTTGATGGACGGGCTTTAATAGAGTAGGATTAGAAAACAATTCCTGCCTTTTATTATTATTATTATTATTATTATTATTATTATTATTATTATTTATTTTGAAATAATATTAAATTGATTGTAGTGGTATACTATAATATAAACTGCAACGCCCAAGCACATGTGGATTGTATCCAGGATTGCATTGATCATGTGCATTGTTCCATGATTCCTATGGGGTGTTAAAATGATGTAGTGTAATACCCTGTATTTCACAAAAAAAAAATAAATTACTATTTGGGCATACCCGAACGTTCAGGCGCATACCAAAAGCGCATGTCAAAACGTTCAGGCGCATGCCTGAACGTTCAGGCGCAAGACATGCCTGAACGTTCAGGCGCAAGACATGCCAGAACGTACAGGCGCATGCCAGAACGTTCAGGTGCAAAAATCTCTATATAAGAAACCTCCTCATTTCTCATTCCTCACACCAAATCACCTTCTCTTATGAATTTCTTCTCCTTTTCACGCATTCTAAGTTTTTAGTTTTTGAGACTCTCTGTCCGAGACTCTCGGTGCGGTGCAACGAAGTTCTGTCCGGAGGAAAGCGGCAGATCTAAAAGAAGAAGTTTTTATCTAAAGGTGGGGAACGAAACATAGGTTTGCGTGTTTCATAACTTTTATTAAAGTTTACATTCAATTATTATTATGTCTACTATTCATTTACACTGCATTATGTCATATACTGTTTATATTGCCGCACTTATGCCTGTATATTTAGAATTCATGCATTGCACCGTTATAATACCGGATTTGTGGTCAATCTAACTCAACTAGACTCGGTCTTGTCCTCAGTAACTTTAAATAGTGAACGGGAGGCAGTGGGCTTGTCACACCCTGGGTTGCACAGCGTGCCCCCTACCTAGGTGTGGGCGCACCCCCTCGGGGCGAACGCCTAGCCATTATAGATCCATAATATTGTCCCATCCTGGTATAGCCACCGCCACACAAGGACGTCTCTTGTACCGAGATCATTTGTCTTCACTATTCATTCATGAATAGTAAAGGGCCTCCCTAGGAATCGAACTCGAGACGATTGCTATTTAAGCAGACCTTGTGTCTCGCCTCTCAACTAGGGACTGATCTAGTTGGTCTTATTGAAAGCTATCAGCTTATACAGTAATACTGAATGTCCTAATCTTGCACGTCGTGATACCGACCCTGATAAGGATCACCAGACGTTGCCAAAGTCAGTCTAAATGTCAAAGAAAAGACCAGAGCAGTAGACTAGACCAGTTCATGCATTGGCATCATACATATCACCACTCGCTATTCATTATATTTCTCTGGAGATGGACGTACATGAGAACCCCGCTACACCCGGGGAGGGACATCAGTACGTGAATCCAGAGCATCGTTCCTGTACGTGAATTCAGGCGATGTACGTTCATCAAACCATTACGAGACGGTGTCATGCATACATACATATTGATTGATTATGATGCTCACATGTGTATTTAAGATATTTGATATTGAAGTATGCTTTATTAATTGTTATACTCATGCACTATTTACCCACTGAGCGCGTTAAGCTCACTTCATTATTATCCAATCTTTCACAGGAATTTAGGGTGGACTGGGTGCAGGTTATGGGGCCCACATTTTGTACCCTTTGTATGATTCATCGGGGATTTTTGGAGTATGTTCCCATGACCATTTTATGTACAAAAGTATTCTGAATTAAATGAAATCAGATTTGTACTGTGTACTGTATTTTCGTTGCGCACTATGTTGTTACCATTGTAATTGTTCCAAATGCGCGCCCCGTCCGAGAGTGTACCGCCGGTTTAGGCGCGTCCGGGCGGGGTGTGACATGTAGTTTGCATTGTAATTTCCATGCCATCAATGTAACATTAGTCTTTTTGTTTTGTTTTATTTTTATTTTTTTTCACTTCCGAAAAATGTAACACTTGAGGGAGCCAACAACCAAGTAACCCCTCTTACCATTAAATAAGAAGTAAATAAATCCTTTGGACCATTAGATAAGTGGACTTTTATGACAACAAATAAGAATAGCATGCTTGCTATAAAGCAAATACCTCTTAACGATGGTGTGCCGCTTTTGCTAAAAATACCAAAACTATATATTATTTATTATTGCTCAACTAAAAATTACATTTAGCTTAAGAACAATGAATAAGGACATTTTTGTAAAAAGCCAAGGCTAATTAAAAGGTCACGTCCGTTGCCCCAACTAAAAAGCCTACCTACAACGTGTGTGATCTCTACTCACTTCTTTAGAAAACCTGTTAACCTATATGGTTCATCCTTAGCATATCTCTAACAAAGTATACTTGATGAAGTATATTTTGATGATTACAAATAAAGTATTTTTTAGTGCTAACGAACATTTTTCAAGAACTTATATCTGCACCAAAGGAAAAGCAAAAAGCCAAGGAGCGACTCGATCAAGGAAATCAAAGCTTACATCCAATGATCAAGCTTGTTTCAACTAACGGACTTCAACGATCACATCATGATAGACGTTTCGATAAAGCTTCAAGACTATATCTCTCGATCAACGTTCAAGTCATTCAACTCCGAATTACTCTTATTGAAGATCTCATAATGAAGAGTTGGATTTAACGGTTATGAGAAAAGAGAAATACACAAAGTATTTAAGATATATCTTTCTCTAATCGTTATTGGTCAAAATGTTTTTCAAAACCATGCATATATCATTTCATATGTTTTCTAAATCTGCGTGTTTTGATGTCTTAACTATATTTCAAGAAATTTAATACTATATATTTAATTTGAAATATATCGAGTTTTTATTCGCATTTATCAAATATTTTATCGCGAGTCAAAACTGTTTTCAAAGAGTCTTTCATGACGCTAATGAAATAGCAGCGCTCTCCTGAACTTGTTAAGTCAGGACGTTGATAGGTCATTAGGATGTTGATAACATTCAAGGTTGAAATGAACTAATTAATCAGGGCGCTTACTTGTATAATAGCGGTCTTATATATTAGTCAACCTCTGCAGTTGTCAGGAAGCTGACTCAGCATCAGGTCACTGAAAAATCTTTTAAAAGTTCTTCAAAGAATGTTTCTTTGAGGACGCTGATGGTTATAAGTTGATTAAACTATCAGGAAGCTTTTTGGATAGGAGCGCCATCACCTTTGAAAATCAACTGAATAACTTTCAGGATGCTGATTGTCCTTCAGCGTGTTTTTAAATGTCTTAACTTGTAGGACGCTTACATAGTAGTAGCGCCCTCATGTTATGATTTTATCTAGTAGGACGCTCACGTAATGTAGCGCCCTCATGTTTTGTTTTTTGTTTTAAAAGCAGGACGCTTACTCGGATAGTAGCGCCCTCATGCACTTAATAGTTTTAAAACATAGCAAGACGCTAATTGTGCATTAGCGCCCTCAAGGTTTAAGTTGTCTAAAGTCATAAGTAAGTCAGGACGCTTATGAGTTAGTAGCGCCCTCACTTAAGTGTTCAACATGACGCTTAGACGTAATAAGCGCCTTCAAGGAACAAACGACAAAGTTGATATTATGCGTTAGGACACTAATTATGGAATCAGGATGCTAATTCAACTACCGTCACTGTTCGAATGAGTACACCACGTCAGTTTACTTTTTCAGAACAGACACTTGCACAGAGTCCTTTTTAGACTTATCAGAGTCCCTTTTTGATACATGAAAAAAGTTCTTCTAAAGTTCTTCTGTTTCATGAAATCTGAAAAGAACCAGAATGTTAGTGAAAATCGCAGTTGCTATTTTTATATAACATTCTAGCCGTTGTGTGAAAACGTTCACATTATTTGAACTTCAAATGTCTAACGGCTATATCCCACTAAGTCTATAATACCAACACTTAGGACCAAATAACTTGCCAATCACTTTGTGTTGTGCCAATACTTTTGAAAGTTAGTTTGAGTCAAAAATGAATTTTATTTTCTAATCTTTCAAAGTATTTTCAATGATACCTATTCGATTTTCATATTGAGTTTCAAATATATTTCTATCTTTGAAAATCTGTTTTTATATTGGTACCAACTCAAATTCTAAGCACTGATTCACATTTGGTATCATTCTTGCTGATGACAGAATTTGAGAAATAGTTCAAGATATATAGTTGTATTTGATTTCATATTTTAAGTATTGTATTGAACTATATCAGAAGTAGCGTTAAACTATTGATCATTGAACCAAACGTTTTCATACTTATACTTTATATTTATTTTGAAAACTGTCCATGTCTTTGATTTACACCAGTCCTTAGTTTTATACGTCAATGTTTTATTAGTATTATATTGTCTTCGAAGAAGCTTTGATTCTCATATCATATCATTCATGCTTTCCAAAACTGCACTTAAGCAATACCGAATATTGAAAGGTAAAGGACTGAAGGTGTATTTCAACTTAGCATTACCTACTTTACATTTCATATCTTTGTAATGCTATGTATTGTGCTAAATGTAAAGTGTTCTACTGCGTTAGAACCACCCAACATCTTAGTGTTGTAATGCTGGTGTGTTTCTGGAATTGAAACAATCAGGACAAGTGAAGGTAGTTCCCTTGATGATTTCAAGATTGAAATCAGGTAAGTTATCTCGTAGCCTTTAAAAGAAAAAATGGTTCATCATCATCCAGTAAAAGGGTAGGTGTGTCCTTAACCTTAAAAAAGATAGGTTATCTCTCAGCCTTTAAAAGAGAAATCGGTTCGTCCTCATCCCGTAAAAGGGTAGGTGCGTCTTCAACCTGTAAGAGGATAGGTTATCTCTTAACTTATAGAAGAGAAACGATTGTTCCTTATCTCGCAAAAGGATCATGGTTCTTCCTTAGCCAGTAAAAGGAACATGAGTTTCTCCTCATCCATGAAAAAAGAAATATGGCTCTTTCTTAGCCAATAAAAAGAACATGGGTTTCTCCTCATCCAGGAAAAAAAAAAATTGGTTCTTCTTTAGCCAGTAAAAGGAACATGAATTTTTTCTAATCCCGAAAAAAAGAAAATAGTTTATCCTTAGCCCATGAAAGAATATGTTTGCCTTTAACCTGTAAAAAGACAATTGTAACGGTTTGGTTCTCACCCCTAAGAGAATCAGTTAGTGGATTGAGTAAATCCTAATTGGGAGATTAGGTAGTAGTAGACGTAGGCTTGGTCGAACCACTATAAATCTGTGTGTCAAACGTTTGTATTTTAGTCTGTATTCTAATTTGCATTATGTTCCAATTAACTTATGTAAATCACTTAAGTTATTGGAAGACCTTTTTAAAATTGACTATTGCACCCAATTCACCCTCTCTTGGGTGGACCAACAAAACCGTCTCAAACCCATCCTTTTTTTTTTCTTGTTTTTGGCACTTTTTGTTCATATAGAATTACTCACGTCTCAAATTTTCTATTCAGCTCTTTTTTCTTTCTTTTTTTTGATAAATTTCAATTTAAATCTTTTTTATTTACGTGGAGCGCATATATATATATATGAAGATTAGAACAATTCCCACTAATGTAGGTAAAAGTGTTCCCACTAATGTATTTAAATTGACTATTGCACCCATTTCTTCTAATAAAATTTTTTGTATTTATAAATATTCGAAATCGAGACCTCTTGCTTAAGCGATCAGGGCCTTTCCACCTCAGTCAATCCTCGTTGGTAACTTAGTGTCATATTCAACTAGTATAATTGTGTGCTCAAATTCTTTATAGATCATAGCCACATGGATCACTAGATAATAATAATCTTACAGGATTCAACTTAACTCAAGTAAATTTTTCTTTTTTTTTGGGTTTCTCATACAGTATCTACATTTTTTGGACGTGACTAATCCATATTCAAGTATTATAACGGCATTGGACAACTTTTTCTAAGTGGACGAGACTAAGACGGACGAGCATGACTTTCGATCCTGAGACCCTTATTCTTCAATAATTTTTAGTATAGATTTTTGACCATCTGTGTTAAACCATATTAAATAAGAAAGTCTTTTCTCAACTATATAAGACTAATTACAAATTTATTTCCTCTGTTCTGTTTTATTAAGTGCTAACTTGACATTCAGACGTCGTAGCCTTGTACAAGACGAAACGATCCATGTAATATGGTTTCTGAGCATGTGTCCTATGTTAAGTTCTTTTAGATAATAATAGTCTATAATTAAACAAGTGAGAAGTAAGAAAGAAGATATAAATATATCTTTATTTATTCATTTAGTCTATTCAGTTGGAATATGGGTCAGGGAGTCTACACCATTAGACTAGCCGTCACTGCTATAATAACATTTTGTTTTTTTCTTAGAATCATTCAACAATAACACTTGGGTCTTGGTAAGGGGTCAGTCAGACTTCCGCGTATCCTTTACCAATAATAATGCTTTTTGTCAAAGGTGTTAGGGCTCCATTGGGCCAAGGCTTCCATTAATTAAATTAATACATTAATAAAATTGATAAACTAAAGTCTAAATAGTTGGCTCAATATACATTTTTTTAATCTTTTTTTAAGAAAAAGATAATATAAATTAAAGGTAGACAGGCCTCTTTTTAAAAAAGTGAGAGAAGAGAATATTTCAAAAACGTACGTAAAATTGAACATAAACTAATGAATAAATTGTAGTAATTAATGTCGTGATCATCATTTTACTATGGTTGTATGATACCATACCATAGTTTTTTTTGGTCATTTAATATTATCATGTTCTATAAATAAAACTATGATATGGTATCATACAACCATACTACAACGATGGTTGTATAGATCATCCAAGTTACTAGCAATTATAAGTTACTTAGTTCCACCCCAAGCCAACAAGATGTATATATTTTTTTTGTTGGTAGCCCAGTAATTCTTAGGTCATCTTTCGTGCACTATAGAAATTAATCCACTTGAAGACCACGGCTGGGAGAATTTTGGTAGGTTCTCATGGTGGCGGGTGAGTTTCTCTATCTATGGACCATGACACAAGGGCTTGCGCCCCATTAAGATTGTGTCACTTTATCTTATTGTATTGAGATTTCAAAGTTCTACCATTAAAAATAGCAGTCTAAGTTGTTGTTTGGCACAGTGCTAAGAGTTGTGGCACAACAAATTTTACCAAACCTAGTAGACAGAGCATTTGGGAGATCCACGTTTGCGTTAGAAAAAACACAATTTCGTGTATTTTTGATGAGTTGAGTTTTATACATAGTATTTTGTAGAAATTTTATTAGGTTTTTGAATATATTTTATCGATTTTTAAGTGTTTTTGGCATATTTTGCATATTTAGTATTTTAGGTGCATTTAGAAAAATAAATATGATTTTTAGGAATTTTTTTTAAAATTATTAGTTGCATTTGCATAATAGCATGTTCATTTTCTATCGTTGTCCATTGTTTATTATTAATTGTTAATATTTTGTTAGTTGGTTGATTTACTTACTTACTGTTGTTTTATTTTGTAGGTAATAAAAACTTGAAAGTGTTACGAATAAGGCCCAAATAATGGTGAAAAGTGACCAAGATCATGTGAGAAAAGTGTACAAGAAAGTGCGAAAGAATAAAAAAAATAGGAGGGCAAATGTGGCTAAGTAGTGCACTTGTATCGTTCTGGGCATTGCAGCTCTACCTCCTCGAGCGTTGCAGCGCTACCGTACTTTTTGGGGTTGCAAGTATGTGAGTTTGGGCATTTTTGGAAATTCAACTCTGAAGCGAAATATGACATTATATATCAAATTTTAGGGTTTTTGAGGGGGGGTCAGGGAAAAAGACGACTAGGTTGCTGGAAAACGAAGATCGGCTTCGGAAGCGGAGAGGATTAAAGAATTACAATATTTCTAGCAGATTTAGAAGATATTTTCAATGTTTTCTATCTTGTTTTGTATTTTATTCTTCAAAACCATGAACTAAATTCTTATTATAGAGAATAAATGGATCTTAGTTTGTCTTTAATGGGTTAATTGTGATATTTGTTCATTGTTAATGCAATTTTCTATGGTTTATTCATAATTTTTTGTACTCAACGCTTTTGGTTTACTGATCATGAATCGAATGAACATAGATCTAAGGGGTAGTACTCGAGAGAGGATTTTTTAGATTGGAAAGTGAGATTTATGACTTGAGATTGCTATAGAATCAAGAGGTTTATAGGATCTTGTGAGATAATTGAGAAATTCCTAAAACTTATTGCATAATTGGGAATTAGGTCTTTATCGAGAGGCGATTAAGCCCCACCTATAGGTTTTGATTCGACACTCGAGAGAAGGGATTGATAACCCTTGGATTCGATTTATAAACTTAGAAAATGAATTTAACCATGAATGATCCCAATTAGTTTTGATTTGCAAACTAAGTAAAGTTGATTCTCTAGATCATTCTTATTATTAAATTTTTTTTACATTTTACTGGTTACATTCAATTTTAATTTCCAGCACCTTTATTCTATTAAAATCTTTTTTTGATCGTCTAAATAAAATTCTAAATCTATGAGTTGGTAATTAAAAGAAAGTAATAATTCTCTGTGAATGATACACAATCTAATCGGATTATTACTACATCGTTGACGCTGTATACTTACAGTAGATTACGAATAATTTTATTGAAGCAAGCTCTCCCCTACTTCCGTGTTTATGAATTGTGGCCAATATCCTAAGGCCTTGTTTGGGCGCACTATGGAAACCCTGTTACTGTGGGAAATCAAGGAAAATGCAAGGTTGACACATTTGACAAACTAATATCGCCACTACATTTTGATTTCTAATGTAATTTTTGGGCATTTTTATAAATCACCCTCCTATTACTTTTACGTTTACCGTTAACATTTTGAAAAAAATACTTTTGGCCCAAAATGGAATCGGTCTCCCAAACAAGTCACGCGTCTCTTACCTAACGAGAGGTGCTTCTTTCACCCACAGGTTTGTACACAGTAGTAGAGGGATTCGATGAACTTATTGGCCCCCTGCTCAAATCATCCAATTATTCATATTCTCACGTAATTTGGGGAATGATGAATGAACATTACTAGCCGCCCCTCATCGAATTATATATGTTGGCAGAGTCAATTATTCTCTAATTAACTTGTGTATAGAAAATTATTGTTTTGTACGTTTTCCATTGTTTGCAAGCATTATTGAACATCAGATGTTCAATGATTTGACCTATAATATAAAAGTTTTGATATTTAAGATCCAAAAAATATATTAATTTCAATCATTTTCAAAGGGTTTATACAATTTGAGAGAGTTAAGTTAATTGACTGGCGCTTTGGATATATTCCTTTTGATCTTATCTAGCTGATGGAATTATTCTATAAGAATTGAATGAAATTATGTCAAGTAGTTATTAATAGAAAAGATAAATATCAAATATTTTTATTTAATGTATTTTTTCAATTTTAAAACTAAAAGCAAAAAAAATTAAATTGTAAGTATAAAAAATAAATATAATATTATGTATAAGGAGAAACTCATAAATTATTATAGCCTAGGATTAATTATTTAGGAATTCTTTGATATATATTATGTATTACTATTCACTATGTCACGCCTTACGTAGTATTCCACCATGGATGGTGTGAATAAGAACTCTCTACTTTTTGTCTCTTTGGTGTATGTGACGCCACGACTTTGGATCCTCTCTCCCCCAACCCGTCGGCTCCGGAACTACCATTCAACCAATTTCTACTCAAAATTCAAAATGATTATACATTGCAAATAATTTTCACTCTCACTTTTCCATAGCAATAGCACCACCTCTTTGTTCCTCTGCTCTCTCTCTCTATATATATGTATGTATATGTGTGTGGCTATGACACAATTTTAATCGTGCATAACCTTAATAAGTCAATTTCATCTCTTCAACCTCTGTTTTCAAACACCATGGCAGCTTGCATCCACAACTCAAGAACAAAGCCCATCATCACAAATCCATCTGAACCAGATGATTCTCTCTTCAAATACCTCGACTTCTCAAGACCCACTTTCTCTAATCTCGTTTCATGTTCTCCTAGCTATGATTCTACACCTATTTTTTCTACCAACCATTTTGAAGATGAAGAAGAAGAAGAAGAAGATGATGATTTATGGTTGAAAATGGTAGAAGAAGCTGAGATTGATGCCCAACAAGAGCCTATCTTGTTCAACTACTATTTCGATTCGATTATGTCCAAAGAGTCATTAGAGCACGCTTTGGCCAATCAATTAGCTGCCAAACTTGGTAATTCACATCTTCCAAACTCAATTCTATCAGAAATCTTTATGGGCGTCTTCAAGGAGGATTTGAAAATCAAGAGAGCCATCAGAGATGATCTCAAAGCAGTGAAAGAAAGAGACCCTGCTTGTATCAGCTTTGTTCATTGCATTCTAAATTTCAAAGGGTTCTTGGCATGTCAAGCTCATAGAGTGGCACACAAGCTATGGTCACAAGGGAGGAAAACTCTGGCTTTGTTAATACAGAACAGAGTTTCCGAGGTCTTTGCTGTTGATATCCATCCCGGAGCAAAGATTGGTTCCGGGATCTTATTTGATCACGCGACCGGAGTTGTGATTGGAGAAACGGCGGTGATTGGAAACAATGTGTCTATATTACATGGTGTGACATTGGGAGGAACAGGTAAGGATTCAGGGGACAGGCATCCTAAGATTGGTGATGGAGTGTTGATAGGAGCAACAGCTAAAATTTTGGGGAATGTTAGGATTGGAGAAGGGGCTAAAATTGGAGCAGGGTCAGTGGTGTTGAAGGATGTTCCTGCAAGAACAACGGCAGTTGGGAATCCGGCAAGATTGGTTGGAGGTAAAGAAAAACCAGTAAAGTTAGATAAATTGCCTAGTTTCACTATGGATCACACATCTTTTATAAATGAGTGGTCTGATTATGTGATTTGAGGAATTTGTCGTTGTTTTAGATCTTGTTTTGTCACTTAAGATATTGATATAGAGTTTTTATGTTGCTAAGAGAGAATTGATGTTATATTCTGAATTTAGGAGAATGGATTAACATAACATAGATTATAGCTTTTTTGTTGAAATTTTACTTCTCTATTTTGCCTTTCTTGAGTTCTTTAGCTAGCACAGTTGCAGTTAACCAACCACCTAGTGGATACACATATTTCCGAAACCTTTGTGCTCATGAACTCATTGAATTAAGTTGAAACTCAGAAGGTTATGGCTGTTAACATTTTTAGATTTCTGCAAGTGAAACATCTCTTATTAATTTGCTATATGAGTTTTGGAATTTTTAAGCTCAACTTACCTTGCAATTTCTATTTACCAAGAGAATATTTACTGAACATAATAATCTTAGCAACTTCTAGACATTGTTTGTGTTTGAATTTGATATGGTGTTGTGGATGATATAATCTTGTTAGATTCACATTCAAGCAACACCTATTCCAATTGGCAGATCAACCTTGACTCTATCCGTACATACTCATGAGTCATGACAATTAACGGAGAGGAAAATATGGTCTAAAATACATGCAGTCTCCATCTTTTATATCACATACAAACATATCCAAGGGAACATTTTCGTGACGTGAACTTCTGCATAATAGCCGAGGAGAAAACCAAAGAGTACGAACAGTGAAAATCTAAATTAAAGAAAAAGTGAGTTCACACTAGCTACTTGATCCCGCAAAACTTGTGAGCTCTTGCATCTTGTATCATTTATTTCAGTTTGAATCAGCAGCAGCATTCCCTCAACCAGGTTCCTCTAATAATTCATAACTCTGATATACATATCTATATATATTTCACCGTGAGAGTTTGAAGAAGTTGCTCGGCACACTAGGGAACACTAAATCTTGACATAATAGGAAGAAGCAAGAGGACTAAAAATGGAGAAACAGGCAGATATACCATATATTTGGACTTGGCATAGTGAGGAGTCAAACAAGATCAAAGTCCCACAACATGCCATTTGAACTGCCAGGAGTTGTTGCATCTCTGAAACTCTAATCCTAATAATATAATAAGAATCATAAATAAAGCAAGTAGTGATCTGAATAATAGCCTTATGCCATTTAACGTTATCAAGAATGTGAAATTCAGTTTAGATAGAGGTTTGAGGTTTTTGAGAGAAAATATGTTATTTGAATTAAAACCAAAGACACATAATTGGTGAGCATCCAAACCTTCTGCATGCTATATGTCTTATTTAAAAAGGTGGATTCTTCATGACAGAATAATTGACATGGAGAAGATGACCTGCCATTTCAGTTGTAACATATGATCACTTGAAATGAGAATTATGAATCCTACTTCACATGTTAACAGTGTATGCGTACCAAAGAATTAGTGGCCTATTGTTCGATTGTCGGTGTCCTTGGTGAGCTAATACTACCTCTACAACCTGCTTTTGAAGTAAATTAGTCTACTTTCACCTGTCCATAATACTAGTCAATACAAAAAGGGGTATACAAAGCAACAAACAAGATAAATGCAGAAACTTATGGGAGAAATTATGCAATACATAGAGAATTTTAGTAAGAAAGCGTTCACCTCAAGAACAAAGTTCAAATCAGTTTTCTTTTGGATATTCTGATCTGTTGAGTAACCTCTCCAAGAATTGGTGACTTACATTTGGCAAAGCCAAAGTTGTTCTGTTCGCCCACATTGATTATCGACTCTTATTCTCCCTTCTCTCTATTCCAAGTTTATTTGGCTTTCAACCATCTCATCCTAGAAGGGAATTCAATGTTGTTGAGTTCCATGTGCATCTTCGATTTGGGAGTTTGCCTTCTTAGGAGCTTTGATTATTGGATCCTGTGAATAAAAGTCATGTACTGGTAGATCTTGTTCAGAAATGACTTCCTCTTTAGTAGAATGGATTAAACGTGTGGCCTACCCGCTGATAATCTTGACTCTTTATGATTTAATCCTTCTACATTCTTTAATTAATATTGCAGAATCTTTCCTTTTCTTTCGAATTATGCACAAAATGATCAATTAATCAACCAATTACTGACCGTATGAAAAAACAGGTACACTAAAGACTGAAACTAGACACCAAATGGAAGTAGAATCACACTCTAATAGGAACAATGTTCAACGCAAATTATTCAAAAGATTTCAATCTAATTGGTGTCTACCAATTACCAAGTAGGATTAATAACTGAACAAAACTACAGAAGAGAGTGTTACCTCTGCGAGATATTCTGCAACACATCGAAGCTGATCTTTAAGAGATCGAACCCGTTCTTGAAGAGCTGGGATAACTTATTTCTTCCCTTTGTTTCAGACATAAATCCTTCAGTTTCTCCACCTTCAAAATAAAGAACCATAATGAATAAGCTGACACTCAACTTCTGTAGTTGAACAAGAAAAAGCAAGAGAAACCAGATATTCATTTCTTAATCTACAATTCTAAAGAAAACTTTAGTAGCTTGCAACTATCATTTGGCGCAAGAAAATTCAATCGATAAAAACACTACACACGAATGTTAACTAGGAAAAAAGGAGCAGGGCGAGGCAAAGGCGTTGAGCCGCTGACTGAGGTGAAAATGAATATTCATCAATGGTGCTTCGAAGTGAAAGGAAGCTAATAATTCAAGATGATGAGTACAAATCCGAGATCACAGAGCTCTAGTGGATAATGGAAGAGAAACCGGAAAAGTTACTATCTTTGTTTGCTTGTTAATGTTTATGTGCAGTGTTCTTATTGATTGAGTTTTCTTTGAGGACTATAATTGAAAGAGTTACTGATTAGAAAACAAAAACATTTACTGAATTCACTGTATTTCTTTGAGGACTAAAATGGGATGTTAGATTACGGTTCTCCCCATGAGAATGAGGAAGCTTTACTTAATGAGATTGGAACAAGTGTGCCAAGAAAATTCTTCAAACACACATGATGGAAAAATGTTAAGAGTTAGGACTACTAGAGTTCATAAGCTTTGTCAAATCAAGCAGTAGCTAGTGTGATCTCTTCTCTTTGTTTTATATACCTTACAACAGTTTAATTATAGACTTTGGTTTCTTTCTTCGGCTATTTTGTTGAAGTTCATGTCACATAAGTGTATATGAAACATGTAGAATGACAATACTTTAGTACATATTTTCCTCTGTTGAATGGCATCCACAACACACATGGATGGAGAGCCAATGTTTTTTTTTTTGAAACCTGGCTATCGGGGCCAGCTTGAGCACACCTGACTAATTCCGAGGGTGCAAGGCCTCTAGCCCGCAAAGGGGGCACCTCCTGAAATTCTGAAAAAATCTCCCTTCATGCTCATACCTTGGATGGAGCACAAGTGATGGAACTCGAACTCGTAACCTCTCGATTACTTGCCCCTCTACCCAACCACTTGCCAACACCTCTTTGGTATGGACTCCTAATTACCCTATTCATAAGCTGATATTTTGAATGTAACGCATTCAATTCCGTCTGTGTCCTCTTCCATTTTCAATTTTAACGCATTTTAATGTACCACTTTCTTTTGTTTTGTTCTTTTTTAAATTATTTCCCATCCATTAATGGGTTCACAAAATTGTTTCTGTTGTTGATGTGTCTTTTTACAAAACTTTTTCCTCTCCCCTTCATTAATTCGCACACACCACTTTCTTTTGTTTTGTTTTTTTTATGTCGCGACATTTTCTCGGGTGACGTTACGACCGATATAGTACCCCAGATAATGCCATAAACCGACAAAACCTAAAACACTGATAAGCCTCTATGTGGGAAGTACTTCACAGAATTGTTTCTGTTGTTGATGTGTCTTTTTACAAAATTTTTTCCTCTTCCCTCCATTATTTCGCACACACCACTTTCTTTTGTTTTATTTTTTTATGTCGCGACCCTTTCCCGGGTGGCGTTACGACCGGTATAGTACCCCAGATAATGTCATAAACCAACAAAACCTAAAACATTGATAAGCCTCTATGCGGAAAGTACTTAACAACCTCATATACACAATCTGTATATGATCAAGATAATCGAACCAATAATAAATTAATACATCATCATCCGAAACATGATGTCATATGATTCATAAATTAAACATAAGCTTCAATTATCCTAAATATCAACATGGAACTCCCAAAATAAAATTTCATCATTTCTCAGATTATCATATACAAACCAAAATCCATCACTACCTATGTTTTATATACAGTAGTAACTATGATAGTTATATAAAAAAAAATAAGAGATCAAACATTTAGAACTAGTTCCCAAGTTCCAATAATTACATATCAAAACTTATATTCAAAAGACGAAAAGGAAGGCCACACACTCTAAGCCTTCCCCTTTTCTTTTGACATCATATAATAACGGACTCCCAAATCCCCTATTCATAAGCTGTTATTTTGAATGTAACGCATTCAATTCCGTCTTCCATTTTTAATTTTAACGCATTTTAATGTACCACATTTTTTTGTTTTGTTCTTTTTTAAATCATTTCTCATCCATTAATGGGTTCACAGAATTGTTTATGTTGTTGATGTGTCTTTTTACAAAACTTTTTCCTCTCCCCTCCATTATTTCGCACACACCACTTTCTTTTGTTTTGTTTTTTTATGTCGCGACCCTTTCTCGGGTGACGTTATGATCGGTATAGTACCCAGATAATGCCATAAACTGACAAAACCTGAAACACTGATAAGCCTCTATGCAAAAAGTACTTAACAACCTCATATACATAATCTGTATATGATCAAGATAATCGAACCAATAATAAATTAATACATCATTATCCAAAATATAATGTCATATCATCCATAATTTAAAATGTATAATCAAGGGTATATCTGGCAAATTAAATGTTATATGAGTTTTTTAATTTTAAAAAAACTATTCGTGTCCTCTCGTGCTTCTTTCTCTTTAATCATCATTTTATTTTTAAATATATAATAACGTACTCCTAAATTTCCTCTTCAATACGTTGTCTCTCTAACATGATTCGACTTTTAATTTTTTAATTAACTATCTTTTCTATTTTTTAGTTTTTAATTCAACCCACCATTTTATATTGTCCTTTACTAATTATTAGCAATACCCTTTTTTTATTTAGTTACCGGGCTAATTATTAGCAATACCTTTTTTTTATTTAGTTACTGTGATTTCATCATTTAGGTAGTGTCCTTTTTCTATTTCACGGCGAGACTAATCCATCTGAACTCAAAGTTACTATCGGACACCTAACGGGGACCTCTCCTAACAATAGCAATACTTCCAAGAGTTACTAAAACTTTCTTTCTTCACGTAATTAAATACATAACCACATTACTTTTACATAATATTCATCTTTTTTATTGATCATATTATCTTTCATCAATAATAAATACATAAACAACTAAAATATAGCAAAAGATATCCCACCACTACACCAACAAAATATTTTAAAGTTAAAATGGACCCTGTCATAAAAAAAATATATATATATTTTTAAAGCATTTTGTCATAAATGAAAAAATTTAATATTTTTTTTAAAAAATTGGTTGGTATCTCTTGTTAGCTATGTCTTTCTATTATGGTCTTTTATTTTATCTTACTTTATCTTACTGTCACTTTCATAAGAATTTAAGCCGGTACTTTATCACTTTTAAAAATAGTATAATAATATTTTGATTATTTTTTTAATATATCTTTAAAGTGACTAAATTGACATTAACTATTATATTTAAATTCATGTTTTTTTCTTTAAAAAAATAATGAATTTAAGTTAGAAGTGAAAGCTGTTGGAATAAGAGAGACACTAATTTATTTTTGTTTTAAAGATGGGTGTTACATTTTATTTATAACCCACCCGGTAACGCACATTATAAGAAAAATAATAATAAGATTTGTTTCTTCCACTTATTAGCATTGTACAATGATTATAGCCTGAATTGCAATATAATGAGGTGTTTAAAAAACAATGCAAACATAAGATAGAATTAAAATATAATTTAACTCACATCCCTATAATAAACTTAATTATTGATCAAATAATTAATAAAAAAATGCCTTACATCATTAATGCCAATTCGCTATTAAAATGATTAAAAATTACAAAACCTATACAAAGTCTTCGTAAAAATAGTCTCCCGGGCCGTAGGCTGCAAGCTAGTAAATGTAGTTGATGTACTTGTGAATGAATTAGTTGCCAGATTCCCATAGGATGGAGCTGCTTTCATTATCTTTTGCATTAATAGTCTTTCACAAGGGTCTTGTTATCCTTATCCAATTGATTAAGATCTCATTCCTTTATTTCCTTCAAATGTATTTGTTTTAGCTTAAGCCCTTGATAATTTAGGAGTTGATCTTTGTGTCGTACTAATTTTTGTTAATATGTCTATGTTTATTTTATATACTTAGTTAAATCTTTATTTATCAATTATAATTTTTAAGTTAAACAATTTCAAGAAATGCTATCAGAGTCATGTTTTAACTGTGTCACCGGTGGTAGAGTAAGTAGGAAAAATATAGGTAGTGATTGAGATTCAAGTCTATTAATAATGAATATATATATATATATATATATAGTCGAATCTTACTTATTAATTATAGTTTTTTTCATAAATTTTTTAATTATATATGATGTTAATGTTAATAATAGCTTAATATACATTATTGGACCCTTATTTTACAATTATAATTTTTGGATTGAGTGGTTTCTAATATAGTATCCGAGCCTTGATTTTGTAAGAGGTGGTCTTGAGTTCAAGTTTTGTTATTAACATTTGTATGTTCTCTATTTGCATAATTAATATTTTTCTTCTTCTATTTTTCTTTTGGCTTTTTACGTACAAAATGAGCTGCAAGTGAGAGAAAATGTTGATGATAGCTGATATATATTATTAGACATTTATCTAACAGTTATATATAAGTTTATTTTTAAGTTGAGTGATTTCTAATAATTAATATATCTTTAATTACTTACCCTTCAATCTCGGGAAGGAGATGGAAAAAGTTGCGTTAGGTAAGTCTCATTAACTTTTTCTTTTGACGGGAAACAAATATAAGTATATTGATAAAGTGTAAATGAATATGTACAACGTCACTACAAAATCATCTGTAAATGGATGAACAAGGAAACACACTCCCTGAACTCACCCCCCAAACAAACAACATACAAAAACATAAACATCACAACAGAAACAAACTCTCACCCCATACAAGAAACATGAAGACCAATCTCTATACCACTCTCTACTTGAGAATCCACCTGCATATTTTGATGAGGCAGCCCATGTAGCTGCCAACAGCAAAATCCCTTCTCACAATTCTTCAACATCTCTAGACCCATTTTGAAAGAGTCTACTATTTCTTTCGAGCCAAACTCCCCACAAGGTTGCACATGAAAAGATTCTCCCAATTTCAACACGTCTCCGGCTATGACATGAAACATGTGAAAGAGAAAAGCATTCTTTACTTGAAGGACTCGTGTAAAGTCTCAACTACACCTAAGTTGCCATTTCTCCCATATTCTTCTAACTATATCACAAGCCACAAAATAAGTGTTCAATAAGTCTCATTTCCCACTTGCCCTAAACACTGACATGACTATCTATTTGGTGGCCCGTCTATCTTCTCTAGTCAAGTTTGGGTGCTTTAAATTTTCTTTTCCCTTTCTCTAGTATTGTTAGAGAGCTCTGTCATATTTAATTTCCCACCTCGTCTTTGATTGGAAATTTATAGCGTGGAATTTGGTATGCACTTGTTTGACAAAATTCTAGACATGTTTATGCTCTCAACTTAAGGTAATTCAACCAAGTCTTTTTCTAGACTAAATGAATCCAATTCCTTTCACTAAGTTGATAAATATTTATAGTTTATTAGGCTTTAGCTAGACAAATGCAAGAATTGTATCATTGAGTTGTCATCTTTCGTTAGGAAAAAGCTAAGGACACTGTTGCAAAACAAAAGATAAAAGACATAACATTTTTACATGGTTGAAGAAATCTTTACGTCTACATAATGCACCAATGCTCTTTCTACCATCAAATTATTGTTTAGTGGAAGCTTGACCCTAATGATCACTCAGTCTAGTACCATAATTCTGCAATAGTGCTTCTTGTTCAAATTGAAGGATCAATTATGAATGAGAAAAGAAGATCATCAAGATCCAATTATTCTTAGTTGCAGTACATATTGTAAAGTTGATGCTCTCAAGAAAATGACAAATAGGTGATGCCTAAAAAGTAGTAAATACTGTTGCCTTTAACAAGTCAAAACGAATTTGGAATATAAAGCTAGCTAGTGGCTATTATTATCAACCTTGTCTTTATCCTTTTGTGACTTGAAGTGGATATCCACTTAACAAACGGTTGAAGAATAGTGCATGGCTTGCTGATCACGTAAATACTGTTCAGTGCCAAAACGACTCAAAATACATTCTTAAAATATATATCTTAACTGATATAACAATAAATCACATCACTATATTATAAGAGAAAAAAAAGTCATTAAGGCATTAATTCAATAGTTCGAGTGACTGGTCTATTACATGAGAATAGAGATTCGAGACGAGATTTTAGAGTGACGGATATCAGATTTCTTTGAATTCTCTTATTAGCGCAGAGTGACTACATGGACTGATTGTGGGCTAACTTTGAAGGGTCATCAGGTTGAGCCTTGTTAGCGTGGGTATTAGTCGAGTCTGACGTGACTCAAATTTCTTAGGGTGGATATCGAATTATATTTGTTTTTTCAATAGTAAAAACATTTATCTTCTAATAAAATATCATGTAGTTTTAGTTCTAGAAAGCATTTGCTTGATTCTCTCCTTTATTAATGCACTTTTATACTAAGAACATCTCTTGCGAAAAAAAAAAAAAAAGAAAAAGAAAAAACCCTCAATAAGCAAGTATTATGTGGGTCAAAAAAAATTATTGAAATCTAGGTTTACAACCTACAAAACAAAAAATCGACAAAATATTTTATTGTTTTAAGAAAACGAAAATTTTCTCAATAAATCTAAAAAAAATGCATTAAAATTTGATGATCCAAATACTCATTTATTTTCTCTTAAAAGAGTTTCTTATCCATCATAGACCAAATAAAGCCTGAACTAATACAACTTCATGGTAGGTGGCTGGATTGTCAAGATGGTCCCCATTACTGGTAAAGTAGATCCCAATATACAAAAAAGTGGCAGTATATAACTTTATTTATTTTTAAAATAATACATAACTTTATTTATCTTGTGGAATTTAATATGGAGTGCCCCGCTCTTGTACTTTCTTCTAATACGTTAAGAACTGGATTTTACAACTTTTCAATCATGAGTCCTAGTTTTAGGACAGGGAATCCATCAAAGATAATACCTAATTTAACATTTTTTTCCCTTCTTTTATTTGTTTTTTTTCCTTTCTCCTTTTAGTATTTACTGTTTATTAAAGTAAAGTTATCCAAATGACTCTGTGTGGTATTTCTCGAGTGCCAGTGAGCTATTTGTAAAAAATAAGTTAATGTGTTTAGTCCCACATTGAAGAGGTGTTGAATCTATTGTTGATACGGTATACTCTTTTAAAAATCAGGCTAGCTTTTTTGGTGACAGTCGTTATGTATTTAGTGTCTCTTTATCTGTTAATGAACTATTTATTAAAAAAATAAAAAATAAAAAATAAAAAATCTTAAAAGGCACCCTCATATGAAATTTGAAAAATTTAAAATAAAATTGGACCCATCTTTGTAGGTAAATGACCAATATATTATCAAAAAAAAAAAAAAATTAAGTGAAAAAAAAGGAGAAAACTATTCATCTTAAAAATTTGATAAAAATTCACTAGACTTGGTCCAGGGATTAGGGGCCAAGCACCCTTAATCCGTAGGTAGAGAGTTCTGGTGAGTTTAGGCCATCTACTCTAATATATTAGCCGTCGCTATCCAAAGACACTAGTAAGAGAATTCCCATAGCCGCGGTCACCCTCATTTGCCATCCTCGAGGGATAGCTTCTGTACAAAGTCGTTCTCAAAAAGCTAGAAATCTAACACGATTCCCGTTAGAGATTCCAATTAAGTACGCGGTTGATTCTGGTTAAAAAAACGTCAAAAAGGCAACAACAGCGGCATCAATCCTACTCTGTAATTTGCAATAGCCAACGTGAGCTCATATTGAATTTAACACTTATGTCTTGGACTTCTCTCCTCCACGCGTTTCCTGGAAAAATATTTATTATAACCTCTTTTTGTTTGTTTGTGATCTTTGAACCATCCTTGAAGGCTTAAATTGCTGCGTCCATCGTCAAAACACATCTTGGGCACCACGTTAACCTACGCCCAAGGAAGGCCGCCATTGACTAGCTTAGTCTCCGTGCTCTGTATGTCATTTCTTTTTCTTCTATAAAAACTAACGAAATCTGTACTATTTTTGTGAGTTTTAATCAAATCAAACATACTACATACCCATTTGGTTAAAACGCGCAGAAACCTTCGGAAATGGGTGTTTTTGAATCAGTAAAGACTGGTTTGATGATGTTGTTTTCAAGTTCTTCTTCCATTCTAGTAATGCATTCAGGTAGCAATTTTCTACTCAAACCCGTTTTCCTACGTGGGTTCTCTGCTTCATCACATCTTGTTCTGTTGTTTGTTCTATCTGTGGTTTGGATGTGTAAGAGACTCAGAAAGAGTAGTGGTGCTAGTAGTAGCATTGAAATCTCTAGTCAGAGTAGTGGGTTTTTGTATTACAAGGCGACCCTTTTTTCTTCCTTGGCTTTGTCTCTGTTTAATCTTGTGTTATGTGTTTTGAACTACTTTTATTGGTATAGAAATGGTTGGTCAGAAGAAGATGTTGTTACCCAGTTCGATTTAGTACTTAGAACACTTGCTTGGGTTGCAATCTTTGCTTACTTGTACGCCCACTTTTCCAATTTAAGTGATAAGAAGTACCCAATATTTTTAAGGATTTGGTGGGGATTCTTCTTTCTCTTGTCATGTTTTCTCCTTGTTGTAGACCTTGTTTTGTATCGAAAACATCCAATTCTGCCTACCCATTACTGGGTTTTGGATGTAATTTCTGTCTTTGCGGGTTTGTTCTTCCTTTTTGCCGGATTTTTTGGCAAGAAGGAGGGAGAAGGAGTCCCTACCACTCCTCTTCAACAGCCTCTTTTGAATGGTGGTAATCATAATGCTTTAGATGAGTCGGGGAAAAGCAGGGCAGGCCAAAGTGTAACTCCTTATGCTACTGCTAATCTTTTTAGTGTTCTTACCTTCTCTTGGTTGAACCCTTTGCTTGCTGTGGGTTATAAGAAAACAATAGATCTTGAGGATGTTCCTCAGCTTTACAGTGAGGATAGTGTTAGAGTAGTGTATCCTGTTTTAAGAAATAAGCTTGACTCCTATTGCAATAATAGTCAAGTAACAAGTTTCAAACTATCCAAGGCCTTGATTTTCTCCGTATGGCGAGAAATCCTACTTACTGCAATATTTGCACTTTTAAATACTTTGGCTTCATATGTTGGTCCTTCCCTTATTGATACCTTAGTCCAATACCTCAATGGTCGCCGAGAATTCAAAAATGAAGGCTATGTTTTGGTTTCTGCGTTCTTTTTCGCAAAGCTGGTTGAGTGCTTTTCGCAGAGACACTGGTTTTTTAGGGTGCAACAGGCTGGTATTAGAGGTCGTTCTGCCTTAGTTGCTATGATATACAAGAAGGGTCAGACACTTTCCTGCCAAGCAAAGCAGAGTCACACTAGTGGGGAAATCATTAACATCATGACTGTTGATGCTGAGAGGATTGGTATTTTTACTTGGTACATGCATGATTTATGGATTGTCCCTCTTCAAGTAATTTTGGCTCTAGTGATCTTGTACAAGAACCTTGGGCTTGCCTCGATAGCTGCGTTTGTGGCCACTGTAGTAGTGATGTTGGCAAACATTCCTTTGGGAAAACTGCAGGAGAAATTTCAGGGGAAATTGATGGAGTCCAAAGATGGAAGGATGAAGAAAACGTCTGAGGTTTTGAGGAACATGAGAATTCTCAAGCTTCAAGCCTGGGAAATGAAGTTCTTGTCTAAGGTAATAGAGCTCAGGAAGAATGAGGAAGGATGGCTAAGAAAGTACGTGTATACTTCAGCCATGACCACTTTTGTCTTCTGGGGAGCACCCACATTTGTGTCTGTGGTTACCTTTGTGGCTTGTATGCTTATGGGAATACCACTGGAGTCTGGGAAGATTCTAGCCGCACTTGCAACATTCAGGATATTACAAGAGCCTATCTATAGTCTCCCCGATACAATATCAATACTAGTTCAAACTAAGGTTTCCCTTGATAGGATCACATCATTCCTTAATCAAAATGATCTTCAGTTTGATGTCATAGAGAAAACTCCTAGAGGTACTTCCAAGGTTGCCATCGAGATACAAGATGGCAATTTCTCTTGGGATCTTTCTTCCTCTAATCCAACATTGAGAGACGTCAACTTTCAGGTATGTCATGGCATGAGGGTGGCTGTTTGTGGCACTGTTGGCTCAGGAAAGTCAAGCTTGCTTTCATGCATCTTAGGGGAAGTGCCCAAGATCTCTGGGACTATTAAGTTGAGTGGGACGAAGGCATACGTTGCTCAATCTTCTTGGATACAGAGCGGAAAGATCGAAGAGAATATTTTGTTTGGTAAGGAGATGGATAGACAAAGGTATGAGATGATCCTTGAAGCATGTGCTTTGAAGAAGGACTTGGAAATTTTGTCCTTTGGGGATCAGACTGTTATAGGGGAGAGGGGGATCAACTTGAGTGGTGGGCAAAAACAAAGAATTCAAATTGCACGTGCTCTGTACCAAGATGCTGATATTTATCTCTTTGACGATCCTTTTAGTGCCGTGGATGCTCATACTGGAACTCATCTGTTTAAGGTAATTATTATTTGACCTCTAATTCTTCATTGTTTTGTTGAATCTTCAGCATTTTAATTATTAATTTATGATTACTATTTTAACTTCAAAAACATATTTGTTATTTGCACACAACTATACTTTAGCATGCATACACGTGCAACTAAAACTTTGCTAATTTCTAGACAATATTTGCTTTGCTTGAGTCGATGGAAATTCTTCAGTAGATTGCCTCTTTTTTTTTTGACCTAATCTTGAGATATTGTGAGTTTCATCCCCAAGGTTGTTTTATGACTAATTTGGAGCATTTCATTACAGGAGTGCCTACTTGGGCTTTTGGAGTCAAAGACAGTGATTTACGTTACTCATCAAGTAGAGTTTCTACCTTCCGCTGATCTTATCTTGGTAAGCATTTTTAATTTTGTCTGTCTTTGTGTCATGTTTAATTATCGTTGTTAGAAACCACTCAAGACCCAAAAGCTATAGCTATTAGATGAGGGCCCAACAATGCATATCAAACTGTCATCAACACTCTCCCTCACGTCCAGCCCCATCCCGTATGTGGAGAGCCAGAAGAGAGATAGAAGAAAAGAAATGTCAATTATGCAAATGAGGAATTGCAAAACCAAGGCTCTGATACTATGTTAGAAACCACTCAACTCAAAAGCTATAGCTATTAGATAAGGGCCCAACAATTCATATCAAGCTATCATCAACAATCGTGAACTAGGGTACTATTTTAATCTTTTTCTTGCTTGACAGGTGATGAAAGATGGGAGGGTTGTGCAGTCAGGGAAGTATGAAGAGATTCTCATTTCAGGAACAGAGTTTATGGAACTTGTTGGTGCCCATAAGAAAGCTCTATCAGTTCTTGACTCTGTAGAAGGAGGGCCCTCGACTGAGAATTTTATAGATTGTGGGGAGGATGGTACCATGGAGAATGATGAGTTTGGACGAGAAAAAGATAGAAAAAATGGGCAAAATGGCAAAAGTGATGAAATTGAAGCACCGAAAGCACAAATTGTCCAAGAAGAAGAGAGAGAGAAAGGCCAAGTGGGTTTTCCGGTCTATTGGAAATATATTACTATGGCATATAGAGGAGCACTTGTGCCATTTATACTATTAACTCAGACTCTCTTTCAGCTCCTTCAGATTGGGAGCAATTATTGGATGGCTTGGGCCACTCCTGTGTCCAAGGATTCAACACCGGTTATTGAAGGCTCCACACTCATCATTGTGTATGTTGCATTATCTATTGCAAGCTCCATTTGTGTCCTTGTGAGGGCTGTGCTTCTTGTAACAGCTGGGTACAAGACAGCTACACTACTTTTCAACAAAATGCATTATTGTATTTTCCGCGCCCCCATGTCATTTTTTGATTCAACACCAAGTGGGCGTATACTAAATAGAGTAAGTGAGCAATTTTTTTTTTCTTTTATGCTTAAAATGCAAAGTGAGACCCTAATGTAGTTCTTCAACGTGCTTAAGTAGCTATCCTTTTCTTTCAGGCTTCTACAGATCAATCTGCTACGGATTTGGGAATCCCGAACCAAATGGGGTCATTGGCATTTTCGGTTATACAACTCATTGGAATTATTGCAGTAATGTCACAGGTTGCGTGGCAGGTTTTTATCATTTTTGTACCCGTGATAGTGACTTGCATTTGGTATGAGGTAATGCCGAGAGATTTCACTCTCTCAAAGATTGTAAGCTCATATCATGAGTTTGAATGTGGAATCTTGACTATACAAAAATTCTACTAAATTCTACCTTTACGACTTTTTTTTCCCAGCAATACTACATTCCTACAGCACGAGAAGTGGCACGGCTTGTCGGAGTATGCAAATCCCCGCTGATACAACATTTTGCCGAATCTATATCTGGGTCATCCACTATTAGGAGCTTTGATCAAGAATCAAGATTCATGGACACAAACCTAAAGCTGATGGATGGTTATTCCCGGCCCAAATTTCATGCTGCTGCTTTAATGGAGTGGTTGTGCTTTCGCTTGGATATGCTTTCGTCTATCACATTTGCCTTCTCATTGATTTTCTTGATCTCTATGCCACAGGGAGTAGTTGATCCTGGTATGTGGAGTCTCAGGCAAAATTTGTGATGAAATTTTAATTTTGAGTTGCTATGATTGGTCACGCACAGAAAGAGCATTAAATTATGTTTTCTTTTGTTTACTTTTATAGGCATTGCGGGCTTAGCTGTGACATATGGACTTAATTTGAACATGCTCCAAGCCTGGGTCATATGGAATCTTTGCAATCTTGAGAACAAAATCATATCTGTTGAGAGAATACTTCAATACACTAGCATCCCAAGTGAACCTCCTCTTATTATTGAAGAAAATAGGCCGAACCATGATTGGCCATCAAATGGGGAAGTTAATATTCATGATCTACAGGTATTGTTAAATCCCATTCTGTTGATATCTCTTTGCAACTTTTTCATTTGGATATAGATTAAATAGGTAATTGATTGCTTTCCTAACATAATATGTTGAAGGGTTGGAAGCTTTATGTTTTATGTTTTTTTTGTAAGTCTTTTTAATTAAAATTGAAGTCTTTTTAGTGGTTTTAAGCTGTGTACATGAGCTGCCTTCATATGCAAAATATTTCTTTGCTAACTTGAAAGTTAAACACATGGATGTAGGTCCGTTATGCCCCTCACATGCCACTTGTGTTGCGAGGCCTTTCATGTACTTTCCCTGGAGGAATGAAGACTGGTATTGTTGGGAGGACAGGCAGTGGTAAATCAACACTCATCCAGACACTTTTCCGCATTGTTGAACCAACCGCTGGTCAAATTATTATAGATGGTATCAACATCTCTACAATTGGGCTTCATGACTTGCGATCCAGATTAAGCATAATCCCGCAAGACCCAGCCATGTTTGAGGGTACTGTACGAAGTAACCTGGACCCATTGGAAGAATACACTGATGAACAGATTTGGGAGGTAGGTCTGTTTTTGTTAATGTATTGCTATTACTGAACTCAGTAGATAATGGGAAGCTGTTAACTCTCCCTATTATATAATGGTCATAAACATGTACATCACCATGATATCCAACTTCCCAGCCATGTGGATACTTCGATTGTGAATTTCTCTCCAGTATTCTATTTGATCACCCAAGAACATTGTCAATTATGTCAGGTTGGGAGTTCAAAATCATGTATCTTTCCCAAGTTGGGAGTCCAATTCTATATAAAATTCTTTCTTGTATAGGGAATATTTGAAGTTGGGAAGTAGGACATATAGATACTCTACTATCCTCCTTGCTTATTTAATGGCATTTATGATTTTTTCTTTTACTCCAATTTGAGATGATTCATTAAAGATACTTGTTTGTTCTTTTAGGCTCTAGAGAAGTGCCAACTTGGAGATGAAGTTAGAAAGAAGGAAGGAAAGCTTGATTCTGCAGGTATGTTACATCGCAATGTTCATCTAATGGCTAAGTTGCTTAACATCTCTCATACCATTAGACATTTGAATATTTGAATTACATCATAAAAATTTGAATATAACTTTTGAATGTTGTAGTTTCTGAGAATGGAGATAATTGGAGTGTGGGTCAGAGGCAATTGGTCTGTCTAGGCCGTGTGCTACTGAAGAAGAGCAAAGTTTTGGTGCTTGATGAAGCCACTGCATCGGTTGATACTGCAACTGATAACTTGATTCAGCTGACTCTCAGGGCACAGTTCTTAGATTGTACTGTCATCACAATTGCACATCGGATAACATCTGTACTCGATAGCGACATGGCTGTTCTTCTTGATAATGGTTAGTGCAAGCAAATGGGTGTCTAAAAATATCTGATCCATCTTTTCATTGCTCCAAATTGCTTGATTTTGATGTGAGTTTTTGCAATTTTACAGGGCTCCTTCTAGAATATGACACCCCAACCAAGTTGTTGGAGAACAAATCATCTTTGTTTTCGAAACTCGTTGCGGAATACACAGCCAGATCAAGTTCTAGCTTTGAAAATTTAACTGATCTTTAAAAGTTGGGCATTGCTTAGTTCACACCGTTCTGCTGAGTTACCACTCGGTAATGACAATATCATCTGCTACCAACTGCAACAGATGCTTGCAACTTGGTTTGCTGGAAGTAGTACATTGTTAATTCTGGTGGCTATTTCTAATCACTTAAAAGTATGTGGAGGTTATAGCTAACCTACCAAATGTTGTTATTTCCTTTGTTTGTATCTTGGATGTTGAATCATTTTTGGCTGAGTAATTCAAATGTTGATTGTCAGGCAAGTATTACTTTTAAGTTAATGTAATGATACTTTTTTTTTTCTTTTTTTTGTAAAGAAGAAACAAGGTGAGTTATTGATTCCCCAAAAAAGTATATAGGAGGAGTAGAAGCAGTACTCAAAACCAGCTAGCCTAACCAAGCTTAAAGCTTAAACATACAATTTAACACATAATATCCTTACAAACCAATAAAAGAAATTGGTATATATAGAAAAGAAATTGGAGTGAAAATAAATGATGATCCATCTGTGTATATATAATGATGATATTAACAACGATATCATCTGCTACCAACTGCAATATTAAACGGCCACCAGCTTGGTGACTGGAACTAGTACATTGTTAATGCTGCTGGTTATCTCTAATCACTGAATTTCCATTGCTTGTAAGTTGTAACTTGGGTCTTTGAATCATTTTTGACTCAGTGATTCACATGTAGATTTTCAGGCAACTACAACTTTTAAGTTAATATAAACATGCTCTTTTAATTTTCAATTAGTTTATTTTTTCACTTTTTTCATCAATGATAATTTCATGATTTGATGAGGATCATATTTATAAACAGATTTGGGTTTAATTTAGGTCTTTGGATGCTCTTCAAACTAGCATCATATCATCATATAGGTTTTAGTAGTGGATGTCTCCACCAAGTTTTTTGTGAGATTTTACCTGTGTGTAGAAAAGACATTAAAGTGAAAATGAAGACCTGTTTTCTATACATTTATTCAAGTCCCAACCTATCAAATGTTTTCATGATAGAAATGCAGGGCGCTCCTATGACTCCGATCATGGAATTTGTGTGTAATACACGCACAAATCTGTGATCAAATGGACACCAAATCATTTGCATTTCTATCACATTCAACTCCATCTTTTTATCTTTTGTCTTTGTCTAAAAAAGGATGATTGTTAACATGTTTAAGGCATAGGCTGTGTATCATATCAGGAACCAAAAAGATGATGGGAAAAACCAAAATCATCACGTATATTTTTTTTTTCTCTTGGTCTATTTCAACATTATTATTATATTTTTGTCATTGATAACTACTTGAAAATATTGTCAATCGTTTTCAAACACTTTGACTTATCACTATACTTCTTTAACTTACATCCACATAATTAGAGGAGTGAAAATAGGAACATAGAAAAAATATATATAAAAAACCAAAAACAAAAACAGAAGGAATGGACATCTTTTAGTTCCTTTGGCAGACTATTATATAGTCTGCCAAAGGAATGAAAGAAAATGAAATTTTAGTTTTAAAATAAAAATAATTATGATTAATTTTATATTGTTAGATTATAGGGTGGTATGGTATGTACCATGAGCTGAGAAAATAGTAAAGGATTCTGTCTTAGGAAATTTCAACAGTACTCTGGACAGTTAGTTTGGTTTGCTTCTATTCCTGTCACTACTACTTACTACTACTACTACTACTACTCGTAACCAGTGGGCTTTGGTGGTATCACAGATTTCTTGAGAGCAACTAAATCAACATTCTCTCAAGTTCAAACCGAATCTAATGCACTCAGGTATTAGTGATTTTCTCCTCAAACCTGTTTTTCTACATGGGTTCTCTGCTTCTTCAAATCTTTTTCTATTGCTTGTTCTATCTGTGATTTGGGTGTGCAACAGTGTAAACAAACCTACAACTAATAGTACTAGTAGTAGTAGTCTAGAAATCTCTAGATACAGTAGTGGGTTTTTGTATTACAAGGCGACCCTTTTTTCTTCGTTGGCTTTGTCTCTGTTTAATCTTCTGTTATGTGTTTTGAACTATTTTTATTATTATAGAAATGGTTGGTATGAAGAAGATGTTGTTGCCCAGTTCGATTTAGTACTCAGAACACTTGCTTGGATTGCAATCTTTGCTTACTTGTATACCCACTTTTCCAATTCAAGTGAGAAGAAATTTCCCATATTTTTGAGGATTTGGTGGGGATTCTTCTTCCTCTTGTCATGTTTTCTCCTTGTTATAGACCTTGTTTTGTACCGAAAATATCGATTTGTGCCTATCCATTTCTGGGTTTTGGATGTAATTTCTGTATTTGCGGGTTTGTTCTTTGTTTTAGCTGGATACTTTGGCAAGAAAGAGGGGGATGATGCTCTTCTTCAGCAGCCTCTTTTGAATGTTGATAGTCCTAACACATTAGATGAGTCCCAAACGATCAGGGGAGGTCAAAATGTTACTCCCTATGCTACTGCCAATCTTCTTAGTGTCCTCACCTTCTCTTGGATGAACCCTTTGTTTAATTTGGGTAATACAAAAACAATAGATCTCGAGGATGTTCCTCAGCTCTACAGTGAGGATAGTGTTAGACGGGTATCTCCGATTTTAAGAAATAAGCTTGACTCCTATTGCAGTTATAGTGAAGTGACAAGTCTCAAACTACTAAAGGCTTTAATGTTCTCCATATGGAGAGAAATTCTACTAACAGCAGTATTCGCACTTCTATACACCTTGGCTTAATATGTTGGCCCTTACCTTATTGATACTTTCGTCCAATACCTCAATGGCCATCGAAAATTCAAAAATGAAGGGTACGCTTTGGTTTCTGCCTTCTTTTTGGCAAAGCTAGTTGAGTGCCTCTCGCAAAGACGGTGGTTTTTTAAGTTTCAACAGGCTCGTATCAGGACATGTTCTGCTCTGATAGCAACAGTCTACCGTAAGGGTCAGACTCTTTCAAGTCAAGCAAAGCAGAGTCACACCAGTGGGGAAATAATCAACATAATGACTGTTGATGCTGAGAGGATTGGTACTTTTAGTTGGTACATGCACGATTTATGGTTGGTCCCTGTTCAAGTGATTCTAGCTCTGTTGATATTGTACAAGAACCTTGGGCTCGCTTCAATAGCTTCTTTTGTGGCCACTGTAATAGTGATGTTGGCTAACCTTCCTTTGGGAAAACTGCAAGAGAAGTTTCAGGGGAAATTAATGGAGTCCAAAGATGGAAGAATGAAGAAAACATCAGAGGTTCTAAGAAACATGAGAATTCTCAAGCTTCAAGCTTGGGAAATGAAGTTCTTGTCTAAGGTAATTGAGCTCAGGAAGAATGAGGAAGGATGGCTGAGAAAGTTAGTATACACTTCGGCCATGACCTCTTTTGTCTTTTGGGGGGCGCCCACATTTGTATCTATGGTCACCTTTGTTGCATGTATGCTTATTGAAATACCACTGGAATCAGGGAAGATTCTATCCGCACTTGCAACATTTAGGATATTGCAAGAGCCCATCTATAATCTCCCTGACACAATATCAGTGTTAGTTCAAATTAAGGTTTCTCTTGAGAGAGTCACATCATTCCTTAATGAAAATGATTTGCAGCCTGATGTAATAGAGAAAATTCCTAGAGGTACTTCCAAGGTTGCCATCAAGATACTCGATGGGAATTTCTCTTGGGATCGTTCTTCCTCTAATCCAACATTGAGACATATCAACTTTCAGGTACATCATGGCATGAGGGTGGCTATTTGTGGCACCGTGGGCTCAGGAAAGTCAAGCGTGCTTTCATGCATCTTAGGAGAAGTGCCCAAGATCTCTGGGACTATCAAGTTGAGTGGGACGAAGGCTTATGTTGCTCAATCTGCTTGGATACAAAGTGGAAAGATCGAAGAGAATATATTATTCGGTAAGGAGATGGATAGACAAAGATATGAAATGGTCCTTGAAGCTTGTGCTTTGAAAAAGGACCTAGAAATTTTGTCCTTTGGGGATCAGACTGTTATAGGAGAGAGAGGGATCAATTTGAGTGGTGGGCAGAAGCAAAGAATACAAATTGCTCGTGCTTTATACCAAGACGCCGATATTTATCTCTTTGATGATCCTTTCAGTGCTGTGGATGCTCATACTGGAACACATTTGTTTAAGGTAATTACTATTTGACCTCTAATTCTTCATTGTTTGGTTGAATATTTCTTGAGCATTTCATTTATTTATTTATGATTACTATTTTAACTTCAAAACATATTTGTTATTTGCACACAACTACACTTTAGCATGCGTACACTTGCAACTAAGAATTCGCTAATTTCTAGACAATATCTGCTTGGCTTGAGCTGACGGAACATCCTTTAGTAGGCTGCCTCTTTTTTCTCTTTTGTGATATTGCGGGTTTCATGCCCAAGCATATGTTATGCGTAATTTGGAGCTTTTCATTACTGGAGTGCCTACATGGGCTTTTGTACTCAAAAACAGTGATTTACGTTACTCATCAAGTAGAGTTCTTACCTTCTGCGGATCTTATCCTGGTAAACATTTCACCATTTTGCTTCTATTCTTTCTGATGTGGCATAACCATGATCTAATGGTAGTATGACACTATTTTATTCTTTCTTTTGTTTGATAGGTGATGAAAGATGGGCGGATTGTGCAATCCGGCAAGTATGAGGAGATTCTCAATTCAGGAACAGAGTTTGTGGAACTTGTTCGTGCACATAAGAAAGCTCTGTCAGTCCTTGATTCTGTAGAGGGAGGGCCGTCGTCTGAGAATTTTACAGATGGTGGAGAGGATGGTAACATGGAGAATGATAAGAAGGTTGGACGAGAAGAAGATAGAAGAAATGGGCAAAATGGAAAAGTTGCTGAAATTGAAGCAATAAAAGCACAAATTGTCCAAGAAGAAGAGAGAGAAAAAGGCAAAGTGGGTTTTCAGGTATACTGGAAATATATTACCATGACATATAGAGGAGCACTTGTACCATTTGTACTGTTAGCTCATACTTTGTTTCAGATCCTTCAGATTGGGAGTAATTACTGGATGGCTTGGGCCACTCCTGTGGGGACCACCACATATGGCATGGCAGACAAAAATGGGGCAGTAGTGTGGCAGTCAAAAAAGAGGTATGGGGTGGCAGACAAAGACAGGTGGCGTGGCAGACAAAGAGGCACCAATTTCGGTCGCCGCGCGCCAAAAGCAACTGCCGCCCGCCGCCCGCCGTTTTTGAATTTAAAATATAAATATATTATTTTAATATATTTATATTTACGTTTTTACCCCGATTACACCTATAAATAGAGCTCAACTTCAGTATTCAAAATTCATTCCTGAGAGTCAGAGAGTTCTATTCTGTAAGATCTACTTAAGAGATCTAATCTGTAAGTTTCACCTAAGGGTGTACTTTGTATTTTCTGATAATACAAGTTTGTTGTCTCCCGTGGACGTAGGCAATTTGCCGAACCACGTTAAATCTGTTGTCTTATTTTTCCTTTCATACTTTACCCAGATTCCGCACAACAAATTGGTATCAGAGCCAAGGTGAAGTTTTGGAAGAAAAACGAACACTGTCAAAATTTCGAGACTGTGTCGAAATTTCGAGTTTCTGTAAAAGTGATCGGAACTGTTTTCTGATCACCCGTGGAGGTAGCTCTTGTTTCCAGGAGTCCAACGCAACAAACGGTGAGAAAAACGGACAAGAAACGAGTCCCCAGGAGCCGATCAAAGTTTGATCCCCGTACAACGTTTGCAACACTGTTCATACTCGGTACTGTTCACCCGATCCGACACTGTTCCAACCCGGTACACTGTTTCAACTCGGTTCACTGTTCCAACCCGGTACACTGTTTCAACTCGGTTCACTGTTCCAACCCGGTCCACTGTTCCAACCCGGTCCGCTGTTCCAACCCGGTCCACTGTTCCAACTCGGTATACTGTTCCAACCCGGTCCACTGTCACTGTTCATAACAGAGGCCCAGATACTCTCCGCACTATTCACATCCCACTTGTTTCAGCCCGTACTGTTTCGGACTGTAACTATTCACAGCCCACTTGTTTCAGCCCGTACTGTTTCGGACTGTAACTATTCACAGCCCACTTGTTCCAGCCCGCTCTGTTCAAGGCCCAGCAACTGGTCGGCCCGTAACTGTACACCGGCCCAGCCTCTGTTTCTGGCCCGTCACTGTTCATCGGCCCGGTCCGGGTAAAGCCCGACACTATTCATCAATTCCTGTTGATCAACCAGATCCGGCTCATTTTTCGTCTGATTTCAGCAAAGTCAGACTCGTTTCCACCATTTTTGACCGTTCCGGACGCAACCGTGCAATCAGTTTCTGCAGATTCAGCTCCTAAGTTATTGATATAGCTTAGTTAGAGTTGTTTATCATTTTTCAAGCATTTTTCGGCGTCATACATATTTTCGGTCTTAATGGCGGAGGAACTCCCAACCACAAGCAGACCTTGGCAAAGAAGTTCGATGACCAACGCAAAGTTCGAGGTGGAGAAATTCAACGGCACCAACAACTTTGGCATGTGGCAATGCGAAGTTCAAGATCTACTATTCAGGGAAGGATCACATATTGCCTTGGAAACTAAGCCCGAGGATATGTCCGATGATGATTGGTATTTTGTCAATCGTCAAGCTTGTGGAACAATCAGACTCTGTTTGGCCAAAGATCAGAAGTACTTTGTCATGAAAGAGACTATTGCAAAAAGTCTTTGGAAGAAACTGGAGGACAAGTACATGACGAAAAGCGTAGAGAACCGCCTCTACCTGAAGAAAAAGCTTTTTTGTTTTCAGTACAAGCAAGGTACTCCCATGATTCAGCATCTTGATAATTTCAACAAGATTCTCGCTGATCTACTGAATCTTGATGTTGACCCTCTTGATGAGGATAAGGCACTATTGTTGTTAAGCTCTTTGCCTGAAAGTTATGAACATTTAACAACAACTTTGCTATATGGTAAAGATGAGGTTAAATTCAGTGATGTTTCAAATGCTTTGGTGAACAACGAGTATCGAAAGAAGGACCAACGCGATCACAAGGAAGCATCACCAGCAGCCTTGACGGTATCCAGAGGCAGGGCTAACAACAGATCTGATAAATCCAGTGGGCGAGGCCGATCTCGCTCAAAGTCAAAAGGACCTTCATCACGTCAACGTCTTGGGAAGGATGAATGTGCCTATTGTCACCAAAAGGGGCACTGGAAGAAAGATTGTCCAAATAAGGGCAAGTCAGATGCAAATGTAGCACAGAAAGCAGAAGAAGATTCTGCTTTCTCGGTCTCATCTATAGACATTCAGTCTGATAGATGGATTTTAGATTCCGGATGTTCCTATCATATGTGTCCGAATCGCCATTGGTTCTCAACATTGGATGAGTTCGATGGAGGAGTCGTGGTCATGGGCAACAACAATACCTGCCGCACAAAAGGTATTGGAACTATACGCCTTAAGATGCATGACGGTACAACAAGACGGCTCACGGACGTCAGATATGTTCCAGATCTGAAGAAAAATCTGATCTCCCTAGGAGTCCTTGATTCCAGCGGTTACAAGGTAACCATTGAAGGTGGAGTTCTGAAAGTTGTACGTGGAGCATTCTTGGCCATGAAGGGTACTCAGAAAGGAAATCTTTATTTCCTTGATGGACACACAGTAATCGAAAGTGTCTCAGCTTGCACCAGTTCTAATGATGTTTCATCGGACACTTCCCGACTTTGGCACATGCGGCTCGGACATGTTGGAGAGAAGGCTCTTCAAACCTTGATAAAGCAAGGTTATCTGAAAGGTGCAAAAACCGGAAAACTTGACTTCTGCGAGCACTGTATCTTAGGCAAGCAGACGAGAGTTAAGTTTGGCACTGCTATCCACCGCACGAAAGAAACATTGGATTATGTTCATACCGACGTTTGGGGACCCTCTCAAAATGCTTCATTGGGCGGTAAACGTTGGTTTGTTACTTTTATTGATGATTTCTCTCGTTATGTTTGGGTTTATACCATGAAGCACAAAGATGAAGTGCTCGATACCTTTCTTATATGGAAGAAAATGGTAGAAACCCAAACGGGAAGGAAGATTAAGAGGCTCAGATCTGATAATGGAGGAGAATACAAGTCAGACCCATTTCAGAAATTTTGTGAGAATGAAGGGATTGTCAGACATTTCACAGTCCCAGGCACGCCACAACAAAACGGTGTTGCTGAACGCATGAATCGTACTTTGGTAGATAAAGTTCGCTGCATGCTATCTTATTCTGGACTGAGCAAGGCATTTTGGGCTGAAGCTTTGTCATATGCCTCTCATATCATCAATCGACTTCCTGCAACAGCGCTAGATGGCAAAACTCCCAAGGAGGTATGGTCTGGACACCCCGTTTCAGATTATGATTCTCTGCACATTTTTGGATGCACTGCATATTTCCATGTGAAGGAATCCAAACTGGATCCTAGGTCCAAGAAAGCGATTTTCATGGGCTTTAGTGAAGGAGTTAAGGCTTTCCGACTATGGAACCCTGATACAAAGACAATTGTAAAAAGTCGAGATGTAACTTTTGATGAATCTGTGATGTTAAAACATACAGTTTCTGATAAAGAAAATCGCAATCCAGATTTGCCTCAGCAGATGGAGTTAGATATTCCAGTAACTCCTAGCAAGTCAACAGAGATATCCAACCATCCTGAAGAAGAGGAGGAAATCTCAGTTGAGGTGGAGGCTCCAAGACCAGACATCAGTCAAGAACCAGATTCAATTGCCACCAATCGACCAAGAAGAGAAATCCGCAAACCTGCTCGGTACACTGACATGGTTGCATATGCATTTCCAGTCACCGGAGATGATATTCCATACAATTACAAAGATGCTATTCAGAGTATGGAAAGTGAAAAGTGGAAAATGGCAATGAATGAGGAGATGACATCACTCCATCAGAATCAGACTTGGAAGTTGGTTCCACTTCCAAAAGGAAAGAAATCAATTGGCTGCAAATGGATTTTCGCTAAAAAGGAAGGCTCTCCCAGCACAGATGGTATCCGATACAAAGCCAGACTGGTAGCAAAAGGCTACGCTCAGAGGGAAGGAATTGACTACAATGAGGTATTCTCACCTGTTGTTAAGCATTCGTCAATTCGAATATTATTGGCTTTGGTTGCACAGTTTGATCTCGAGTTAGCCCAACTCGATGTCAAAACTGCTTTTCTGCATGGTAATTTGGACGAGGAGATATATATGTCTCAACCAGATGGACTCAAAGTACCAGGAAGAGAGAATTGGGCTTGCAAGTTGAGCAAGTCACTGTATGGCCTGAAGCAGTCACCGAGACAGTGGTACAAGCGATTTGACAGCTTCATCCAAGGGCAAAGATATACTCGGAGTCAGTTTGATCATTGTGTCTACTATCGCAAACTTCAAGATGGTACATTTATCTACTTGCTTTTATATGTAGATGATATGTTAATCGCATCTAAAAGCAAGGTGGAGATCAACAAGCTCAAGGCTCAATTGAGCTCAGAGTTTGAAATGAAGGATCTTGGAGAGGCCAGAAAAATTCTCGGGATGGAGATAACTCGAGACAGAGCCAAAAGCAAAATCTGTTTGACTCAGACTCAGTACTTGAAGAAAGTTCTTCAAACTTTTGACATCGACAATGACACAAAACCTGTGAGCACACCATTGGCACCACATTTCAAGCTAAGTTCATCAATGTCACCAAATTCCGAGGATCAGAAGAAGCAAATGGAGAAGATTCCATATGCAAATGCTGTTGGTGCCCTGATGTATGCTATGGTGTGTACCAGACCTGACATTTCACATGCTGTAAGTATGGTAAGTCGTTACATGCACAACCCCGGTAAAGGCCACTGGCAAGCAGTGAAGTGGATTCTACGGTATATTCATGGTACTGTGGATATTGGTTTAAAGTTCGAGAGAGATATGAAAAGTTGTAAGCATCTAGTCGGATATGTGGATTCGGACTATGCTGGAGATCTTGACAAGCGCAGATCTACTACTGGTTATGTTTTCACTATGGCAGGAGGACCAGTGAGTTGGAGATCAACACTACAGTCAACAGTTGCTTTGTCTACTACAGAGGCAGAGTACATGGCAGTAACAGAAGCTTTCAAGGAAGCAATTTGGCTTCATGGATTGACTAAGGACTTGGGAATTGTGCAGAAGAATGTTGAAGTTTTCTGCGACAGCCAGAGTGCCATTTGTTTGGCAAAGAACCAAGTTCATCACAGTCGAACAAAGCATATTGATGTTCGTTTTCATTTTGTTCGAGAAATAGTAGAAGAAGGGAGTATTCTTCTACAAAAGATCAAGACTACAGATAACCCTGCAGATATGCTTACAAAGGTGGTTACCGGGATCAAGTTCCAACATTGTTTGGAGTTGATCAATATCTCACGAGCTCGGAGTGCCTAAGGGCACTAATGGAGACAGCAACAGTTTTTTTTGAAGGATTCCACATGAGGTGGAGGTGGAGATTTGTGGGGACCACCACATATGGCATGGCAGACAAAAATGGGGCAGTAGTGTGGCAGTCAAAAAAGAGGTATGGGGTGGCAGACAAAGACAGGTGGCGTGGCAGACAAAGAGGCACCAATTTCGGCCGCCGCGCGCCAAAAGCAACTGCCGCCCGCCGCCCGCCGTTTTTGAATTTAAAATATAAATATATTATTTTAATATATTTATATTTACGTTTTTGCCCCCGATTACACCTATAAATAGAGCTCAACTTCAGTATTCAAAATTCATTCCTGAGAGTCAGAGAGTTCTATTCTGTAAGATCTACTTAAGAGATCTAATCTGTAAGTTTCACCTAAGGGTGTACTTTGTATTTTCTGATAATACAAGTTTGTTGTCTCCCGTGGACGTAGGCAATTTGCCGAACCACGTTAAATCTGTTGTCTTGTTTTTCCTTTCATACTTTACCCAGATTCCGCACAACAACTCCCGTGTCCAAGGATTCAAAACCTGTTATTGAAGGCTCCACACTCATCATTGTGTATGTTGCGTTATCTATAGTGAGCTCCATTTGTGTCCTTGTGAGGGCATTGCTTCTTGTAATAGTTGGGTACAAGACAGCTACGCTACTTTTCAACAAAATGCATTTTTGTATTTTTCGTGCACCCATGTCATTTTTTGATGCAACACCAAGTGGACGTATACTGAATAGAGTAAGCGTGCAAAAATGTTTTTTGCCTTTTCTTTTCTATTTGAAATACAATGTGAGACCTTACATAATTATTTTGGAAGACAATGTAGTTCTTCAACATGCTTAAGTAGCTATTCTTTTTCATTCAGGCTTCTACAGATCAATCTGATGTGGATCTGGACATTCCTAACCGAATTGGAACAGTTGCATTTTCGATCATACAACTCATTGGAATTATTGTAGTAATGTCACAGGTTGCATGGCAAGTTTTTATCATTTTCATACCTGTGATTGCAACTTGCATTTGGTATGAGGTAATGCCCATAGACTGAATTCTCTCGATGATTATAAGCTTTGATCATGAGTTTGAATGCAGAAAACTGCGAAATTTGTTTCTATGATTCTTGTTTCCAGCAATACTACATTTCTACCGCACGAGAATTGGCACGACTAGTTGGAGTATGCAAAGCTCCACTCATACAACATTTTGCGGAGTCTATATCTGGGTCGTCCACTATTAGGAGCTTTGATCAGGAATCAAGATTCATGGACACAAACCTAAAGCTGATTGATAGTTATTCCCAACCCAAATTTTATATTGCCGGTGCAATGGAGTGGCTGTGCTTTCGGTTGGATATTTTATCGTCTATCACATTTGCATTCTCATTGATTTTCCTACTATTTATTCCAGTTGGAGTAATTGATCCTGGTATGTAGGGTCTCATGTAGAATTTGTGATGAAATGTGCTATGCTTGGTTACACACAGAGCATGTAACTCATTCTATTCTTTTTCTGTTATCTTTTTGTAGGCATTGCAGGATTAGCTGTGACATATGGTCTTAATTTAAACATGTTGCAAGCCTTGGTCGTATGGAATCTTTGCAATCTTGAGAACAAAATCATATCTGTTGAGAGAATACTTCAATACACCAGCATCCCAAGTGAACCTCCTCTTATTATTGAAGAAAATAGGCCGGACCATGATTGGCCATCAAATGGGGAAGTTAATATTCATGATCTGCAGGTATTGTTAAGCCCTAATTAGTTGATGTTTCCATGCAGATATTTGGTTTAAATATGTGGGAAATACCCAACATGACTGTTGTCTTTCTCTCTCTTAACACCCATGAAAGAATATTCATAGATTAATAGATAGTTGATTTCTTTCCTACCATATACTGCAGGGTTGAGAGCTTCAAGTTGCATTTTGTGAAAACTGATTATTTTAGTATCTGATTTAGTGGTATTCAGGTGTGTACATGAGCCGCCTTCATACGCAAAATATTTCTTTGCTAACTTGAAGGTTAACACATGGATGTAGGTTCGTTATGCCCCTCACATGCCACTTGTGTTGCGAGGCCTTACATGTACTTTCCCTGGAGGAATGAAGACGGGTATTGTTGGGAGGACAGGAAGTGGTAAATCAACACTCATCCAGACACTTTTCCGCATTGTTGAACCAGCCGCTGGTCACATTATAATAGATGGTATCAACATATCTATAATTGGGCTTCATGACTTGCGATCCAGATTAAGCATAATCCCACAAGACCCAACCATGTTTGAGGGTACCGTACGAAGTAACCTGGACCCACTCGAAGAATACACTGATGAACAGATCTGGGAGGTAGGTTTGCAGGATACTTTTTCCGGGTTTTAGCTAGATATGATGCATTGCTTTAGCCAAAATTCTTCTATTATTCCTGTCCATAGTTGTTGCAACTTGTGCACTGTGAAAAACCTAATGTGGTAAAAAAATGTGAGATTAATTAAGTCAAGATAAACATAGAAATGCTAGGAAAACATAGGATAAATTTCAAGCAAAACTTCAAAGAGAACATGTCATTAGATGCACTGCCTTAACTGTAGTAAAGGTTGCATTCTAAACCTTGACTTACACTCCTTGTTATGGAGGAAAAAAACAGAGTCCAATTCAATATAAAATTTTTGTTGTAATGTTTGGTGGGGGAAAGTAGGACTTATACATGTTCTATGATCCATGCTTATATAATGTCATCTCATGCTTCCCATTTAACATTAATTAGTATATGTGATGGTTAAATATATTTGCTTGCATGTTCTTGTAGGCTCTAGACAAGTGCCAACTTGGAGATGAAGTTAGAAAGAAGGAAGCGAAGCTCAATTCTGCAGGTATTTACATTGCGATGTTCGTGTAATTGCTAAATTGCTTTATATCTCTCTTTGCCATTATTAAATCTTCGTTACAATACTTGAGCATAGTGAAATTGAGTTAAAACTTTCAATTTTAATATTGCAGTTGTTGAGAATGGAGAGAATTGGAGTGTGGGTCAGAGGCAATTGGTCTGTCTAGGCCGTGTACTACTGAAGCGGAGCAAAGTCTTAGTGCTTGATGAAGCTACTACATCGGTTGATACTGCAACTGATAACTTGATTCAGCTAACTCTCAGGGAGCATTTCTCAAACTGTACAGTAATCACAATTGCTCATCGGATAACGTCTGTACTTGATAGTGACATGGTAGTACTTCTTGATAATGGTCAGTATAAGCAAATGGGCTCTTTTAATTTTTCAAATTCAACCTCGTTTTATCACTCAAGATTGCTCGATTCTAAAGCGAGGTTTTGCATTGTAACAGGGCTTCTTGTGGAATATGACACACCGTCCAAGTTGTTGGAGAACAACTCATCTTTGTTTTCAAAGCTTGTTGCCGAGTACACTACAAGGTCAACTTCTAGCATTGAAAATTTAACCAATTTTTGAAACTTGGGATATAGCTATATGACGATGATAATGATATCCATGCTACCAACTGCAATAGATGTTTGCTTACTGTAAATATACAGTGACTACTGGTTTCCATCTTAGATTTTGTTAAGGCAATAACCAACTTGCAAATGCTATGGATTTCTATCGTCTGTAACTTGAATTGCGAATGATTTTTCACTAAGTGTTATTCAAATGTATATTTTCAGGCATGTAATACTTTAGATAATGTAAAGATAAGTTTTATGATGTCTTTTGGCTTCACCTAACTGGAGTCCATAGGTCATACCGTATTTTTTTCCTTGTTTCAATCATTACAATTAAGGCCAATTTTATTGCAAAGGGGGGCCAAATTTAGGGTGTTTCTCCTTATGAATTACTTCATATGTTAGATCAATTCGATTGTTTGCACGTTTGGCAAATTCCCAAGAGCTCTTCAGATGGATTCTCACTTAAATTGAGAAAGAATCATATTGTACATAGAATTGTATATTTCAGAGTTCAAGAGTGTACACTATCAAATGAATGCCCTGTGGTCGTTTTCTTGCAATATCAACTGATAGATTTTGCTTAGGGGATCAGTCGAGTGCTCTAAACGGCTAGACACCCTTGAATGAAAAAAATAAAATTATGGCTTGTTTAAGGCTGATTTTGTTCAGAACATTAAGATAAACTACTCTGTTGGTAGACCCATCTTCCCTTGGGTCTCCTAGGCTCATAGTTTACAACATGAGTTGTTAATTGTATATTAATTTGTATCTGGTTCCAAAGTGAAGATTAGAACCTCTATTTCTTATAGATTTGCATAGGAAACTTTTCTTGCACAAAGTTATGATTTATTAGTTTTTCAAGAAAACCATGCTTTATATGGTTTCAATAATCACCTTAATTTATGTCCAGTTCTAAACCGACAACACAAAGCTTAGTACAACTTTTGCAGATAAAGAGTTATATCAGCTACAAGTACATTAGTGTGTGATATGACTTGTTCATGCAAATCTGGCTACCCTTTAATTTTGAGACTTCTATGGTTGATAGTTTAGTCAATTTAAGTGTGGGTCTGCCTGCTATGCCTTTGTCAAGTTCATGACAGCAAGAATGCACCAAAGTACCACAGCTAGAAACTTGTAGAGATATTGACTTGTTTTGGCTCTTCTACTCCATTTTGCCCTTTCTTCCTTGGATTCTTATTTGAGCATGAAGTGTTTTTTATATATAACATTAACAGTAAGATATCTGTAATTGAAGAAAGAAAATTGAATTCATTTGGATGGGCATCATCATATAAAAGTGATTGATTTTAGGACTGAGTTAATTAATTAGTCTAATTTGAGTGTGATCATAGATTTAGAAATGTGGATTCATAACATATTAATAGATCATAATTTAAAATTTGATTCTCCCCAAGGAGAAGGCCATGGAGATGGAGCTAGCATATTAACAACAATATCTGTTTTGCCATACATATCAAGCATTCTGAAAGCGAAAAAAAAAAAGGGTTCAAGGTACTATTTTTTGCTAACTTCTCCAAGAGACGAGGCCTCAAGATTCTTGGAGATGCCTTCCTTCCCTTGATGACAAAGAAAAAAGTAGTTTGTGGTCTATTATCCATGCTCCAATTGATGCTTTCTCTTTTACTTTTCTTTTTCACACATTTTGTGCTTGTTTGTTTATGCCCCTTCGAAGAAAATCTGACCAATATGATGATTTCAGACATTTTTTGAGATAGAAACTAAAGCAGTTAGTACTATTTGCAATATAAGTTGGCCTATGGGATTAGATATAATTAATGTTTTTACTTTCCCAACTTTAATTAGTGAAAAGTGGGGCAATCATGCTTGTTCGTTCTCATGGTCTTGTTGTAATGGTTTTGTCTTCTCACTTTCGGGTCATTGCCCACTTTTCTATGAGGCTTACGCGCTCGCCTTGTCTCTATGATCCTTAGGAGACTACTAATGCTTTGCGCCTACATGTTCTGCGTAATGATTCATGATGTTGTTGGCAAGATATATTCTAGAAAATGGTAAATCATTGTAATCTTGTGAACAAAAAAGGAAAAACCTATAAATCACGTTCAATTTTATCCTTAATTTCTGCAGGAATAACACCAAGATAAATATTAGATGCTTCCTTTGGTTAATATTATTGAATTAAAATTTATAGCATCAAACGAGACCTTGTTAGAAACATAGTCATCATTGCACCATTGAATTGACCTGAATCATGCCCTTGCATATCGTTTGATTAATCGAACGGTAACATATCTGATCTAGGGCATATCATAGGGGAAACTTACAATCAAGGGTGGGTGTAGAAAGGTGTGCTAAAAAGCAAATAATAATTGGAAGAAGGAATGGAGTGAGAGTTTGAAATTTAGGAGGGTACTGTTTTAGTGTTGCTTTTAACAAATTGCTTGGGATACTGGATCCCTAGGGACTACTAGTGCTCTACGCCTACATGTTTTGCATAATGATTCACGACGTTATTGACAAGAAATATTTTAAAAAATGGTGAATCATTGTAATTTTGTGAACAAAAAAGAAAAAACCTATAAACCAGGCTTCATTTTATCCTTAATTTATGTAGGAATAACATCAAGATAAACATTAGATGCTTTCTTTCGTTAATATTATTGAATTAAAATTTATAGCATCAAACAACACCTTGTTAGAAACATAGTCATCATTGCACCATTGAATTAAAATTTCCCCTATCGCATGTCATAGGGGAAACTTACAATAAGGGTGGGTGTAGGAAGGTGTGCAAAAAAGCAAACAATAATTGGAAGAAGGAATGGAGTGAGAGTTTGAAATTTAGGAGGGTACTTTTGTAGTGTTGCTTTTAACAAATTGCTTGGGGTACTGGATTCTAGAGCACTGATTTTCAAAGGCAAATATATTGCATTTGCATGACAACAAGCAAGTCCTCCCAATCGACAAAACAAATGAAAAGCTTCTCCCTCGTGACCTCTGTCCTTCCTTTCAGCCAAAATCTTACTCCACATGGGTCCTACTCCTTTTACTTCCTACTACTGCTAGCTACCGTTTTGCCCCCCCTCTAATTCTCACAAATTATACACAATCTCAATTTCTCAATGTTTCAACTAGCTAACACTTGTAATAATTACAACCCCCATAATGTCATATTCAATTTCTCATATTCACCTAGCTAGCTAATTCATCATCAATGATAGGCCTCCATTTTCCTACAGGAAATATCATTCAAGCTCATTTTTCTTCAAACTCATAATCATCCATGGAGGTTTTCAGTTGTCCTCTTCATCTAGAGGACCCTCCCATATAACATATGGTCCATCACTCTCACATTCCTTAAAAGTTAAGTCCCTTAAATCAACACATAGCTCCATAATACACAAAAATAACAAAAAAAAAAATCATTCTATCTACAAATTAAATAAGTGTAATTATATATATGCAACTAAACTATTAATATCATTGGATCATGAACAACGACATGAAAAATGACAAAAGGACTCAAAAACTAAACTCAAATGGTGTACTCGAATTTCTGAGTTCTTATGGTGATCTAATAAGGAACGAGTGAGTACCCCCAACTAAGTTTAGTTTAATTCCGAGTCTTTCTAGCACCGTCTAATAGATATATAACACATACATATCCAATAACCATAATATTGTAATTGCCCGTTTAGTTGTATTTTTTTTTTTTAAGTTACAATACCATTTTCATTATATACCAAGCACTGCTACTACTACTGTTGGTGCTAGCTGCTCGAGAACAAGTAAATAATAATAAGAAAGAAAGCTAAGAAACAAACAATAATAAATCTAACCAACCAAGAAAAAAAACAAAAGTTTAAATAAAAGCATCGATTCCTGTTCTTCCTTTGTTCCCTTTCCCTTGGCTCCATCCTCTCCTCCTCTCGATACCTCCCCCTCCTAATGTCTAACCTATCTCGTATATATATATATATAACATGCAACGTTATGATTTTGTTCATTGATTCATTCTCCAAATAACATGAAAACTCAGCTAGAAAAAAAGAGGAGAAGAAGAAAAAAATCTAATAATAACTTCTTCAGCATCAACGACCACCCAGACGTCGTCCTCGAGATACTGAAACGCTTAGACGACCGTTCATTAGGAGTCGCCGCCTGCGTCTGCCGCCTCTGGTGTTCCATCACCCGCCAAGACTCCTTCTGGGAGACGCTCTGCTTCGGCCACGTGTCGTCTCCGGCGACTTGCTCTTCCCGTTTCAAGCCCGTGGTTGTGGCGCTCGGTGGCTACCGGACGCTTTATATGGTCTGCATGCGCAATGTGTTGGATCGCCTTTCTCGTCGCCTCGGTTCCTTAGGCGGCGACGCCCAACAAGTACAAGTACAACTTCACAGCCTTTCGCTCTCTCTTTTCTCTGTTTTTTATTACGAGCGCCTAGGCGGTCGCCTTCAACATGGAGATGGAGAGGACTCGCTCATGTTTCTTCACAACCCACTCGTTAATGTTAAATGAATAAATAAATATATATAAATAAATAAATAAATTCTTATTTTCTTCGTGTATTAGGTAATTAAGGAGAATTATTATTTTAATTTTGTAATAATTTTTGAGTGCTCTGGCTCCAAAGGTAGGCTCAGTCGATTCAACATCCACAGAGCTCTAGCTGGTAGCCTTTCGAGGTGAGCATGTCAACTCCTCATTATACCCATTTATGTGAGATAAAAAAATAAAAAAATTGTGGGTTCTACTTGTTATTTTTGAGGTTGGAGATTAAAAGGAGAGATTTTTTTTTTTTTTTTTTTTTTGGCTTTTTCATTTATGAGATTTTTGTAGAGGTAGAAGCTATGGGAAATGTAATAAATTTATTTGAGTGTCGTCTTATATACTTGTCGTATGCATAAGATGAAAAGGAGAGTTCAGCTAGTGAATGTTCAGGATTTTAATTCTTTCTGGGAGAACTCTTATCGCTGCTATGTGAAAAATACAGGTTCTTTCTGCAGTGCATCAGTGGACTTTCTGAGGTGGGCTCACAAGATCTTCACAGTTGTGTGTAACACAGAGATGGTCATTTCCAGCTGTAGTTAATATGGCAGATTCTGACGAGCAGATCACTTGGATTCCATGCCCAGTTTCCTTCCACTGAACACAGCAGTCTATTATTAAAGCAAGCGTTTTGTTCTCATCTTCCATGGCAGCAAAGTTGTTCTAAGAATAAATCAACATATATTATTTAAAAAAAAAAAAAAAGAACAATGAAACTTGTAAAGTGGAGGTTTACATTCACATTTTCTGATTTTCAACCTGTGGATCTTTTTGAATCTGATCATTCATGTTTAATACATCAAAAAAGTAGCAAGACGAGTTCATGATGAACCCAAAAGATAAAGAATAATGTGTAAACTGCAGAGCATTCTGAAATGTATTTGATTCATCTCTCTAATGGCATGATAAGATGTTCGTTCAGATACAGTATATACAGGCAATTCCGGAGTCTAACAAGATGTATAATAAATACACAACTATGATCTACTGGCCTATCAAAATTGGCTATTCGGTCATCATTTATGCCAGAAGCAAGGGATATTATAGGATGGGCAGTTAAATGTTCCCGCAATTGGGTACAAATGATTTGATTTTTCTTGGCAGACGCATTGTAAGAAGACATGAATGGAAGGCCCAACCTAGCTGGCACTGGGAGGAATTATAGCAAAGAATACTTTCACCAGTTGTGCAATTGAGAAGTGATGCTTTTCACCATTGGATGGTATTCTGTGTGAATGTGCTTCTTAGCTCTCTTAGAACCAGGTTGCTCTAACCATTCCTCGTATAATCGCTTTACCAAAGGATTCTCAAATGGGTTTGCAACTGATACCTGTTAAATTTGACAAATTACAAATTCATTATAAGGGCACCCATGGTGAATTTGACTAGGATAAAAGTATGAAAAATCTCAAACATCCCAATAAGAGTTCAGATATCCTAATAAAGACTCACCTCCTCCATATAAACTGTTTCTAGTGACTGAATTAATTCTTTTGCAGATTGTCCTTCCTTCGGTTTGATTTGGCCCCCACCATTCAAACAACCTATGGATGAAAAAATGAAAATACACGTTGCTGAACTTCGATACGGCGATCATAGAGTGTATGTTGATTCAGTTTCTAGTTAGGCAACATCTATTTAAGGAAAAAAAGAGAATACAAAAAATTACCTGAAGGGCATGCCATAACCTCTAAAAAATGATAGTCACATTTTCCAATTTTAATTTTCCTTACAATATTCTGCAAGTTCCGGAAGCCATAACAAAGTGCAAATTTCAGGAGTATCTTCCCTTCCACCTGTGTTAGGAATGGGTTACTAATCTAAGATATGAAAGTCAAAAACTTAAATATATATATACACATCACCATGGAAGCATATGCAAAATTCAGAAAATGAAAATTCCTAAACCAGTCCAGACTCCAGACAATAATGATGTGAACTCCAAATCTACTAATTTGAAATTCATTCCACCAACAGCAATTAGGCATTAATTTTCCACTTATCATGGCAAAGCTGCAGCCATCACTTAATGGGTCCTAAATGTAGATATCAGAATTCCTAAAGCACTACAAACCTATGATGACCAAAATAATAATAATAATAATAATAATAATAATAATAATAATAATAATAATAATAATAGGAAGATTCTATAGATCAATGGGTTCCACTTTGAAAATCTATACAAAATATGAACCTGATTAGACAACAAACAAAACCAATTGGGGAGGAAAAAAAAAGTTAACGTATCAAATAATCTGCTTGGAGAATGGGAAGAACATTTAAATAAAGTTAATAAATCAAATGTTTTTGATCACTCCAATTCAGACATGATCAGATATCTAAGTTATATGTCAAAAGGTAAGGCCCCATCACTTGCTCTTACAAAGGCACCTACATGCATTGGCTTGAGATATGTGTCATGGGATCAGTTTCTCTTGTCTATAAGAAAAGGAAGAGGACCTTCAACTTGTAAAACCAAGAAAGAAAATATAGCATCCACTTACTTCTAAAACCAGTTCTCTGAAATCTGAATTTCTTATTACTTTGAAATCAAGAGCACCGTCAACTTCTATTCCGAAGAGCGTTCTAGCTGCATAACGGAAAATCGTCTCTGCATAACCTCCGGAGCTTCCCCTAACACCATAAAGATGCCCTTCTTCATCAACATTTGTTAGCCTGCATAGACCATACAAGATATTTATCCGAGGCAATCACATTATAAAGAAAAAGAGTAATTCCACGATGATGAAAAAGAATAAGTGTGTTGCTCACATCATATCCAAAGAAGCCTCTTCTAGAGCCTTGAAATCCACAGATTTCAACTGCAGCAATCCAATAAAAGAAACATTATGTGACACTTGCCTACGCATAAATAAATTGCCATGCTTTTCAGTGAAGAAAAAGGAAACACTAATGCAATCTCATACCTTAATCAGCTCCAAAACCTCTCCAGATGTCAATACAGAGTCTACCTCTGCAACCCTTAGATCTCCAGCCTCATTGACAATTTCTCCCTGAGGATCCACTGAAAACACAAAATCATCCCTTGCAGCTTCAAGCTTCTTGTCATAACAAGGCATCACAGTCACATGGTAGATTTTGTCCGGCCTATGATACAATCATCAATATTGAAATATAAAACCAAGTATTCAATACTATCATTCCAATTGCGGAAGCAATTGGTTTAGGTTTACATTTAATGAATCTGGTCTTGCTAATTTAAGTCCAGAAAAAATCTTCACAAAATTTAAAGAACTTTCCTTAGGATGGATATATATAAGATGTAATGATGTGTAAGTTTCCAAACCTTAAAATACTTAATATAATATATTTAAAAAATTGATATTTTTATATTATGAGATTTATTTCATTTCATTGCCTAGGTGTAGGACCGCTTTGCCTAAGCAAGGTGAATTGCTTAGGCTTTAACGGCATGACAACACAGTTTATTGCTTACTATAAACCTGTTCATCACATGGAAACTTTTCACTCTAACAGAACTACTTCAGCATAGATTATTTTCTTTTCTTTTTTTCTTTTTTGAGAATAAACAAAAATATATTATTTCAAATAAGTAGTAAGTAACAATTAGACCGGTTTAAGCACAAGAGATGCTCAGGAACTCCTATTTAAGTATCAACGAGAAGCTTACATCACCCCATCGCAAGACTTGCACACAGCTATGAAAACATCGCCAACAACTGTTAATGAAACTGATACAGACAATCTGACCAGCTTAAACACCAATTTGAGAGCCAAAAACCTTTATTTAAAGAGGATGCAAAGACCCACGTACTAGCTAGGAATTTGGACTCTTCCCATACTTGAACCTATCATTGGATGAACTATTAAATACTCTATTATTGCGTTCTAGCCAAATAGACAAAAGTGTGGGAAATGAAGCAATCCGTCCCGCCTCTTTTTCCTCTCTTGAGCTACTTGAGATGTAAGTAAGTGATAATGCCTCAACCAAGTTTTGGAGAGTAGTAAACCTGTCTCCAGAAAAGGAAAACCAATTCTGCCATATCCATTTGGCGAAGGGGCATATAATTAATATATGCTCAGCAGTTTGATTATCCTGCAGTTTCACTTAGGCATAGATTTTTAGTTCTATCTAAAAGGAGCCTAATAATAGTTTTCATACTGTGTTTTAGTAGTATAGGTGCAATTAGAAAACCAGGAGAAGCCCTCCAACAGTTTCAAGGAGGCTTATGTATCCCTTCAGATAGATAACCCTCAGCCACAAATCCCTCCTATTCCGACCCTTGAGTATTGATAGAATTCCATCATCCCGTTCAACCTTAACCTCAACTCTTTCAACGTCTATCAATCCTTACTAAATTTGTGAAAAGACTTTAGCATAGTATGTCATTGAAGATGTGAAGGTTAATTTCATCTTTCAGCCTATCCACAACCATTTAGTCCCTAATCCTTTCAACTCCATGCAAACTCCTACCTTGAAATGGAAGCATAGAGGTCCACTACATCAAAAGTGGTGAAATAACCCTATGAATCAATATAAACTTTAGGTATGTGAGCTTTCATGGAATTGAACTAGCTCACAGTGCAAAGTGAAGCTCCAATCAGAAAACTGCTTCAAATCACTAACCTCTATTACTCGAATAAAAATTTGTTCATTGGGTGTGACAAAGGCCAAGAAGAACTTACGTGAGATCCATTTTTTTGCAAATGTGATGCTTGATGGTAGCTCCAATTGCTTGTTGGGGGCTTTTTACAGATGAAATATATGGCAGAATATACGATCCAAGTGTTTTTTCCGCATAGCATATCCAACCTGAATCCGTGGATTGATTATTAAATTGTTAATCATGACAAATAATCAAGTACAACCTAATTTACTATCATTTCAAAAATGGATTTTGACCAAACGATGCACAATAATTTATATATTTACTAAATCAAGCATAAAGTAAAGATATTTACGCAATCAGAAAGGAAATAGGGGAAAGAAAAATGCACAAGGCGGGGGGTTGGGGGTTGAAAAACTAGAATATTTCACAAAAAGAAAGCAAAAGGAAGTTGTATAAGAAGGTTAACTTTGACATAATTTTTTTTTTTTTTTAAATTATGGTTGATACTTCATGACTAAGAGGGCAACCAAGACCTCAATAGAAAAGCAAAACAATGGATGGCATATAGAATCAATATTCTAACTCCCACAAAGGGACTAATGTTGATGTTGGAGAGGCTCAAACTAGTGGGTAAATTTATCATTATTTGCATCATTTTATTAAATCACAATTTTTTTTTAAGAAAACCCTTGTAAATATTTGAAATATATCCAAAAGAAAATGTCTCTCAACAATCAAGAATAGGTCCTCTAAGAGCATGAGAGAAACTATTCAACATGCTATTTAGAGCAACAAACCTGGACATGCTGATGTAAGCATAGGAAGGGGCACTTTACTCACTTCACCACTAGCTGAATGTTGTTGTTGGTATCGGGAAACAAACTCACTACATGATTCAATGAGTGATAAATCTCTACTACAGCTGGTATCAAATACCGCCTTTACTCCCAATGACTTGAAGAAAGTTGTAACTTTCCTTAAAACCTGGAAACCAGGAACAAACCTGTATTATTACGATAAAAATTTACCATACTACTAAAAATACTCCTAAATGAGAGAACTTGTATCCAACTATCCATCATAAAATAATTTTTCATATTATTGGCATTATGGATGGGTGACAGATCAACATCTGAGAAATGGACAAGCCACAGTTGTTTTCTCCCGCACAACTCTTCCATGGATATTGAGAGGAGCTAATTTGTTTAGTAATCTTATTCCAATTTGGAGGTGGCAATAGAGAAAAATCCATAGGATCACTACTGTTTGTGTTTTACCTGAGAGGGAGAAAGGCCGAAATGAGCAGCTAATGAAGCCCTTGACTGGGGAGACAGGGAAACAATAACAGCCTTTCCAGATTCAATAGTAGAAAGGAACTCTTCAAGGCTTTGCTTCTCAAGCATAACAGTTTCTGCAGATGTTATGCAGCCACTGCATCATCACAACAACAAATTGTTCACTTGTATTCATCCTTCAAAACAACTTAGAAGCATCTGATCAATAATTCTTGCAACAAAAAAAAAAAAAGAGGGCAAACAATGGTACCTGCATGCTAAACAATCCCTCAATGAAATTTTAACTGGTTCGGTACTAGACGGTTTCGCAATCGATGCAACCTTCTCCTGTTTCTGAAAACCAACTAAAATTATTTCAAGAAAAATTAAAAAAAATTGACTGATTTAAATTTTGTAACATAACTTGGATTCATACAAATCCAACAAGACTGTTCTTTTCAATTAATCAAATTCAACTTCCAAATTCCAAGACTTGCGTTGTTCTTATTTTCTAGCAATACTAACACTCGTCATTTCAAATTCAACCAAAAGAACTAAGAAGAAAAAAAGAAAAAGAAAAAAAAACAATTGAACCCATCATTGAAAAAAGTTACCTCTGCTCTTTCGTGCTTCGTCGAAGTGGCCTTGAGTCCTTTGAGAGAAACAATGCATGCTTGCGACGGTGCGATGAAATCATTGAGATCACCGATCCGTAGAGTCGGTGAGAACTTCTCCGACATCTCTCAATCACTCCAATCAAAACCAGTAATAATAATTATAGACCTGAAAAATCTTAGAATTCCGCAAGGCAAATCGCGAATTAAAATCAAGAAGATAAGTAAATAAGGAATCTATAATAATGCTATAGATTTGTTTGTGTTCTCTATTCTCAGTTCAATAGACGATGATAATGAACAATTAAACAAAAAAACAACCTTTATCAAAAAATTCGCCAAAACTCACCAGATGATTACTATAAAATTTCCCTCAAACTGTGCGTGTTGTTTGAGAATGGCTGCACTGAACAAAATTGATAAATAAAAGTGTGAACCCACCGTTGTAGTCGGTGACCAAGTATTCAAGGCTTCTAGCCTAGGTCGGCAAGTTATAAATTTTAAGAGTTTAATTGTTAATGTTGAAGAATTTAGCATGAATTATCTCTAAGTAAAGTACATATTTTAATACAATCACCATTAATTTTAGTTATACTCTTTAAAGTAAAAAATTGGCCTTGTTTAATTGCTGAAAAAATTATTATATTTTTGAGAAAATCAGAAAGTTAGCTTGTCTGATTACTAATATTTTCTCAAAAAAGAAAAATAATAAATAAATTCTAGCTCTCCTATTTTCTCATCCAGAAAATTAACTTTCTTGATAAAAAAAAAAAATTAGTATTATTAATTATATTCATAATTGAAACTTTAATTTCAAAAAAAATATTCTCAAACTATCAAACACACCCACCCTAAATTGAAAACTATAATTCTTATATAAAAAAATCTAAACACACACACTTACTTGACAAAAGCCTGTTTATTGTCGCAGTGGTTAGAAACGCAGTACACAACACATCAAACAACATTTGCCATTAGAGATGTAAAATTGCAATGTCCAATAAACAAACTGACTATTGTTCCATTACAACTATTTAAACCCTCCCTCCCTTCTGCCTCTCTACTGAGCGAATACAGAAAAATCCCGTTCATCAAAACTATAAACTCTACCTTCCCCTCTCACCCTTTTCTCTTCTTTGCCTATATCATATAATTGTGATAGCAATCTTTACTGCTTCTGGCTTCCACCAGCTTCTACCGGCTCAATCACCTCTGCTTCAATAGCATCCTTGCTCCCAATCCTTTCCACGCTATTGATGGTTTCCTGGATCTCCATGGCAGGAGCACTCCACTTGCCGGACAAAGCCACACCCATCATCTCGTATATCTTCCCTCCGAGCTCTGCTGGATTCTCCGGCTGCATGAATTTCGGATTCGGGAAATTAGACCATATCAAAGTATAGCAATCAACTATCCCAAATACACCGCACCGCAATTAGGGTGCAAATCCATCTTTGTTTTGAGCATTTCATTTGTATGAGTGGGTCTCATAATTCCATTCCATCAAAGGATTCACTCACGAGACTAGACTCGAGAGCCAGGTTAGTATGAGCAATTACAATAAAGATTATAGGGCCCATGCCAGCTTGACATGAATAGACTTTAACATATAGTCATACTTGAAGAAAATTAGTTTAAAAGAAATGGAAAACTAAATTCAGGGAATTCGGTACGTACAGTAAAGCCACTGGACATTAAAGCGGTGTCGTATAAAAGATCAATAGCTCTCAATGCCTCCTGATCATCAGGGCTGTTCCTGTAGGCAGCCTGCATCACCAAATGCCAAGCTAAATTAGTAGTCAATGAAGGCAAATAGATACAAAAACTGAGTTTGTAAAAGTCGTCAATGCATACATTCAAGTTTTTGATGATTTGGTGCTCAGGATTGATCTCAAACACCCTCCTGCCTCTCATGAAGTCCAAGCTAGTGGTGTCTCCAAGAGATTGTGCCTTCATCAGCCTGCAAGTAACATCAATCCCAATAGATAAGCTTAAATGCCTACAAGTGCCTAGTGACTATTTCTGCAGGTTGCTGCTGATCAAGGAGAATCATACCTCTCCATGTTGGCAGACCAACCAAACTTCCCAGATACAAGAACACAAGGTGAGGTGTTTAGACGATTGGAAATTTGAACACTGGCAACCTTGTCACCTAATCGCTTCTTAATCCAATCACAAGCTTTTCCAAACTCCTGCTTGATCTCCTTTTCTTTCTCCTCATTTTTATCACCTAAAAAAACATTTGAGCAAAGGATATCAACAAATAGCAAAACAGTGAAGATACACGACAACTTGTAATGAGAACTCTGCAACCATTTGTAAACTAACAACCAATAAAGAGATCCAATCCAAAAACTGGGCCAACCAGACCCATGAGTACCCAACTCAGGACATCCCAACTTCATATACCTCATCTTCTTGGAAAAATCCAGCAAATTATCTGTGAACCATCTAACCAGGCTGAATTTTTTTAAGGAAACCTCCCAAGTGTGAGGCCATCACCAATTGAACTCCATTAATTTGAAGTGCCACATGTGAGCATTGAGGTGAACGGTGATCCTACCCAACCACCTAATGTAGTGTACTCAGTGCACAAAACCCCCTCCTCCTATTGGAGGGCCTGAGGAAGGGTCAATTTGTGGAGTGGCCATCTCCATATTCACAACCATGACCCCCAGTGTCAAAGTGGAAGAACCTAACCGACCACCTAATCTGTAAATTTAAACTGAAAAAATACAAAGTGATAGCTTCCACAAGTCCATAATATTCTATTTTTCTTCCAGAAAAGGTAAGTTTGAAGTAACAAACCCAGATCCAAGTCCTCCTTGCTGATGTCAACAAAGTTCTTTTCCTTGTACGATTTCAGGTTCTGAATAGCAACTTCATCAATGGGCTCAACTAAGAACAGAACCTAAAGAAACAATTTAAAAGATGTCTTAACAAAGTTAGTAGGAGATCAATACAAATATAACCAATGAAATCATCGAATAAAGATGAGTATGTACCTCAAAATCCTTCTCTACAAGCTTTTCTAGGAAGGGTGTGTTCCTTGCACTAGTCAGACTGTCAGCTGCAATGTAGTAGATATCCTTCTGTTCAGGTTTCATATTCTCAACATACTCATCTAAGCTGATCACCTCCTCTTCACTCTGAGAAGAGAAGAACCGAAGAAGTGGAGCAATGCGTTTGTGGTTTTCACGATCTTCAATACATCCAAGTTTCAGGTGCTTGCCAAAGTTCTCCCAGAACTTTTCATAGTCCTGTAGCAAAGACAGTAAACAAATGAATACAATATCCAAATGGGACAAAAACATAAGTACATTGCAAGAAATAGCAAATAAGATTTCGAGAAAACCTCTCTGTTCTCACTCATGGATATGCCTAGTATCATGTCAAAAGCCTTCCGCACCAATCGCCTCCTCATAATTCGTACCTATGAAAACCAATTAGATAAGTTAGGCGTGGTCCATAAAGACAAGCTGAAGGGAAGACTCAACATAGATTAGAAGGGAACTTACAATACGACTTTCCTGCAGTATCTCACGTGATACATTGAGTGGAAGATCATTGGAGTCTACAACACCTTTCACGAAGCTCAAATACCTTGGAAACTGTTTCACAGAACATAAATAACTCAAGTGATTATATTTAGAAAATGTAAAGAAGATTAGATTTCATCAATAAATAAACATATAAAACTGTGGACGCAAGCAAAATTAAGGAGCTATTACAAACACTAAAAAAAAAATAAGCGAGAGAAAAGATCCCTCTGCTTCTTACCAATTCTCCATCAAAGTCATCTGAAATGAACACCCGTTTAACATAAAGCTTTATGTTCCTCGTTTTAGGATTTATTATATCATCTTTTCCCGATGGAGCCACTGCTGATACAAAAAGTATGGACCTGAACTCAACCTCACCCTGCAATAGAAAATCTTAATAAGCTGAAAGTGCTTTAAACAATATCTAAGAGAGCAAAGCCCTTTATTGGATATGCAACTTTATTACCTCTGTGGTGAAATGTGAAGAAGCCAAAGGATCCAAGTACTCATTGAAAGTATTTTTGTAGAATTCATTATATTCTTCAGTAGTGACTTCCTTTGCATTCCGAAGCTACAGACAGAAAAAGAGCATGATTGAAGCATCCTGAAGGTGCTGTACGCCAATCTATGAAAAAGAGCAGGATATAGGCTCACCCATATAGGTTTAGTTTCATTAGTCAGCTCCCAGTCCCAGTACTTCTCAACAATAGTCTTTGTCTTCTTCTCTTTCTATTTCATTATAAAAGGAATTAGAATATTTGCACCAAAATTTTGACAAATCAGCTAGAGTCCAAAAACAAGTAAATAAATAATATTCATGCATTCTTTTCTCATTTTTAATTTTACTTTATGGGGAAAAAAAAAAAAAAAGAGGGAGGTGGGGGAAGGTTGATACCTCAGCTTTACCATTTTCTCCATCCGTTTTAGCTTCAGCTGGGTCCTCATCAACCTCAATCTGTTGGAAGATAGAAGATTAACATGCTATTAGAAAACAAAGAATAGAAACCCTAGGAATATGCATAGCACATCTGAGGAAATATGAGAAATACTGAAATAAATAGTGTATACAATTAGTTCATTTATAAAGTAAAAAACATCTCTAGATTCTAAAATTGAAAATAGTGCAATCGAAATATGATAATTATGTAGTCTCACCTCTTTGGTTAATCCCTTTTCTTGCCACGTATATATTGGGAATGAAACAAACTGGGAATAGTTTTTCACGAGCCTCTGAATTCTTTCAGGATGTGCAAAACCTTTATCATCGCGCTGAACACAGGCAATTGAGGGATAAAAAAAGAAACATGTCCATCAGCAACAAATGTCCAGTCAGTCTAATCACCTAGACGAGTAGGTAAACAATATTATCAACTGACCTTAAGATATAGTGTAAGACGGGTCCCTCTAGGTATGAGCTTCTCCGGGTCTGTCTCCTCTCTAATTGTATAAGAGCTAGCATTGGCCTCCGCCTCCCAAACATATTGCTTGTCAGATTTTGGGCTCTTAGTTGAGACAACAACCTGTACCAATGACAAGAATTAAATTAGTCAAAAAGATATCATAAAAACAAAATAGGAAATCATCCATACTCAAACCTTAAAGGATGCTGGGATAATCTAAAATTTGCATCAGGTTTAGAAATACCCGATCAGAAACTAAGAATGCTGAATAAAATCCCACACCAAATTGCCCTATCAAATTGTTGTCAGCACTAGCCTCCTTACTATCCTGTGGATGAAAACAATTTTTTAATGAACACAATGATGGAAAGCAAAAAGCACCATAATCAGGAAAATGAAAAAAAAAAAAAAAGAGTAAAGAAGAAAAAAGTTACTACTTTCAAGAATATCATACCTTCACAGCCTTCAGAAACTTAGCAGTTCCACTTTGCGCAATGGTTCCAAGACAATCAACAAGTTCTTGTCGTGTCATACCAATTCCTGAGTCACTGCAGAAGTCACAAAAGAAAAAGGTAACACAAGGTCTCTGCATTAATGGAACAAAACTTCATTGTGGCAACCACAGTTGGTGAATCAAGAGGCATACATTAAAGTAATGACCCCATTGTCTTTGTCAGTCTGGATACGGATATCAAGATCAATTGCATCCTTCAGAAGGCCAGGCTCTGTAACACTCAAATATCGCAGCTTGTCCAATGCATCACTTGCATTGCTGTAGATAAGACATTCATCCAAGAATAATCAAAATGTCAAACACATGAAACCACTTCATAATCAAAATCGCAGAAAATGGAATTCCATTCATGGATTATCATGTACAGTCTCCTTAAACACATATAGAGATTAACCAAGATAAAAACATATCAAAAAATTGTTTGGCATAAAGCTTTTCAGTTTGGCATAAGTAAGATTCTAAGATACCTTGGCATGTAAAAAAGCAATAAAACCACAACTTCCCTCATATAATATAGATAACTTTTTCTATTACAGTTTTTAATCAATGTTAAAAACATTCAACTGAAGTTGTCCTACAATATTTTCACTGAAGCTGTTATGACATCTTTAGGTGACTGCTACAGTAGTCATCTAAAGATGTGGGCAAGCACTAAAACCTAAGTGAAGATTGTGCCTCATTCTATGCCATTGAAACACCTATCCTGCAATTTTAGAGATTTAGAATTGCTTATGTTCTGACAATTATTAATTAATTCAACCACACAAAGAAGCAACCAAGCTGCAACATTCACCAGAACCAGAATGCCATAGTGACCAATCACACATTGAAATATGCCCCCAAGATATACAACTACAGAAACATAAAGCCTCTGCCCAACTAGTTGGGATTTTCATAATAATCCCTATATTCCCAATATTTTCTTAACATGATTGAAATTCAGTTTTCATTTCAAAATATAAATCTACAAAAAAAAAAAAAAAAAAAAATTGTTCACAATCTATGTAAAATAAATAAATAAATAAAATTGGCCTCAAAACTCAAATTGGGGAGAAGAACTTCATTTAACATTCACATTTTGGATGTTTCACATGTCAGGTATTCACTCTAAGATATCAACAGAAATCCAAAAACGATAGGTTGAAAGCTTATAAATTATTAAGTAGTTGGAATAAAAAGAGTAAATGCAAACATACCTAATAAGCTCACGAAGAAATACTTCCTTGTTGCTATACAAGCTGTGAACAATGAGGTCCATGAGGCGACTTACCTACAAATCGAAAAAAGAAAAAAGGAATATGATAAATTATCCCCTCATCTCCTACAGCATGAAATGCAAATATTAAACAATATAAGTTCATGAATAGCGGCTTTAGCCCCAATGCTTTACCTCTGCTTGGTACTCAAATTTTTCAGCAGGTGGTTCCGATGAATCAGATGCGACTGCAGTCGATTCATAGCGGTAACCACCGAGCAGGTCATTTCTCAAATTTAACTGTGTTGTTGTGGCAGAAGCATTACATTTACCAATGCTCAATGCCGAATACCATCTCCTTGAAGACTCGACTATCTTCGAATCATCTTTACCGGCCTATGCCAAACAAAACCCCCCAAAAAAAATCAGGAAAAATGAAGGAAGAAAATCCACAAAATTATTAAATGATTAAAAGAAAATAAATTAGAAGAAGCAAAAAACAGCACACAAAAACATTTGATTCATCTTATTTACACCAAGTTAAAGAACAGATTGAAATTTTAAATCAATAAATAGGCTCTTTCGAATGACTTCGGCAATCGAAAAATCATTCACTTCTTGAGACATGTTTTAGTCTTGAGATAAATTTCTCAAACAATAGACTCACACAAAGATAGTCCCAAGGTCACAACCTTTACGCGAAAAAGCAGGTCTATTCAAAGTCATAAACCGCAAAAATGATAAACGAAGGGATGAAACATGCCACAGAAGCCAAAAATGATTATAATTTTCTTTAAAATAGATATAATATTATTGTAAAACAGTGTAAAAATCACAGTAATTCTACCTTAACGATGAGGAATCAAAATTATAACTTTACACTAAAAATATGACCCTAATGAACCAAAAACCTAAAATATCACTGTAAAACAGTGTAAAAATCACAGAAATTCTACCATAACGACAAGGAATCAAAATTTTAACTATACATCAAAAATATGATCCTAACGAACTAGAAACCTAATCGAGATAAAATTAACTCATAATCAAGTCACAAGAGAGTATTATTCAAAGTTTCGAGAGTGTTACTTGGTCGAGCAAAGGAGAAGAAGAAGAGATAGGCAGAGCGAGATTTCGGTAGCGTGAGCCACCATTTCGGAGAATGGAAGTAACAGAGTTTCTTGAAAGCTTGTGCATCTTCGATTGCTGGCGATGCTGAAGCTGCTACAGCAGAAGCTAACTGGTGTGTGCGCGAGTGATTGTTAGGGTTTTAGTAGGGCTTTTGAAATGGGTTTTGTGGAAGTTTCTGGACAGTGGCGTTTTCCAAATGAAGAAGGTTCTTTTCGTCATTTCAACAATATCAGGTGGTATTATTATTATTATTATTATTATTATTTATTATTTTAACAATCGGTTCAAAACTAGTTAGTGGTCTATAATCAAATATGAGCTTTAAATGAAAATTGAAGCTAATAATATATCTTGGATATAATGCATTTTCTAATTTGTTAGTTTTATTTTTGGGTTATTTTAATGTTTGTAAACTTTAACTAGCTCTACAGCGTACGATCCAAATTACTTTACTGGAAGTCTGAAAATTCAATTTTCTCACCTTACAAATAAGTAAAGGCTTTTCCTTCTTTAATAAAAGTAAAAATAAGATCATGATAGTTAATTCGCATAGTTCTCGTTTTCTCTGGTTCTCGTGTAGAGCTTGTGTCAACTTTAAAAAAAAATTCATATAACAATTAGAGTCATTGTGACTCTAAAAATAGAATACAAGTTAACTCATGACAATATCAATGTCGTATTTGGTGCAATAATTACTCAATTTTGACCTAAAAGTTATGAATTTAAATCTAAAAATAGTCTCTCCGTTGCAAAAACAAAGCTTGCAAATTCTCCATAATGAAAGATTATTGTGCTTTCCTAGACCCCATAATAACTAAAGCTTCATGTACTTAGTACAAACTTTGGAAAGTTCTTGAATTCTCCATCTAAAAGAATTACATAGAAGATTTTTTTTATCTATTTCAAAAATATAATTGAGAGTGATGCGGAAAGAGATTCATCCAAAAAACTTTATGTTGTCGGGCAAACAAGTGGGAAAAACTCTCAAAGCATTGTTAGGCAGAGTTTGACATTCAGAAGTTTCTACAACTGCTCCAAAACATATTTGTTGTGAAAATGCATACATATATTCAACCAAATTCATACATTTTTCCCAACCACCAGAAGAAAAATTGTATACGTCAGTTTGCGCCAAATATTATTCGTTAAGAACTTCCTTAGCGACGGTCATCTGATAGTGTCTCTCAGGAACAATGCAGCCTCTTGGCATGAAAGAGGTCGGCCTCATTTCTGAATGCATCTTCATGACTCTGGGATTCTGGGTTTGGGGGTCCAAATAGTAGTGTCATTCGATGACAATCTTATCTGTGTAAGGAAGCAACAGAATCCAGTATCAATTTGCCTGTCTAAACAATTTTGAAACCAAGATAAAATTGCTGCAATCAAAAATATATTTCCATCAACACATCTCTACTTGTAATATTTTTAAAGTTCATCTTCCCCCTTTTTCGAAATGGGAGTAATTACTTGATTCATGATATTCAAATGCCAATACCATGAGCGTTTTAAAGATAAAACTTGCAGCGAATCATTCAAGGCAAAAGGAAAATCGTCGAGAAGAATGAAACAGATACAGTTACTTGTAGAAAGACAAAATGTTACCTCCATAAGCACCAATGTCAGATTTAGCACAACCATACATATTAATACTTCCACTTAATATACTCTTTGGCTTTCAAATTAACCGCCACTGAACTCGGGCGAAAGCTCTTCATGTTGGTGATGGGGAAGAACAAAATCAGGTACCTCTTCTATATCCTCTGAAGGCTAAAAATGCAAGCAGATATCGCAAAGTAAATTATAAAAATATAGAAGGAAGAAGAAGGGAGAAATAGCATCTGTCAAGCTCAAATCCAGTGGAAATTAAAAGGAAAAAAAAAAAGGAGACAAGCAAATATAACAAGACTAACAAGATTATTACCTTGAAGAATTTTAATAAATGCCATAATAAGAAATTGATGATCATGACCAAACAAAATAGCTTGCCTGCCCAGGCACCACATGAAAGGTACCTGTATAGGACAAATAGCAATAATTGTCATCCATCAACCAAACTGCCTTAGAACTTGGAGAAAATTGTCTTGAAGAACCTAAAAAGATGACTATGTCTACATGAAAAAGACATCTAAGCAAGCAAACCTTGGAAGGCGCTGTAGAAGATTCTCATCTGGGCATCTCAATGCTTGGTCATACACGAGTTCTGTCCTTCTGGCCACATCATACCAGCTATATAGGCTTTTCATCTGAATGTATATGGACAGCCAAAAAAAGGGAACAAACTGTAATATTGGACCAGTTAAAAGAGGATATCTAAAGCCCATAATTACAGGAACTCACACAAAGGTGCATCGCTTGTGGATCAATTTTCGGAAGCATGTGTATTGCCTTGCCAATTGCCTTGATCATATCACTAGGCATTGGTTCAGCGAGTACAATCATGTCATCTGGTAGAACCTGGTATGACAGAATGGATTAGAAACAATTCAGCCAGCTGTTAAATAGTTTAACAATGATGTGAACCTTTTAATAATTTCTGGAAAAAAAAAGGGTATCATGATTAGTTTGAGTCTTTTAGATATAAGGCAGATGTAAACTGATAAAACTAAGCAAAGAACAAGATGAAGCAGATATATCACGATACGTACCTCTGGGACACCTCCTACTCGCGTACTAACAGTTAACAACCCACAACTAGCAGCCTCTAATATAGCTATACAAAAAGCTTCTGTCAAAGAACTGCAAAAAGAAATTAGTCAACTAAATGAACAAACTAATTAACTTTGCTTAAAATGAAGGAGGATTTAAAAACAATAACAGGAATGAATAATGAAAGCACATCATTATATACATATATAAGTACTCATAAATAAATATGTACTTGGAATAAAGCTCTGCACAACATAAAGTGACCCATAAATCTCAAAACGGCCCATCTCTTGGGTAGGCACCATGAAAAAAAATAACAGAAGCAGGATATCCAACTTATTAAAAATTGTAAACACTCTATTGTGTACCTATTTAAGAATATATGCCCAGAAATTAGCACAGATTGAACTTGAGCATGTGGGACAGCCCCCAACATATCAACCCGATCCTGAATGCTGTGTTTCTCCCTCATCTCCTCAAGCCGAACACGTTTTGGTCCATCTCCACCAATGATGAAACGAACCTTCATATAGATGCTCCCATGTGAGATGACTGAACAAGAAATCACTTATTATTCAACTTCTCACAATCCCATGCTCACATATTGAAAATTTTAAAACAAAAAGCACCTATTATATAATTCAGTGTTTTTTTGCCCCTGAATATTTGTCTAAAAAGCACCCATCTTCATTGCATGCGCTAAATGGGAAATGCAGAAAATAAGTACTAAGCCACCAGGTTAGGAACTGCTAAGGCCATTTTAGAAAATGGGTAAAGGTATGTGAAGTACAATTTAGTTCTTAGTAGGAACTAGATGACCCATAACCCACAAAACCAATCCATTTTATGATACATGCAACTCATTCAACGTCATTATGGAGGAAAAAAAAATGCTAGGAGATTGGCTTAGAGATTGGGGCAATTTTGTACCCATATAGAGAGATGAGCGTGTTGTCATGTCAATGTATAGTTTTTATGATTCTCTTATTAATACAAATATACTACCTTTTAGTTTCTTTTAAAAAAAAAAATTTATGGAGGAAAAATTGAAAGGCATATAAAAAACTCACATTTGGGTACAAACGGCAAATTTCAGGAATCACTTCCACAAGCAAATCTGCACCTTTCCGGTACACCAGTCTACTTATCACAACTATAACAATTTCATGGCAGCTGAGTCGTTCTGGGGCTGGTTTAAACATAGCCGTATCCACAGCATTTGGTATCACAAAGACCTTCCCTGGTGATAATCCTGATCTCAAAACTGTGTTTTCCTTGCTGGTATGAGAAACACATATGGCCTGATTCACATCTGCTAAAGTAAATTGCAGTATCTTGTTCATGTGAATGCTTCCAACATCAGCAAAGCCATAGAGTGAATGATCCGTAAAGATAACTTTGTATCCCATCGTACGAGCATGCATCAAGGCTTCGTGACAAAGAGTTGAGAAGGCTTGATGTCCATGAACCAAGGATATGTTTTCCCGGATAAGAATTGTTCGTAAAATTGGAAGAGTCCCAAAAAAAGTTGGTAAGGTATTCTGCAATAGAAATGGTCTCCATGGTATGTAATAGACTTTCAAACCCCCCGTCACATATCGCACCCCAGAACGATTTTCATAGGCATGAGTCATTACCACAACCTAGGAAACCAATTAATAAGCCAGATTTAAGGTCCAAACAAAATAATCCTTATAAAACCATCGAAACTAACCGTATGAACCACTTTCCCAAGATTAAAAAAAAAAAAAAGTTGAAATAATTGTTAGAGTAAAGAATGGCATGCATTCTACAAATGAAAGATGTTGAAAATCAATCCAATTATATGATATCTTCCAGTCCATAACAATCTCCATAAAGCTTTAAAATTTTCAAAAAAAAAAAAACAAAAAAAAAGATGCAAAAATGAAGTTCAAAGTGGATGGTGAAATTATGAATGCCAATTGATGGATATTGGGCTTCATAAACATGAACTGTGAATGAGTTCAGTGCTCCATTTCCTACATGTGTGTATTTTATAAATTTAATATTAGTATAAGCTAGCTGAATTGCTGTTTCTACATTTTAAAACTTCCTGAAAAGAACCGTGAAATAGAAGCAATAAAACAACATAGGCCAATAGTAAACACTTCAGTAAGTAAATTGGAAAACTACAAACCTTGTGACCAAGTTTGAGTAAGCACTGTGATAAATAATAGATGTGATTCTCCACGCCTCCAAAGTTGGGGTAGAAAAAATCAGACACCATCAATATTCTATGTCTCTTCGGTTCAGCCATTGGATCAATTCTACCGATATTAGCAAGTGCTATCAATGAAAACAATAATCAACAAAGCCACTGGCAGAAGAACTAAACCTAAATCCTTATCTACAAACTTGACATAAACCAATGGATCTTGTAATGCAACTTGATTCTCTCTAAACTCATAAGCGTTTATAACGTTAAAAAAAAAAGCTGAGTTTTCCCAACAAGTTCATCCTAATCAATATAGGCATCTTTCTTGCCCATTTAACATATTTACTTACATTATATCATTCATTTTTTAGGGTTCAAATGACAATAAAATGTCCCCACTAACCAAAAACCATTGGATAATTACTAAGCAAAAAGTCACAGGTTTATTATTTAACTGTAATACCAGTCACCAGATGCTAGAAATAGTTTCCAAAAGTTGTCAGTAATACTTGATCACAAGCCGAATGCAAGAGGCATGAATGGGCATCCCCTTTTCTTGCACAAATCAATACACTTGTGATAAAAAAGGAGCTACCTTTGCACAAGGAGGTAAACTAGGGATGCATTTGGTAAGTAATTCAAATTTTGAGATACAACCCAAAATTAAAACTCAGAAAACAACTCATTTTATGAGTTAAACTTGGAAAAAAAAAACTGGTTTTTAAATTTGATGAACTAAATGCCTACTCCTTGCTTTTTCGTTTCCAGTTAAAAAAAAAAAAAAAAAAACTGCATCTGATCACAAACCAAATGAGCCCTAATCATACTATAACTAAGAAACAATCCATTAGACAATGTTCAATCAGTATACATAAAGAAAGAAAGGTAATCACAGTCTCACTTCTAATACCCAACATGGATAGAACAAGATCAAAACAAATTGAAACAAAGGCAAGCACATCCCCTAGCACAACAAAACTTATTAGTCGTTTCACTGTTTCCATGAACTTCGCAAACTGACATCAACATAAAAACAGAGACTACAAACCAAACGAATCAAGCCCAGAAATTCATAGATGCCCATCAACAAGAACAAAAGATAAAAACAAAAATCAGAGAAGACAACATTACCAAAACCAGAAACAGAGCTTAGATCAGAAATTCAGGAAGACCCTTTAACCACAACACTCATTTAAATGAGAAAATGGAAGAGGGCAAATCCATTTTCCCTCATTTTTGTCAAAAAATGATAAATTTTGTAGAGAGATACCCGTAACAAAGTTTACTAAAGCACCCATATTTCTAAAATATATAAATATATTTAAGATCAATGAAATTTAGTTCCGAACCCTTGATGATTGAATTTTAGAGGTATAATTAAGACATAAGTGATTAAAAAATAGAGAGAAATATGGTGATTCATGAGTGGTGAAGAATCAAAGAACGACTTACCAAGTGCAGTACATGAGGTTCTCCAAAATCGAACACACAAGAAATTTTAGAAATAAAAGACTGAAACGTTGTCGTAGCACACTAAAAAATATAAGAAATGTTTTGAAATAAGCTTAGACTAGGCATAGGTTATAAGGGCTGGATAACATTACATTTATGTATTGGGATTGTCCTTTAAATAATATATCTAAATTACATTACATTTAAAATGCTTGGAACAATGTTAGGGAGATTCAAAATCATACACTAATTACCATAAAATCATTACCACATTAGATTAAAGGAAGTAGCCTACCATGTACTTTAAAGGCTTATAGGAAGTGTTCTCATTTTGTAAGAGTAGAAGATTGAACTTAGGTCACTAACTTTGTGGGACATATGTTAGGACCATCACACCAACCCTTATAATTATAGCTCACCAAAAATATTGAATGCCCTCTAATTTAATAAGGGGCGGCAATGATTTGGCAAAAATAGTGAAACCGATCCGAACCCATGCGTTTGGTTTGATTTGGTTCGGTTCAGTTTTTAACATGTATTCAGGTTGTAAGTTGAGAATTTGAAAATTGCCCTAACCCAAATTGTACTGATTAAGATTAAAATAATAATTTATGTTAAATATATTATAATATGTACTTATTATATAATTACAAGTATAATTTTTTATGATAAAATTAGATATTTTTATTACTTTATATTTTAAATAAATATTATCATAGGCTAAATGCCTAAACTAATTAACTCAAACCGAACCTATTCGATTTCATTCGGTTCAGCTCGATTTAGTCAAGTGATCAGTTCAATTTTGGTTTGAGCATTAAATAGACTCAAATCGAACCAATGACACCCCTAAATTTAATTACACATTTAGTGTATGATTAAGGACATGAAAACAAACTGAAAATATGTACATAACTCAAAAAGTGTAAGAACTTTTTTTTCAATCATTTTTATTAATATGAGGCAGCAAAAGGGCCTTTATAAATAGAATAGAGGAAAGAAAAGAAAAGGCTGAAAACATGGAAACAAAGTGAATTTTGGCCTTGATATCTGAATGAACTCAGTCTTCTGCATGGCATGTGAGGAACAACCAATGCCACTGGATCTTTCTGTCCTGTAGCCGAATATCAGAGGACCCTTATATTACTCTTACACTGCATTCTATATAGCACCAATTTACTTACAGGTGTTATTACTCAAAAGATGAAATGATGTATCATGTACAGAACTGAGAACCCTCCCTGATCAAGATTCCAACAGTAACAGTAGCATTTACAGCTTTATGCCATAATGCCATTCCCATCCAATTGCTCAAAGACAAAACAGAAATATAGGTAAATGGATTGAAATAGGAGGATTCTAGGGGTTGTTGGAAGGCATGCTTTATTGGAGGGTTTGATTTTGATGGGCTCATGATCTTCCAAAAATTATTCCCTCAAAACCTTGTCTTCTCTGCACAACCCCACTCTCATGTCAACTCATAAATGAAGAGCAAATTGAAACAAAAGTTCAATGACCACAAATGATATGATATAGACACAAAACCAACCAGGAAAAAAAAAAAAAAAGTACCATCTTCTCCTAGGCCCAAAAAAAATTTAAAAAAAATTCTTGGGAAACAAGCAGACAAAGCATCAAATAAACCTTCTTATTCTCCAAAACAAACACTTCCAAATACTACATTCCAACCTCTTTTGGCCTCTCTTTCTTACCCTTTTCTTCCCTTCTCAAGTCCTTTTGCTCTCTCTTCACCAAACCCAACCCTCCTTAGTCTAATCACAGAGCCTTTCTTTCTTGGATTTTGCAACTCAGCAGCCGAATCTCCTCTCCCTATTAGATCGGCAAGAATCAATAAAAGGGTGGGGTCAGGGTCACAACTCTTAAAAACTCTTTAAAATTAAAAGCAAACAGACAATACCCATTTCCTATAAATGTAAATGTATCCCTTTAGACCATCCTAGAGCTTCCTAACTTTCATAAGTTTTTGGATCATTTTAGAGTTAGAATTACTCTGAAATGGGTAGGCAACAGAAGAGTGATTCAACTGCCATGCTTTCCTCCATTGCTTTACTACAAGAGAGGTTTAGAAGATTGCAGAGATTGAAGGAGATGAGAGAGGAGAAAGAGCTTTTGAAACTGTTCCCAGTTTCAGAAAGAATCAATAATAATAAGTCATCAGAATCATCATCAAATCTGCACTCTGCTGATCATTCATCTTCTTTATTTCTCCACCCAGAATTGGTGTTTAATCCTCCTACGGCAGCACTGCCTCCTGCCCAAGATTCCCTCTTCTTTGTTCAATCTGAATTTCAGAGCAATAAGCATGTTGTTGATCAGACCCCAGTGTTGAATTCATGGACTATGAGCAGCAATGTTTTGAATAATTTCACTACGCATGACAGACAGGAGGTTGACACATCTCTTCATCTGTGAAATTAAGAAGCTTAAATTATATAACTTCTTTTTTTTTTTGTTTAAATTTTGTCTTCCTGATCTAGTTTATATCATTTTGTAGTTTGTAAAAATGGAAGTGAATTGAGTAAGTAATACAAGTTAGGATTTACATCATCACAAGGTTAAGTTCAGCAATTATATTGTTTATCAGCAGAGGTATTTAATTTTTTTTGGTCTCTTCAAATGGGCACATAGATCTTATGTTATATGGTGTTTTAATTAAGAGATGTCCTGATCTTCTCATCCGGAATGAATTGATGCTTCTTATATTCAAAATTATTCAAAATGAATGGGATTTCTAATCAAAACTATAAAAATAATAATAATAAGGGATTGTTCTTAATTAGTCTTGAAGCAGTTGATTCTACAATCTTGGAAATCTGATTGACCCATGGAAGATCAGTTATTGTTGATTACTTGCAAGGATTCTTATCTAATTTTCTTACCTGTAAATCTCCTCAGTATCTCTTGGGTGCAACTTTGTCAGGGAACAATGGTTGTAACTATATCAACCTGTAATTCTTCCTTATGGCAATCAATAAAGCATTCGCTTTGCATGTGAGAGGCACGGGGTTTGATACCCCGCATCTCTGAAAGACACCCATGAGGGAGGTGAATTTAATGTTTTGGCCAACTAAGACAATTTTTAATTTTCTTTTGTGTTCCTTAATTTGGTTGAGACATTTTATCAAATAGATCATAAATAATAATAAAATGCAAAAAATAAATGTAAAGAGACAAACATTTTTAGGTGGTTCGAAAATTTATTTCCTAACTCCATTCTTAGAGAAACTTTTTCTACAATTTCATTATATCTAATTCACTTCACGAGTGTGAATCAAGTCGTTACAAAGGCCTTTTTATAGGTATAAGGTGACCCTATCATTTTACGGGCTCAGGATGAACCTACAACATCCTTTTGCGGAGTAAGGATAAACCGAACTTTGATTCCAATATTGGAATCTCAAGTGAACCACAATCTCCTTACTTGATTTGTTCAAACTTGAATCAAATCAAGGAGAGTAACCATAAAGTGGTAATCTTGTTCTAAACACTTAGAACAAGTACAATTGCGCTCAAAGATATAGATGAACTCAAACACAATGAAAAATGAGAGAGGTTGTTCTTTACCGAACAAACCTCAAAATACTTACAGAGCAATATAGTTTATTCCTAGATTTCTCAGCCACAGGTTTGAAGATAGTGCACAACTGAAAATAATGCAGAAGACAAAAAAGCACCTTGATTCGATAAAAAACAAAAGTATGTAATGTAGCTCGGGATCATGATCAACTTTTGTGAAAGATGAATGATCAAAACATCAGTATAACTTCACAAAAGTATGTAACCAATATAACTTCATAAAAACAAGAGTTAATGATTGTTTTTTTATAGCAAAACATGTTTCACAACTCTAAATCTATCATGAATGGCTAGGATTAGAAGTTTTAATCTTGCATTAGTGAAATCAATGGCTCACAATGGTTGTTCAAGTTTAAATGAGCAAAAATGAAAAAATATGGTGGAGTGCGTTTCATAAAGCCCATAAGAAAAAATTGTATTTTCACAAATCAGCACGTTCAACAAGACCTGAGACAAAATACCATATTTTTCTCAACCCAACTGGAATGCATTTCAAAGAGCCCGAGGCAAAAACATACTAAAACGGGTTTCACTCAACTAAAACGCGTTTCACCATACCCGGGAGTTATGCACACTCTTTGCCTTGTACCTGAAACGTGTTTCTCCTTGCTGGAGTGTGTTTAAGCTTGTCCGAGGTAAAATGAGACGTGTTTTTGTTACAGGAATGCGTTCCACAAAGTAGGAGTGCATTCCACGGGTTCTTGGGAATCATGTACATATCCAGAATACTGCTTAAGTTCTATGAGCGACAAAACGCTAGAAACCAAGTTAAACCACGGTTAAATCTTCAAATAAGATTGAAGGGTTAAAAAAAAACCTTTGAGAAATAGAATTTGATTCGGTTAAAACACACGATAAAGAAAAGTGGTTGATCAACATTGAAAGAAACCTACAACCTAGAGATATTTAAAGCTACTACATAATGAAACATTATTACAGTCCATTTGTTTTGATCTCCTGTTGACTTCAGCTTGTCCTCTGTTGACTTCAACTTGACCTTTGTTGACTTGTCACCTTGCCTTGACTTCTTGCACACCAAATGAATTCTCTTGACTTCTGCTTGACCATCCTTGATCCTAAACTTTGGTTTTGCCTTTCACTAAGTAGTCATTTGCTTGAATCTTGCATTGGCCTTAAACTTGATCTTTGGTACTGAAATATACTCAATACAATTATTAACACCATAATTATATTATTTGTTAGCATCAAAACACTGAGGATTCTAAGTGAAAAAACCACTTAGGCCAACAACCTCCACGCTCTAAAAATCATAAATTGAGTTGAGTTGAGCTATGAAAAAAATCTTGAAACTATTTTTATTTATTGATTTTTAAGAGGTTACGTGACTTATGCAATAGATAGAGATTTGGGATTAAACTCAGCTGGTATACTTAGCACAATGGAGTCCCTTAGATCACCTCAAAGCAGCCAATACATGTGGCTTTAGGATAATTCAAGGGACTCGGGCACACGGGTACTTATATCATTTTCTTAAAATCATAGTAATCAAACCCCCAAAGAATTGGAATATATGCAAATAGACTTCTAAATTTGCCACATTACCTTCTAAAAATCAATAATCAAGTTTACTATGGATGTAATTAACCAGACTTCAATAAGGTATTCGATTTAGTCCTTATAGAGCAAAGGTGAGGAAATATACTTATGTAGTCACTCATGTTGTCTGAAAAAGACTTATATTGAGTTTTGAGTATAATAAGATCCTATTCAAATGGAAATGGGGCATTATATATATATATATATATATATACAAATGACAAGAAGTGAAATGAGAAAGGAAATAAAAGTTTCAGCCAACAGTAACACTTTATACTAGAATAAAAGTTAAAGGCTGAAAGTTTACAAGGCAAAAAAAAAAAAAAGTTTGTTGCTATGCAAATAAATGGTATATTCTCTTTTTTTTTTCTTGGTTTCTATGAGGTATTCTTCGTACACTTTCGGGTATGAGATTAGTCCTCGAGGCGGAAGCAGAATAATAGACATATCTCAACGAGGGCACGTCCAAGAATCGAACCCTAGAACTTATATACAGGGACGACCTTGGGACTTGACCCACTTAGCCAACCACTCATTGGTAAATGGTATATTCTCTTTTATTATAACTAAAGTTCATGCATTCTAATTATTAATTATTAATATGATGATGTTTTTAAAATAAATACTATCTTTTAATACAAATAGGATGTTAAGATTTTTTTTCTTCTTTAATTGAAAAGGTTACAAAGTGTTAAAGAACATTACTTGATAACCTGCAATTACACATAGCATAAAGACCTTAATTTCAGTCGAAAATGTCAATGATGCAGCTCTCTTCTTCGTTTTTTTCGACTTCTTCTGCTTTAATTCCAGGTTTGGACTCTAAACCCCTAAGAAAAATTTGATCTTTATTGTTTCATTAATATATCTCAGAAGCTCCTCACTTATGCTCAATTTGTCTACCTATTGTTACAGAGCTTTGAAAATTCTGATTCCAGCGAAACAAAATGGGGTCTGCAAATGCGTGGCAACACCTCCAACTGATGTGGGATTGCCTTTGTCTTTGATTCATTGTACTAGAATGATTTCTATGAATGTGACGATCCAATGTAACAAATATTATAAATTGACAAAAAAATAATATTTGTCAATTTTTTTGACATTAAAGAGGATGTAAATATTCGATGAGATTGAAAGAAAAAGTAAAGAGGACTGAGGTGTGCAGCAAAAATCGCCCGTACCACAGTTCTACGGGCGTTCGCTCTCCAGGCTACAACAATCCTGTTGGGGTCCACCTCAGTGGGCGACCAAAGCAAATGGTTGGTGGCAACCCATGAGGGCGGCCAACAATTCTGGTTGGTGGCAGCCTAATCATTCAGCGCCGAATTGTTTGCCATAAGATATATATTAAAATATATTATTTATATTTATGAAAATGCCGTTGAATACTCCTATAAATAGAGCCTTACTTTGATCTTGAAAATCATTGGAGAGATCTATTCGAGAGATCTATTCTGAGAGATCTAAATTCAAGAGATCCAATCTGAGAGATCCACCTAAGGTTGAAATTTGTAACATTTCTCCAATCCCTGAGAATACAAGTTTGTTGCCTCCTGTGGACGTAGGCAATTTGCCGAACCACGTTAAATATAATTGTCTTATTTTTCTTTCATGCTTTACCACGATTTCGCATAACAAATCCAATCAATCCAAGGGGTACTCCAAGTTTATCGTCAACAGCAAATTCAAGTAACATTATTGCTCTCTTGGGGAACTTGGAAAATTTGATAAAAAGAGAAATCTTAGAAAATTCGATTGATAGAGATAGTAGAAAGAGAGAAAATTCTTGGCAAAAACGTATGCTATGTTGAAAAGATTAATACGTTTAAATAATATGAATCACATCTTTGCGATAAGGGACGAAATCCCTTTGTGCAGACACGTTCTTGTGAAGAGGCATGAAGAAAAGTCACGTTAAAAATAGAAAAAATTCAAATTTATCACAGTAGAGCTGTGGCGCTCACTTTCTAGCGCCACGGCGCTTGGCCTTCTGATTTTTTGTAGAAATTTCAGTAAGTGTAGAGCGGCGGCACTCACTTTATAGAGCCGCGGCGCTCTACTTGCTGGAATTTTAATTAAAATCTTGTTGGTGTAGAGGCGGGACGCTCCCTTTATAGAGCCGCAGATCTAGACTTGCTGAAAATTTTTACATTCAACTATATATGTTCCAACTGTTTCATGAAGCATTCAATTTTGTTAGTTGTATGTATGATAGAATTAAGTGGTAATTGATATGATTACTATAATTATGGGATTGATATCCATAATTATAGTATATCACCTATAATATCTCCTATTAATCTGGAGAGATATCCATAATTGATATGATTACTATAATTATGGGATTGATATCCATAATTATAGTATATCACCTATAATGTCTCCTATTAATATGGAGAGATATTATTGACTTTCCTTGTAAAGCTCTTTGTGTATCTTATATATTGTAACAACGTACTGTGAATGAAATAACAGAAAAATTATTTCTTCAATTGTGTTCTTGACATGGTATCAGAGCCACCTTCAATCTCCTATTCTTTACATTAGGAATTGAAGCAGGTCCTTTGTTCACAATTGTTAAATTTCTGTTCATCTTATTCTGCTACGATTCATTCGTATCCATATCAGTATGTCTGTCCATCAAGAAGGTGAAACTTCATCCAAGAAGATTGATTCTTCTCCTACACCCGTGGTTGCGGTTGGTTTCCAGATGCAGGAAACATCCTCCTTGATCACCCCAGAACGACTTGATGGGCATAGAATGGTCTCTAAATGCTCAAAACAAGATACGGGGTCGTAAGCGTTGGGGTTTTATCTCGGGCACAAAAACTGCACCCAAAGATGTGAACTCCGAAGAATTTGAAGCGTGGGAGGATGACAATTGCTTAGTCAAATCCTGGTTGCTTGATGCGATGACAAAGGACATTCGCTCTCTTTTTCTTCGATTGCCTACAGCAAAAGAGGTATGGGAGGCAGCAAAACAAACATATTCTGTTGATCAAGATGCATCAAGAGTTTATCAACTACACTGTGAGGAAATTTCTGTCCGTCAAAATGGAGGTTCTCTCATTTCTTATTTTGGTCACCTAAAGAAAATTTGGCAGGAACTTGATGATATTGATCCCTGTGTTATGGAGTGTACTGTTGATATTGCCAAATATACTACCAAGGTCAACTGTCAACGTGTGTATACTTTTTTGGCTGGTCTTGATTCTCAGCTTGATGGGGTTCGTGGTCGAGTACTTGCAATTACACCTCTTCCCAATATACAAACAGTTTATGCCATGGTGTGTGGAGAGGCAAATCGTCAAGATGTTATGATGGGTGAGAAGATTGGAGAAGGGGCAGCAATGATCTCTCGAAAATCATCTACCTCAAAGAAGGATAGAAAGTGTACTCATTGCAGTGGTACTGGTCATATTGCTGAGACATGTTTTCGTCTCCATGGCTATCCGGATTGGCATCCCAAGGGAAAGAAAAATTCACAAACGTCCGTTCATGCAAAGGAAGAGGACACCAATTCCAGAGGGAACCTAGTTGCCACTGTCGGATTCACTGCTAAGTCAGGTATGTCTTTTACTAGAAATAGTGATTGGATTATTGACTCCGGTGCAACGGAGCATATGACTTGTGATCAGAAAAAATTTTCTCACTTATCTCAACAGTGTTCCAAAACTATCATCACCAATGCTAATGGTGTATCATCTCCTGTTCTAGGAGTTGGTACAGTCCCTTTATCTCCTACCTTAACCACCAAAGATGTGTTATTTGTGCCATCCTTGAATTGCAGTCTTCTTTCTATTTATCAATTTACCAAAGCTCATAATTGTGTCGCCATATTTTTTCCTACTCACTGTGTTTTTCAGCACATCCATACCAAGGAGAAGATTGGCAGTGGTAAACAAATTGGCGGATTGTACTATCTGGAGGAAGGGTTCCCGTCTTCCAACAGAGAAGGACAAGTCAACATAGTCAACATAGTGCAGGCCGATTTGGTGAATAAGCGCAAAGAGGAAATCTGGTTATGGCATAAGAGATTGGGACATCCATCGTTTAGCTACCTTAAGAGATTATTTCCATCTTTGTTTAGTAATAGTACTCCTGAGGATTTTATTTGTGAAACTTGCACAATGGTGAAAAGTCATCGCACTACTTTTCATTTGAGTGATAATAAAGCAACTTTCCCTTTTGCATTAGTTCATTCCGATGTTTGGGGACCGGCACCAATTCCAACTCCTAATGGAATGCGGTGGTTTGTTACATTCGTTGATGATTGCACTCGAATGACTTGGGTTTATCAGTTGAAACACAAGAGTGATGTTTGCTCCATTTTTCAATTATTCCATCAAATGGTGACTACACAGTTTGGCATTCCAATCAAAGTTCTGCGTTCAGATAATGGGGGGAAATATTTCAAGCAAAAGTTGTCCACATTCATGCAATCGGTAGGGATTATTCATCAAACGACATGTCCTTATTCTCCTCAACAGAATGGTGTTGCAGAGCGCAAAAATAGACAGTTATTGGAGGTCACTCGGTCACTCTTGATTGGGGGCCATGTTCCCTCTTACTTGTGGGGTGAGGCGTTGTATTCGGCAGTGTACTTGATTAATCGAACACCATCCAGTGTCCTTACTTTCAGACGACCATTGGATGCTTTATCTGATCATTGCACCCTGCCACCCATAGTACATTTAGCTCCAAAAATTTTTGGGAGTGTGGTGTATGTCCACCTACATCCACATCAAAGAACTAAGCTTGAGTCTCATGCGTCCAGGTGTGTTTTCGTGGGTTATGGAATCAATCAGAAGGGCTACAAATGTTTTGATCCATCTTCACAGAGGTTTTATGTTTCAATGGATGTTGTTTTCCATGAACATGAACTCTTTTATCAATTACCGAATACTGATTCCTCACTTCCGGGGGTGCATCAACACGAAGTGCTGAATCATGAGGAAATCCAATTTTTGTATCGGGCACAGGAGGACAATGAAGTCAATGCTATACCCGAGGAAAATGAATCACTGGAACTACTGGATGATGAAACCAGTGCTATACCCGAGGACAATGAAACCAGTGCTATAGACCCAGATAAGCATGATTCGAACTCTATTCAGGATAGTACAATCTTGCCTCAACATGAAGCACAATCACTGCCTCAATCTTCTTCTACAGAGACAATCTCAAAGGTACCCATAAATCCTCATATAAATACTACTGTTCTTGATAATGTTGTTGTTGAATTCCAAGCTAATCATGAACCTCAACTACCTCAATCCCGCTTTCCAGTCCGATCTAACCATGGTATACCACCACTTTTGTATGAACCCGATCCTAAATCCAAAGCTAAATATCCCATAAGTAATCATGTGTCTTCCAAAAGATTGTCTGAGTCATATGCCTCTTATGTGCTGCAGTTATCATCTGTCTCTATTCCTAGTACAATGCAGGAAGCTTTAGCAGATCCTAGATGGACTCAAGCCATGGCGGAAGAAATGGCAGCGCTTAAAAAGAATCTCACTTGGGAACTCGTACCTCTACCTAAAGGGAAAAGAACTGTGGGATGTCGATGGGTGTTTGCAATTAAACATAAGGCAGATGGTACCATTGAAAGGTACAAAGCTCGGTTGGTCGCAAAAGGGTATACGCAATCATATGGGGTTGACTATCAAGACACTTTTGCACCTGTTGCCAAGCTTAATACAGTAAGAGTGCTCTTATCTTTGGCAGCTAACCGAGATTGGCCGCTTCTTCAATTCGATGTAAAAAACGCATTTTTACATGGAGACCTTGCAGAAGAAGTATATATGGATCCTCCCACAGGTGTAGAGGAATACTCAAATACTACTATGGTGTGCAAGCTAAAGAAGGCGTTATATGGGTTAAAGCAATCTCCAAGAGCATGGTTTGGTAGATTCACCAAGTCCATGAAGAGCTTTGGTTATAGACAAAGAAACTCCGATCATACATTATTCCTAAAGCACAGAAATGGAAAAATTACTGCTTTGATTATCTATGTAGATGATATGGTAGTAACGGGTGATGATCAAGATGAAATTGAGAGTTTGCAACGACGCTTAGCTTCAGAGTTTGAAATGAAACAACTTGGTGACTTGAAGTATTTTCTTGGTATTGAGGTAGCCCGATCAAATAATGGTATCTTCTTATCTCAGCGTAAATACATTCTTGACCTGTTAATTGAGACAGGTACTCTCGGATGTAAGCCTACAAGTACCCCTATGGAACAAAATCATAAATTGTTCTACTGTTCGAATGCACCTCCTATTGATAAGGGAAGATACCAGAGACTTGTGGGAAAATTAATTTATTTGTCTCACACGAGGCCAGATATTGCTTATGCAGTGTCGGTTGTGAGCCAATTTATGCATGATCCTCGTAAACCTCACATGGATGCTGTAGATCGCATATTAAGATATTTGAAATCTGCCCCAGGTAAAGGTTTGCTTTTCACCAAAAATAATCATATGAGAGTAGAAGGTTACATTGATGCAGATTGGGCTGGTTCAGCTGATGACAGAAGATCTACATCAGGATATTTTACTTTTGTGGGAGGAAACCTAGTGACATGGAGGAGTAAAAAACAACCTGTTGTAGCAAGGTCAAGTGCAGAAGCAGAGTATAGAGGCATGGCATATGGAGTGTGAGTTACTCTGGTTGAGAAACGTGCTAAAGGATTTGAGGGCAGGTTCAAAGGAAGTAATGAAATTGTATTGTGATAACACTTCAGCTATTGCGATTGCTCACAATCCAGTCCAACATGATCGGACAAAACACATTGAGATTGATAGACATTTCATTAAGGAGAAAATTGATGCGGGGATCATTACATTCCCATTTGTGAAGTCTGAAGAACAACTGGCCGATGTTCTTACCAAAGCCGTGGCCAGCCATATGTTTGATAATTCTCTATGCAAGTTAGGCATGTGCGATATCCATGCACCAACTTGAGAAGGGGTGATAGAATTAAGTGGTAATTGATATGATTACTATAATTATGGGATTGATATCCATAATTATAGTATATCACCTATAATATCTCCTATTAATCTGGACAGATATTATTGACTTTCCTTGTAAAGCTCTTTGTGTATCTTATATATTGTAACAACGTACTGTGAATGAAATAACAGAAAAATTATTTCTTCAATTGTGTTCTTGACAATGTATACCAATGGCTTTAAAGATGTAGTTTGTCCATTTGGTAGTAATTGTGATTAACAGATTTTTTACATTAATTTGTTGTTATTCTTCTTCTCATCAGGAGGGGAAGTTCATAACTTAGTGTCTTATTCTTCTCCTGTGAAATTAGATTGCCAGAAGAAGGGGAGCACACATGCTGAAGTACCCTGATGGATACAAAGACTGTACGTCATTCTCCCTCTCTTTAAAAAGATGATGTTTCTTTTTGTTGCCTTGCCTGTTTGTGCGTTTACTGTCAAAGGACGAGTTGTTTACTCTAATTTGTGTGCTAATCTACTGCAAATTTGATGTTCAATCTACAATGTTATGTTTTCATGGCTGTTTCATGTTTGAGGCTTTGCGCTTATTCAAGGTTATTTACTTTTCATCGTCTCATCTCTTTATCTTTGTGCCAGATTCTTTTGGGGTCTAACGTCACAATGACTGTGCCAAGATCCATCATACCTAGTTATTTGCTTCATTTCCTAATTCATCTTACAGATTCGAGTTAGATTTTAGTAGTTATCATGTAATCTTCTCAACTTTTAATTTAGATTTTTGCTGTTTGTGGGAAGTTCGAAAAATGAATTTCGTGGCTTTGATATTTAGTTCATTATTTTCCCTTCAGAAATCAGACTGATGACACCTATGATGTATATTGTTTTGTTATAAGGTCGTGGTTAGAAACTAGTATATTCACACCATATGGTTAGTTGTAATAATTAAATCTATCAGTTGGATGTTTGCAACTGTAAGATGGTTCAACAAATTCCCATTGCTGTTGATAGGACAATTTTTTAGAAGCCTGCAGAAGATTCAGGTGGCTCCTCAAGTGAGGCAGAAAATTTTTCCCTGCTAATTCCATCATCTTCCTTTTGTCTCATGTTTTTTCTTGTTGATACTAAGGACCCAAAACAGGGTTTATTTTATTTTATTTTTCTCCTTATTCCTTTGTTTTTTCCTCTTCACTGCAGAAGCAACGGCATTTTTAATAGGGCAAGTTGGATTGAAATTGGCATATTATATTTCATTTTCATCTGCAAGGATTGATTTGAAACAATGCAGATTCCTTCATTTTTTTTTCTTTTTCTGTGCAGTATGAATGGTGGGAATTTTAAGTCCTATTTCACCATTCTACTCCCAAGACTACATCAACCATATCGTCACCGCTCACCACTGCGTGATCAGAGGCTCTGCTACTTAAGGTGGGATGATGTTTGGTTGCATTACAGTGGAAAATAGGAATGGTGTCTCACTACCCTTTTACTTGTGTTTGAATAACACAAAAATAGAAATATGATTTAATTGATACTATTTCTTTCCATCTGTTTTTTGACTTTTTCCAATAGGAAGTGCACTGATTTCATTCTTTTGCTAATCTCATCATTGGAGAATTATCTGGAGAAGCATAATATATTTATTAATTTTTCTGCAGTTAAGAAGCAGTATATCAAGTACTAGAGCACATATTTGCAAATTAACTTTGTACTTCTTCAGCTCTACATTCAGGGAAATTCAACATAACAGATGTCATTTTGCAGAGTGGGAGTTTCTGCTCACTTTCATTTTCCAGGGACAAAGTTTGTGGCATAAGCCCATGCATTGTTGGCAACAGGATCAGCAAGGTGATCTAAGAGGTTCTCAATTGGGCCTTTTCCAGTGACAATGGCCTGAACAAAGAAACCGAACATGGAGAACATTGCGAGCCGGCCATTCTTGATCTCCTTCACCTTCAACTCCGCAAATGCCTCCGGATCATCCGCCAATCCAAGCGGGTCAAAGGCGCCACCGGGGTAGATTTTATCCAGCCCTTCTCCGAGAGGTCCACCTCCAATTCGGTACCCCTCAACAAATCCCATAAGAACAACTTGAACAGCCCAAATTGCAAGGATGCTCTGAGCATGGATCAAGTTGGGATTGCCAAGGTAGTCTAGTCCACCTTCTGAGAAGATTTGAGATCCCGCCTTGAACCACACAGCCTCACCGAATTTAACACCGTTCTTTGAGAGAATCTCCGGGAAGACACAGCCGAGCGCACCAAGCATAGCCCATCGGCAGTGAATCACTTCGAGTTCCCGGTTCTTGGCAAAGGTCTCGGGATCTGCAGAGAGCCCGGCGGTGTCCCATCCGTAGTCACCGGGAAATTCACCTGTCAGGTAGGATGGAGTTTGCTCGGAGAAAGGACCCAAGTACTTCGGGCGGTCCGGGCCATACCTGTTCATCGGATTCCGATCATGCGGGTTAGATTCCGTCAACAAGCAAAGTAAGTATTATCAAGTAGTACTAAAAACTGGGCAACCATAAGAAGGAAAAAATGCTTAAAAGTAACGTTCAAAGTGTACATTTATATATGCTTAAATAACTACCATACCAGATGCTTTGAGGAGCACTTCTTACGGTTCGACGCATGGAGATGCGGCCGCCGAAGGTTCCGACCTTCCTAACAAGCTCATTCTGCTGCTTCAAAGCTGTCTGGCCAGCAAATGCTGAGGATTGAAGGCCAGAGGATGCCATTTTTTTTTTTTTTTTCTTCCTTTAAGGCTTGATGGGTTCTCTGGTTATGGGTTAAAGATGAAGAAAGGAGATTTTTTATAGAAGAGTGGAAGATGGTGTGGATGAGGAAATCTACAAGTCAGCACAATTCTATTGGTTGTTGTAGTGAATCTGGTTATCCATTGTGATTTGCTGTGGTAAGACTAATAGGCCAGAGTTGTGCCACCTGGGATTTGAAGATCTCTTGCTATGACCCATTTTGCTTAGCTGGCTGATACATGTGACTGAGAGAGCTCTAAATCTATATAAGGGTGCAGTTTTTTATATTTAAAATTTTAAAAACACAAAAAAAATCCGTATGATTGGATTGAATTCAAAAATTATTTTTTACTTTTTGTGAAAAAAAGAGTTATTTTTAGAAAATGATAAAATATTATTTTTTAAATTTTTTATTTTTTAATTGGATCCAAGTTTTTGAATCACGAATCAAACATAAACTAATTTTCTTTTTAAATTTTTAGATATATTAATGGTTTGATATATGAAATGGAAGCTTTTAGGTTATGAGTTTGAGACCTACCATTTAATTGAAATTTGTTTGATATAAAAGATGATGATTAAAATTAGAAAACAAAAAAAAAAAGACCAAAGTTGTCATTTTGTACTCATCGTTAAGTGACACTCAAGTGGTGTCTTCCTTCACTTTACAGCGACTAATATCTCGAACTCACGACCTCGCTTAAAAAAAAATGAATGTCAAGTCATCCGAACCAACTAAATGTTGGTTCCTAGTACATATTATTTACTCTCATATTTAAGCATATAGCTGGAGTTTTATTTATTTTTTCTTTGGTAACCGATGTAGCTGGTATTTGCTCTTGACTAATAAAGAAAAAGTCCACTTAATATTATTATGAGTATTTTTATTGCATATGTATTTCCCTCACTTTCACCAATTTATGTATTTATTTATTTTTCTAAATTCCTATAAAGAAGCCAGCAATCTTTATTGAAGCATCATGTTATATATAGTAGGGGGTATGCTTGTGCGCTCTGCACATGATTTTTATTATGCATAAATTTAAACAATTAAAATTTCTAGTTAAAAAGAAAAGTTAAAATTATGAGTATTTCTAATATTGTTTCTGGAAAAAAAAATATTAGAATTAAAAAGGTTTAAAAAAAAACCTATATATACCAAATAAACTGATGGGGAGTTTCAGTATAACAGTAAGAGTTGTCGGCGTGTGACCTTGTTATTGTAGGTAGTCTGATTCATCTTAAGGACTCCATATTGTTGTTGTAGGTGGTCTGATTCATCTTAAGAACTCTATATAAGCGGGAGTTTCATTAATTTAACTGCCTTTTTTATTTTATAAAATAAGCACAAAAAATAATAGAGAGAATGAAAGTTGGTTAAATTTATTTAAATTAAATGTAATAATTAAAAAAAATAAATGAAAATTATATGTTTAACCTCGACTCATATATGTATTATACATAAATATAATAATATCATTAATTTTTAAATTTGTAAAAAGGGAGTCAGCTGATATATTTAATTTAAAATGTATTTAATTACCAATCAAACCTTTCATTAATTAATTTTCTTCCAAGCCAGACTCGTAAATCTCTATATATTTGATTTTATCTGGCTGTACTTCGAAAAAGGAAATAACAAATAAAAGAATCTAGAAAATAGTTATTTTTTTAGTCAAAATTAATTATAAACAAATATAAGATTTGGGATTTAGGGTTTATATATGATCCACCTGTTTTTCAAAAATGGAAACTACCCATCAAAATTAATTACTCATGTTTAGGGTTTAAGATTTAAAATTTGGGACATAGGGTTTAAGATCCGCTTGTGTTTTGAAAAATAGAAACTACTCATCAGCGTCAATCTACCTCTCCTTGTTGGAGTTGAATAAGAAAGAATCTATTAGTATCTATAAATACATGAGAATCCCACTTCTCTTCTAATAATCAAAACAAGCTCTCTGTTCTTCCTCTGCCTACCTACTACTTCACAAACTCTCTCTGTTCTTCCTCTCACCTGCATATATTATATAGTCGTTCGTCAGTTTTTGCTCTGTTAAGATGCCATTTTTAGACAATAACTTTTGTTCTCCTTTTTACTGCAACTGTTCTATTTGTTTGAATTCAGGCCTGAGTTTGCAAACTATGGTATCTGAGTGTGATCAGCAGGTTGAAATCAACTGGGCACCATGTCCCAGTTGCGGGTACAAGAGCTTTTCTTATTCGGGTCTTTGTATTTCGTGCTGCTTTGTGCTAAAACCGGCTGATAAACCTGGATTCTTCATATCAGCAGCAGTATCTTCTTCTTCTTCCGATGATGATGATAGTGATGATTCTGAAGATGATGATGATCGTGATTTGCATGAAGATGTTGTGAAAATGTTGGCTTGTTTATTTGATGATGATGATGATAGAGTAAGTAGTACTTTTCCGATGAAGACGACGGTGGCAGCATCATCGTCGCGGGCTTCTGAAGAAGTTATTAATGATGATGATGATGATGTTGAAAAAGATACTGATTTTGATGGTAAATCGTGGGTGGTAGTGAGGATAGAAGACCGCGTTATGAGTGTCGATGGTTCTTTGGAGTTCGACAGGGAAGATTCGAGTTGGGAGGTAGTTGATGGGTCTGATGATTGTGCTTCTGAAGAAGAAGAAGAAGAAGAAGAAATTATGTGGCATGGATTGTGAAGAAGTGAAGAAGAACAAGAAGCAATACTAATGTGTTCTTATGGAAGTCCATGCCCTTTTTGTAATGGAAGGTATTCTAAGTAGGATGTGGTGATCACTTGCTTAGTTTCTTTATCAATCTAACATGGTCTTTTTTTAGTTTTATGGTCTGAATCTAAGTACTAATAAATGCAACTTCTCCAGTATGTATCCTGTACTTTGGTGCTTATATAATTAAATTCATTCTTCTAATGGTTTTTTTTTTTTTTTTTGTTGAAAAGACTTTTAGGAGTTCAATTGAATGATTTTAAAGTTCTTTATTTAGTCAATTGTTGAGATTCTAAATACAAAAAACCAAGCACTATTTCGTTTCATGTTCAATAAGGAAAAAATAATAATAATAATAATAATAATAAATATAGAAACTACTTAGTAAACACCTGAACATCATAACATATGAATAGCCCGTTCTCTACTCTTAACTCTTCACTAGCTACTAGGTTCTTCCTTTGCCATTCTTCTGCTTAATTTAATTCTCCACTTCTTAATTTCTTCCTTGAAATCCTCATTCTTCTATTCTCCTATCCTCCCTTCAAATCCCATAGAAGAGATAGGTAGAGTTTAGAAGTTAGAAGTAACCATCTTCTTCTGATCAGAGATGTCGAATTCTAGTGAACGAATTCTCATTCGTTTTGCATAAAGTCGAGTACGCTGCTTCACATGCTGTGGGAGAGCGAAAAAGAAGTATTTTTGGGCTCCGTGTTCGTGTTGCAATCTCTCATGTTCAGGATTCTGCTTTCCAAGCACCACAGCAACGTTTAAGCCATGAAGTTTTCTAAGAAAAATTACTATGAAGAAGAAGAAGAAGACTGTGTCTGCAATTCTATGATTATATCCAACCACTCTCCAAGGTCATCAAGGGACGTTGAAGAAGTTGAAGATGATTATGAAATTGTTCATGATGAGGTTGATGATGGTCTGGAATTTGATGGAGATCAATGGTGTGAAATAGTGGGAGTTGAGGAGATTCCCGAATGCTTCTTAGTTTCTAAAACAGTTTGTTGCTATCTGGTCATGATTGTGTGATTTGAAGAAGAAGAAGAAGCATCACTGGTTCTGAAGATGTTGTACACAACAGTTTAGTGGGGTTTTGTAACTTTTAGCCTCCAAATTAGTGAAGTTTATGAATCATCATAGAGATAGTCAGAAAGTAAACATTACTGCATGTAAGATGAGTGTGTATGTTCATGAATTTCTTGATTCTGTTCTTTATACAATTTGTGTAGTTTTCTGCTGAATGATTGTTTACTCTTTAGGTACTGTGTTTTCATTTTATTCTAAAAAAACTAGTACTAGAAATCGAAAAAATAGATGTTGAAGCATTCTGGTGCAAGAACTTCGATTCTTATTGTGTAGTTTTCTGCTGAATGATTCTTTACTCTTTAGGTACTGTGTTTTCGTTTTATTCTAAAAAAATTAGTACTAGAAATCGAAAAAATAGATGTTGAAGCATTCTGGTGCAAGAACTTCGATTCTTAAATAAGTTGAATTGTTCCAGACTAAAGCAAGAAGCATTTTACATGAATTTTGGAAGTTCCAAAGTTGCTGTGTATATATTAGAACAATTCACTCAACATTGCTCTCAAGTACAAGGGTGGCCTAAGGATAGCAACCGGCTCTATATTCCTAAGACAAATGTTTGTGCTTCCAAATCAATTCCTGGCAAGAATCAGCCTTATTCACTGTGTTGTAACCTTTAACATCACCATCCTTCCTTCAAAATCCTCTCTTTCTCAAGAATGAACTTTCCCTCTTTGTATTTCTGGCTTTCTTCGTAGGCTTTCTCCTGCAAGAAATGAAAAGCTTAACAAATTGATGTGCAAATTGTTGTCATGTTGATGAAAATAACTGAAAGTAGCAGATCCTTTGATCAACAATATAAAATTATAACATCATGATAAGGTTATATAATGTAAAAGATACGTCAAAAGGATCATCATAGAATTTTGGAAGCATTAGGATTCTAGTGTCTAAAATTCTTTTCCTTTGAACAAATCGTAACCTTGGGATTCATCAATACATATCGTTACAATTATAGACTTCTGGTCAAAATAAAGATGCAGCTACATACAAAAAAATGCAACTATGACAATTTAAATTATTCTTGGAAGCTCTAGAAAGGGATAATTCAACGATCCATAGTTGGTATAAGAAAACGATTAACTAAATTTGTCAAATGTAAATACTTTTGGCAAACTGCATTGCTTCAAATGGAAGTCTAAAATAACAATAAAACTTAACTTTTGTACCTACAATAATGGAAAATGGGCATATTTGGGAACAAAATGTTGGGCAATTAAAAAAACAACTTAACAAAGTGTAACAGAAATGCGAATGTTGAGATGGATATGTGGTAAAACTTTAGAAGATAAAATTAGAAATGAGCATATGCAGGAAATAGTAAGAGTAGCCCCAATTAGAAATAAAATGAGAGAGAATAGATTAAGGTGGTTTGGACATATGCAACATAAGCCTTTGGATGCACCAATTAGGACGAGTGACTTATTAACACTAGATGGTAACAATAAAGATAGAGGAAGGCCTAAAATAACATGAACATAGATAATTAACAAAGATTAACTTCCTCTAATTTAAATGTTGACATAGCCTCTAATAGAGCAGAGTGGAGGAAGCAAATTCATGTAGCTGACCTCGTGTAGTTGGAAAAAGACTTAGTTGAGTTGAGATGAGCTCAGTAATGAAAAATGGCCAAGATTGGGTTTTATTTAGGTTGATGTTGGGGAAAACAAGAAAATTAAAGGATTTCATTGCTAACTTACATATCTCCAACCCAATATTTGTTGGCAAGAGCGACAATAAACATCATTCACCGTATGGAGTCCACTTATGAGCTCTCGATCTTCATTTGGCCCAAGTGAAAAATTGACCCTGAAAAAATCATATTCACATTACAAATAAGCATCTTACAATACTATACAAATACATATAAATCCCAAAAAAAAGACTGTTTTGACATTCCATAGATGATGTGAGGTAACATCTTTACTGAAATCACAAAGAGTACTACAGTCTTATGTTCATATCAAATTTTCATTCTATTAAGATTTAAGACCTTCAAACCTTGTGAAATCTAATGCATTCCCTTTCAAGATATTCCTTTGTGCTATTGTTTATTTATTATTAAACTAGAGGAGCGTGCACATGCCCTGCACTTGGGATTACAAACTGATAAGAAGAGTTTGTGAGAGACTTGGGTAAAATAAGAAAAAAAAATTGAGAACCTAAGAAATCAAAGGAAAGTTGTTTCATTCAGGGAAAAAATTGATGGACCAACACGAAGGACATTTGAAAAGGTACTCCATTGATACGGAGAATTCCTTTTATATGAAGTATAACTAATTTGTTATTTCATTGAAGTGAAAATAAAGCTTCTTTCACTCAACTCAACTAAGCCTTTTTCCAACTACATGGGGTAATCCACTTTCTCTGCTTTGTCGAGGGCTAAGTTGGCTTTTAAATTCCAAGTAGTTAGATCTTTCTTAATTATCTCTGTCCATGTTATTTTAGGTTTACCTTTACCTCTAACGCTACCATCTAATGTTAATAGGTCACTCTTCCCACTGTTGCATTTAAAGGCCTACATTGTATGTGTTCAAACCATCTTAGTCGGTTCTCTCTCATTTTATCTCCAATTGGTGCTATTCCCACCATTTCCCAAATAGAAGCACTGTATACAAAAGAATATATATATATATATATATATATATATCACAAAGAAACTATAAATATTCCAGTGCAATAAGAGTAGAGAAGAATGATATGCCATGACTCATTGCTCCTAGTACATTCGACCTCTGAAGAGTGATTAGAAAACATCTAAACCTACCATTTCATATCATCAAATCGCTTCTTCCCCTTAGCAATGCTTCTCAACTATGATAATTTTCCAGTATATTTGTGCTTATTACAGCAGATCAAAGCAAAAAAAATAAAAAAAAAACATCTATATGCGAGATGTTCTAGAGAATCTCATATTAAACTTGTTTAACCAAATCAGAGTCACAAAGACATATATCAATGTCAAATGCAGAGACGGGTTCAAAGTTCAGACATCTTAACCGCCCAAAGATGACACACAAAAGCTAATTAAAGCATGTGATTTGTCTCATAAATTGATGTGGAACAGTTTCTGGCACACACACTCTTGGTTTTTAATACTGATTTGCTTGTTGTATAGAAATTCAGAGCTAAGTAAGCAAATGGGCATTAATATACCAAATAGCAAAGGCAACTGAAATTCTTACCAAAGATTAAAAAAAGAACTACACAGGATCCTAAGCAAACTATAAAAAAAACACATCAGTAATAAGAAGAGGCAAATGAGATGCGAAATAGATTGTAACTTGACAATAACTAAGAAATTATAAATTAAACCATTCCTGTCTTTCACAAATTGAATACTGAATACTGATAAATTATATTAATCAAAAGCACCCATTTTCAGAAATCCATCAAAATGAAAGGAGAAGACAAGTTTGGAGGAGAACTCACACAGACTTGAAGAGGTAAGCCCTTCCATAACGACCCTGAAATTCCTTGGAAAGAATATCATCATAATAACCCAAATCAACTTTACAGCATTTGCATTTGAATACCCTCTCACCATCCAGCGATTCAATAAAAAGCCTCCCCATGATTTGATTCCCCACCACCACCACAACCTTACCCACTAATAACTGCACCCAAAAAACAAAAAAGTTTCATAATTTCATAATCAAATCACCATTTTTCTCCTCATTTTTTTTTCAAATGTAAATAAATCAAAAATAAAATAAAATTCATGGGTTGTAAAAAAAATCAAAATTTTTTAAAAGAACCAACCGGATTTTGCAGAAATTGCAAGCCCAAGATCTGCTGGAATCAAAACTGGGTAGTGGGTGGGGAAGCAATTGATTTATAGCTATATGGAACCAAAAGGGAAAAAGCTAAAACATAATAATTATAATAATAAATCCAGAGAAATTTGGGAATTTGTATGCAGCGTTGACGTCTTTTTGTTGAAAAAAAAAAAAAAAAACACCTCTGCAGCTACTCATGTTTCGTGCCATGTTTCGTGCCAAATTTCTCTTTTCGGCTTGGGGCAATCTTGGAACTTTACTTCTACGAAATGGCACGTGACGTGATTGCGTGCGGCATTTGCACTATAAGACTGGGCTCCACCACGTGGCCCATGAGGTTGAAACTTGGGGCCCAAAACAAACCTAATACGGCACAACAACTCAATGCCTATACCCACAAAAAAGTTAAATTTATTTATCATATTAAACTTTTAAAAAATTTGCTTAAAATTTGTTCCTTTTTAAATTAAGACCTTATCTTGTTAAAAAAAATGAAACACGAAGCCAGACACAATAAAAATGCGAGAATGATTGCTACTTAAAAAAGTTGCACATAATATACTTACTCGTTGAATGCAAGCTAGACATAATAAAAATGCGAGAATGGTTGCTACTTAAAATAGTTGCACGTAATATACTTACTCGTTGAATGCAAGCCAGATATAATAAAAATGTGAGAATGGTTGCTACTTAAAATAGTTGCACGTAATATACTCACTCGTCGAATGCGAGAATCCATGTTTTTATCATGTTTGCTCTTCTATGTCCACATATAAAAAAATTTTGAACTCATTATTGTGTCCAAGTTAATTTAATTGGGACGTGAAAGGGCCCAACGAGTGGTCGTCCCATCCTTGTATAAAAAAGTTTATGGTTCAATTTTTTAAGGCGCTTTCGTTAAAAAAAATCTACCATTCCGCTCTCACCTAGAACAAAGACTAGTCCTACGTCATTAGGGTGCGAGGATACCTTGTAAAAAATCAACCAAAAAAAAAAAAAAAAGAAAAGAGCAATTTTGGGTCCACGAGTAATGAATATACATTGCAATGAAGAGCAACAAAAAAACTATGTTATACATGAGTAAGCAATATCATCCCTTCTGTTACATTTAGAAAAGAGAGAGAGAGAGAGATCTTCTGCACCAAATTTTCAACGGTTAGAACTCCGATATGGTTCTAGGGGAAATCTAACACAGTTACTAACAACAAAAACTAGAAGTTAAAAGGTCCCTCAAGAAAACATGCATTAAAATGGTATCCACATCTGATCTTCATCTCCATGCACAAGAAGCTACCAATTTCCTGTTCATCCAGCCAAGGTACAGAGCCCCATCTCTCTCTTCCAGTGTATAACTCTTTGAATACTTCTCCAATAGACTCTTGATAGTAGCATTAACAACAGAGCTCAAAGGGTATGGAGTAAACCCGGCCATCATGAACCTCGACCTCCATTTCCCAAGAAGCTCATGTCGTTCCACCCTCTCGGCTCCCTCACAAGCTATGATATTCACCACGTCCCTGGCAAGGCAGTGCTGCTCCACATTGATCCTCTCCCGATCATCTCTTCGGAGCGTTATATCTATTGATTCAAACATGGCCGTGTAATAACTTAGTGTCTCCGCGAACCGTTGCAAGAACGGTGCAGTGTTGGTGTTTGATTCTTGCTCTACTAGGGTCACCACCTTAGGAGACAAGCTCTTAACCAATCTCAACAAGCGATCCCGATGATTCTCAGTGCTCACGCTTTCATCGGGCATGTGGTGCAGCATGAATGGGAAATTCACCACAATAGCTTCCCTTGGCCGGATTCCGAGATTCCCGAGCTCAACCTCACAACCAGACATGGCGGCAGCATGAAACTCAAAGGGCACCTTATGAGACTCCGCAAATCTGGCCAATCTCCGTCCAACAATTTCAAGGCCTCCACCTCGGGCATAAGCAGATTGGCTGTCATCAACACCGGTGATCCGCACATATGGAGCATCACCAGGGCGAGCAGCTAGGGCTTGAAGTAGAGTAATCCATTGGCTTCCCTGCGCAATTTGGAAGTCTATGATATGGATTCGGTTTTCATCCTTTACAGCTTCTGCAATGGCGCCATTAGCCGACATGTATCCAAATTTGAAGAACGGACACACCTCGTAGAGGATGTGCATATATGAGAGGAGTTCGGCGCTTGCTGGTTCTTTACACCTTAGGGATTTGTAGATCAAACTCCCAGAGGAGGCTAACCTTGCAACAAGTCCTTCCAACATGTAAGCTCCCAACCTCTGAATTGGCTCACCAGAGACAGACACCATCTTCCTTAACTCACCGATCAACAAGTGTGCCATTGGTAAATCACCGTCTGAGACAGCTTCTGCACATAGAAAAAGTAACTGTTTCAAGTCCCCTCTGGAGATTACCTCCCTGACTTGTTTCCACTTGTCGGGCTCTGATGGATCTTGCCGGGCATGGCCCTCGAAGGTGCTATCGATACCATCTAAAAGATCAGTATCAGGCCCGAGCATTTCTGTTTCCAATTCTCTTAGCTTGTTCCTGAAGTCATTGCAATTGTCTGTTATGCATGATGTACTTATTGGAGATCCATACATGTTGTGAGGTGAATAATGCACATCGGATGGGTATGACTGAGATTCTTGCTGTGATAGAGGGCTCCCATTGGGTGAAAAACTAACGGTAGATGGAGAATTGTAAACAGGATAACCTCCTGTTGCTGAGGATGAATCCATATTACAGTACTTTTCATTACGAGTATGAAAATGGCCTCCTTGGTTGCTGTCATCAGAAGATAGATACTGATCCAAATATTCTAAATTTTGGGAATTTTGAGGAAAGCATTGGAACTCAGCCTCTTGCACAGGTTGGCAGTAGAAACTGTGGGACAATCCTGAATTTCCTTGTTTTTGAACTTGCATCGAAGAATAACCAACCAACTGACCTAAATCTGCCCCTGGAAAGCTGGAGTAGCACTGGTAGTCCTTTCTTACAGAATCGCGCTGAGAACTTAAGTGAGAACTCATCTGATGAAGTTTGCAATTTATGATTGCACGCTAATTATTTACAAAGCATGGGTACCTGTGGAATTTAATGAAATAGTAAGATCACTTGTCACTACAGACACGGGCACCTTCACACTTGATCTAGCAATTCCACCAAAATATTTTTAGCGCAGAATACTTGCAGCTTGGGTGAAAAGATACATCAAACAAGTTAAATGCTCTGCAGAAAAGAAGAAACAAAATCAATATAACATAATGATCTGATAAATAGAGTGATCTAAATAAATCATCAATGATTCCATATGGTCAGGTTCATCAATACAGGCTTTTGTGTACAAAATTTGTTTAGCAAGAAGCTGATTAGATGCTTATGCTTTCAAGAAAATAGAACAGTATAAATTAATGGCAAGAAACATACATGAAAATAGAAAAAAAGATGAAGAGAAAAAAGCTCTTGTAGAAAAGATGAAGACAGATTGTTATCAGCCAAAACCACTTTCTGTTGTCTATAGATTGATCTAACAACAACAAAATGATAGTTGAGCATCTAGTGAAGATAAGTATGCACAAACTGGACCTCGTTTTGTTCATTTTGGAAAATTTTGCTTCTGTTACATATCATGGAACTGAGATGCATTTGAATGATTAATATGACTGGTAAATAATTCTGATGTGTCATGATGTTAATTGGTGATAAATAGACAATAGATATCTAGGTATAGAAGTGTGAATGGAGAGAAAACTAAGAGACTCTTGTATCATAAATGCAGCAATATGAACAAGAACATTTCTGTCTCATACATGCATGCTTTACTTAATTCAATGATGCAGTTACCATGGATACTAGGGAGGCCAAGCACGGAAGATTCAAGAGCTGGTACGAAATAGAAAAAGTTTAAGATAACATCAATTGAAGCAGGCGGTAATGTTCTAAGGTATTATAGTGGATATGCTTTGAATGCATGAAATATCAAGCAGCTAAAAAATTGATCCAATTTCTCCTCCTATATTTAAGAAAAATAGAGAGAAGCTATCGTCTTGTCTGCAAGTTCTCACGACCCCGTGGTTTCAGTAAAGCTCTACGAAAAATATGCTATCAAGATGCATTGGACAAGTTCAAATGCTTTACTTAAACTCGCAGTATATTATATCTTGCCCATACTAGAAACAACTCAACAAGAGATTACCAATAAGCTGAAAAACCAGGCGAACTCTCGGGTCATGAAGATCATGAAGATCTAGGGTGGTTCTAAGTGCTATTGCTTGTGAATATAATTCCAAATACAACACTTTGGGAGAAAGGAAAAGCGAATTTCTGAAAACTAGTCCAACTCGGATGCAGAAAGGGAAAGCGAGATGCAGAAAACTAGTCCAAATTTCAATTCAAGCACCAAATCACCACCCAGATGAGGAAAAGGGAAACTAGAACTGCAAACTTAGAACAACATGAAACCACATACAGCAAGAAGAAAGCTCTGAATCTAACCAGAGACGAGGCTTTTAACAATTTCAGAGGCCCAAAAACTCAATTTTTCACAAATCTCTCACCAACCCATTTCCACAAATTATGTATTTCTCAAAGAAAACCACAAATTACCCATCAACTTTCACAAACATTTACCAAGATCACAACCAAAGTACCCAAAAAAAAAAAACCTTTTTTCCTTACAACCAAAGCAAAACCAACGGCACCCAATCCCAAAAACCACCGCGGGACAAGAACAAAAACCAGAATCTTACTCAACACCGACACATATCCATAAAGAACAAAAGGAATTAACTCATAGATAAAAAAAAATAAAAAAAAATATATATATATAAATTTTGTCATAAAATTTAGTGAGAAATCTTACATACCCTTGTATGGCTGATGTAAATTCTAAGTTTTTGCTTCCAAAATCAAGGCTCAGATTGAGTGAAACAGCTCTGCTCCAAGCAGAAACACTGGATTTTCTTAACAAAATGATCTTGAACCTTATTGACATGAGCCCTTTATATTTCTCTAAAACTACAACACTACCCTTTGGCTTTCGTAGAAGATTCCTCCTCAAACAGAATAATAATAAGAGATATGTCTTCAATGACGGTTGAGCCCTTCTCTTCCTAAACGACATAACACATACGACAATTGTAATTGAGATGTTCATCTCAAACATATCCATTTACTTAATGACAAGGGAAAAAAATTCTGAAAATTTCAGGTCAAACAAAATAGTAGATTCAACATATTATTTCTGGAGGGTATTTAAGATTAATTCTTAGAAAATATAAAGTCAGAATATTTTCAGACGATAAGAAAGAAAAAAAATGTTATCTAATAGGAAACTTGCATCTCTTTGTATTTTTCTGTTATTTTTAAATCATCTGACTTAGACATTATTGACTTATATAATTCACTTCTCAAAATCCACTTGTAGCTCTAACTAGCTCTTACGATATTTCATTTTTTAGGTAATGATCTAAATAGACCTCTTTCATGTTTGCTTTTAAGTTCATTTGTGAGTTATATTCATCTTTTCTAAATTTTTAATTTCTTAAACCCTTAATTATTATAACAAAAAACCTTTTAAGATAAAGAAAAAAAAAAGTATATTTATTAATTTTTTGTATTTTAAATATTATGGGTGTCTAGACTAGCTTACGTGCATCAGATCAAATGTGTTTGGTTCTTAAGTCAAAGTACTATCTTGTTGAACTATCTCGTTCCTGTATGAATTACAAGCTTCCCTTATAATTAGGTCTGATAAAGGAACGATATACACAATCTCACTTTTATTTTAAATAAATTATTTTTTGAATTTAAACTTGTAACCTCCTCAACCATATTAAATTATGGTGAAAAAAAAAGATTTCGTATTTATTTTTATTGAGAGAGATGTTTTTGTCTTTGTAAATATTCGAATCTGAAAAAATTAGTCTCGTAAAAAAAAAAAAAAGAATACGTGTCAGAAAATTGGTGTTACAAAAAAAAAAATCATTTATGTTAGTGATTAAAGGAGAAGATGAGTAAATTGATTGTTTTGGGGGGTGATTTAGTAATGTGAAAAGTAACCGTCCATGCAACTACACGACACAGGTACTGTGTAAAGGCAGTGATGCACAATATAGAAAAAAGCAGGGGAAGCAATTGGCCAAAGATGCGTTCATTCGTGCGGCTACTTCGAACCCACCTTGCCCCCACACGCTCTTTCCATCCTTCCAAGAACCATCTCGATCTCTTAACGCCTTCGTCACGCTGCTCTCATTTCTTCACTCGTCATCACCCAAATCATCTTTTACGCGCTAGCCGTGTCTTAATTATATATTTGATCGAATCAAATCAAACAGCCTTATATTTAATTAGAATCATACAAAAATTGATTTGGCATTCTTTGATTTTACTCGGTTTGTACTTTTTTAATGTGTTTCTAAAATGTGGATTTTAATTATAGGATTGATTGATAATGATCGGTACCTCATTCATTTAGACGTCTATTCTATTTTATACCCTTATTAGGGACTTGTTATGTGGTCCGATTAAGCTTTCATGTAGACGTTTATTCTTTATATTAATAATTTAGATTATCTTTATCTTTTGATTTATTAATCTAAAATGATTTAATATAATAAGTATTATAAATTAAAAAGAAAGAGTATGATTGACCAAACCCAAGGTTCTAATTTATTCATTGATATTCTTATTTATAGTAAGCCATGCATGTAATGTAAGTCATACATACTATTTTAAATTTTAAAATCAATCACGTCCACTTCACCGTACATATAGTTTACTAAATAGTCTTCTTCATCTCTATTATTAATATTGTTGTTATCTTAATCTATATATATATATATACAACCCATTTGTATTGATATTGATTGTTATATATTATATACTTTTCAATTCAAAGTCTTGGAGCCATCTTAGTTGATTCGGTCTTAATATATATATGGTCAGATCTATAACTCAGATATATCATCTTAATTTAACGGTAGACTTCCATGCCGATATGAACTTATGTGAAATATATGATCAAGAGTCTGTGTTAAAAGTGGTTAAAAAGTGAAGTTTCAGAATTAAAATTCGTAACTGCCCACTTGAAAAGAGCTGTCCATTACTCATGTAATGCTCGAATACAAATTAGTCTCATTTAAAGGATGTAAATACATATAAAAAACCAAAAAAAGAAAGAAATTATAACTTTATGAACATGCACTTAATTTGAATAATTAAAAAAAATTAATGGTTTTTCTTGGGGATTATTTTCCATGTCCTATTCCGGGTGTTGATTAGTGTAGGTGCCACGACAAAACCAAAAGGTATATTTATGTAACAAGCGTTCAAAAATGCCAGTCAAATATGGTCTTTTTTAGATTAAACTGGAATTAATCCAACAAATCACACATACTGCTAAAACAGGGGGTCTTGCGTGTTAAAGCATCAAAAGGAGATCAAAGTGGAAGACTACTTTTGATTATAATATTAGTTTATATATATATATATGTGTGTGTGTCAGGCAAATCTTGATGCTTCGTTGTCCACTGAAAAGCGAGAGATAAAGAAATTAAAGCCAAGCATAATACTGCATGTGGGTCCTTCTTTTTTAATCACCAAAATCCCCCTTTTTAAGAGCCTTCTTTTATAAAATGGTAGGGTAAAAGGGTGTAGATGCATGGGAGTTAGATTTGTAGTTTTATTGTATTAATTTTATAATTCTTAATGTATTTATAATATTTATAAAAAATATTTATTTATTAATATATAAAAAAGTTATTTTATGTACTTACACTAGGTCCTCGGATAGTCACAAATAGTCAGGACCTGTCCTGCTCTACATGGGATCCCAATTAATCATAAACCAATACTAGAGATAACCACATTTTGGGTCAGCTTATATATATGTGTGTGATAACGAAGGCACTGGGAATATTGTGAATGGGTCATATGATACTTAGTCATTTAATAATTAATCTCTTTTTTTTTTTATTTTTTATGAGAAGAAACGAAATCAAATTTATTGAAAATAAAGTAAATACACCCTAGATGAGTGCCAAAGTACTCTCACATAACAAAAAATAAACCCTCCATCCTACTACTATAAACGGCTCCTGTTGGATTTTGGTTCAAACATAAATTTTTAGTTGTATTAAAATATAAAACATGTATTTAAAAAGTAATTATAACTTTTTAAATATTGATAAATATTTTATGATCTAGTTGTATCTGAATAAAGAAATCATATTAGTGTAAAATGAGAAATCTTTGTTGGTCACGATTCCAAAATATTGTGGCTAGAAAGTCTACATATAGGAGGTCTCTCATTGTTTATTGATCATCTCAACTAGTGAGTGAAATCCAGTTAGAAGGTGAAGTTTGGTCCTTGAAGCTTTGTGAAAGAGTGTATAGTTCAAAACTTGTACGAGTGACGCGGTTTTCTCTTGAGTATTTTTTTTTTGTTATTTTTTTTCACCAAAGTCTCATATCTGTGTACTATTTGGTATAGAAATATTTAAAGTGTTTAATTCCTCTGAGGTACTTGTTAATTGATAATAGATTGTTTTGCCTGTAATTTTTTTTTTCTAATCTTAGGGTTTTTTCATGTATATCTTTGAGTTGTGGGTGTTGATCTCTATTATTATTATTTTTACTGAATCTGTAAGATTGAAGGATTTGAGTGTTTACACTAACACAATCTTACACACATAGGGTTAATTCCTCGTCCAATCCCCACAAAAGAAGCCTTCCGCCAATTTTAAAGAAGAAATCTACAAGCTAGCCAGGGAGCTAGATAGCCTCATGAGCAACCTCTTCACTTAACCTGAAAGAATTTTGAAAAACTCTTTGGTTCCTTTCGAGCCAAAGACTCCAAGCATAGCACAAGATGATTTAATAATTAATCTTAAATTCGTATTGATTTGCACAAATATGGAACACTATCCAAAACATAGTCTACATTGATATGAGTGATGGAATTCTAGTCCTTTCTTAAGAAGCAAACCGATTTTAACAACGTACATCGTCCGTGTTTACGAAAACTTTTTTAAAAGTATTTTTTAAATAAACACTTCTAGCAAAATCACTTTTAAAAAAAGTTAATTCCTTTTAACTTTTTTTAAAAATTAAATTTTTGTTTTTCATTACAGTTTAGATAAAAGCAAATATTATCAAACATTTTTAAAAATATTTTTAAATGGCTATTGACAGAAATATGTAAATCAACGCCCTAAAAGATCAATTTTAATGAATGGATAATAAATTTGTAACACATGATCCAAAGCAATTAATCTATATTTCCATGCAACTTTTTTAGTCAAAGGAATGGCTTTATAAGAGTGCTACTATCTCTTACTATGACTTGATATATAATTAGCCAACCATATCCGACCTAACTACAACAAGCTAGACAACCTTCAGAAATGGAGAATTAATGCAATCTTGTGAAAAAACCTTCTAACCACCAAATTCTTAATTTCTCATGAAAATTAGAATCCTAGTCTAATTTTTGGGAAAATCTATCATCAGTACATCTAAGACCCAACAACAACATTAACTAACAACCTAACTGCCATTATTTAGAAGTTAGTTAATCATCTACTAGCTAGATCAGGAACCAATCTTCATCTCCAAGCAGAGGATGTAAACAACCTCTTGTTCATCCAACCAACATACAGAGCCCCATCTCTCTCTTCCAGTGTATAATTCTCAGAATAATCCTCCAACACCTTCTGCACAGACCCTTTAATCTTCGAACTCAATGGCCACGGCGTAAAACCCGCCATTAGAAACCTTGATTTCCACTTCCCCAGAAGCTCATGTCTTTCAACTCTCTCAGCTCCTTCACAAGCTATAATACTCACCACATCTCTAGCCAAGCAATTCTGTTCAACATTAATCCTCTCCTTACTATCTCTTGGCAACGACGCCACATCTACTGATTCAAACATAGCCGTGTAAAAACTAAGTGTTTCAATAAATCTCGGCAAGAACGCCGCAGTGTTAGTATTAGATTCTTGCTCTAACAATGTCAAAACTTTTGGTGACAAGCTCTTGACCAGTCTCAGCAACCGATCTCTGTGATTCTCTAGGCCTACGCTTTCGTCCGGCATGTGGTGCAACACGAAAGGAAAATTCACCGCAATTGCTTCTCTTGGTCGAATTCCAAGATTTCCCAGCTCGACGTCGGAACCACACATGGCGGCAGCATGGAATTCAAATGGAACTTTACACGAATCTGCAAGCTTCATTAGCCTCTGACCCACAATATGAAGGCCACCGCCACGAGCATAAGCGGATTGGTCGTCGTCCACGCCAGTGATTCTAATGTGTGGAGGGCCGCCTGGGCGAGTTGCAAGGTCTTGGATTAAAGGAATCCATTGGCTTCCTTGTGCAATTTGGAAGTCTATGATGTGGATTCTATTTTCTTGTTCTACTGCTTTCAAAATGGCGCCATTCGCTGTGGTGTATCCGAATTTGTAATACGGGCATACTTGGTATAAGACTTGCATGTAGGAGAGGAGTTTCGAACCTGCCGGTAGGTTACATTTGAGGGATTTGTAGATGCAATTTCCTGATGAATCCAATCTTGCAACAAGACCTTCTAATATGTAAGCACCTAATCTTTGAACTGGGTCTCCTGATACTGAAACTAGCTTCCTTAATTCAGCTATTAACAGGTCTGCCATGAGTAATTCATTATCTGAGATAGCTTCAGCACAGACTATCATCATCTCCTTCAAGTCCTTTCTTGAAATCACTTCCATTACGCGCTTCCAATTTGCGGACCAGAGGATTTGATCATCAGTTTCAGTTTCAGGGTCTGTGATCATCATCATGTTGGTATCAGATTCTTGAACGGTGCTGCTTCCATTAGGTGAGAAACTGAGAGTAGAAGGAGAAGTGTAGTTAAGTGGGTAAGTTGATACTTCCATAAGGCTACTGTCATCTTGAGAGGAAAGATAGTGATTCAAAGATTGGTATTTATTATGATGATGAGGTAAGTAATAGAAATCAGAGTCTTGAATTGGTTGGTAGTAGAGGGTAGTGGTGGAAGCTACTCCTGAAGAAGAACTTGATGATCCCTGTTTATGTGAAGCTTGCATTGATGAATAACCAATTGATTGGGTTAAACCGGGAACTGGGAAGCCAGTGTAACATTGGTTCTCCTTTAAGGTAGAGTTGCTACCAGAAGACAACTGAGATCTCATCTCCATTTAATCACAGATGATCAAGTGGTAAACTGTTAGTTGATAGAAGTATCACTTGTATTTTCCACAGCCACAGGTCTATTTCATGCTTATTTCATCAGCAATTCCATCAAGAAAATCTTTCTTGTTTGTCTTGCTCGGCTTGAATGAAGCGATTTATACATAGATTCTCTGCAAAGAAGGTTAGTTAAGAAAGATCAGTTTAAATAATGTCAAGTTATAAACCATAAATTTATAAATTATAGCTGATAAGTAGAGGCCTAAGCATGCATAACAAGTGAATATAGACATTAACACTTTCCTTGTGTGCATAATGACAAGTGGAATAAATTTATAATGAAAAATGATAAGTATACATTATTTCCGCATAACAAGTGAATATAGACATTAACACTTTCCTTGTGTGCATAATGACAAGTGGAATAAATTTATAATGAAAAATGATAAGTATACATTATTTCCTTGTAACGTATATTGGATGTCCTTGAATCATATATTGATGCATAACTCAAGAACATCTAATATACTTAATAGGTTGTGTTTTAAAAATGTATATGAATAGCACCCCTCTTGTATAAGAATAGGAAGAAAATACATAATTAATAAATGAGAGAAACAAGCAAACACATGTAAAAATATTTTAACAAATACCATATTAATGTGCCATTGAATCCAAAAGTTATGTAGTTGATAAATAGAAGTCTAACTTGCCTATCAAGCAAATATATATATTAATAACCACCCTAGACAAATAGAATAATTAGAGTCCAATAATATATCCATCACTATTCAGTACTGATTGAATAATATTGTTCTATATATGAGTATATATGTAAATTAATTAGTAGATATATATATTTAATAAAAAATTATTTTATATACGTTAGATGTCAACGTTATTTTTTTGATATTGACATTTAATATTTTTGTTGATGTTGACACTTAATACCTTTAAATATTTTAAAAATATACGTATATTATGTAATATCTCTACATATATGCGTATTCCTAATATGTTAAAAAAAAGACCTGATGCCAACGTTAAAAAATAACATTGTGCCGTATAACATTACTCTATTTAATATATATATATATATATATATATATATATATATATGCATCCCAGAGATTGTATATGTGATTGGCTACTATATATTAGTCAAACATTAATTATTGAAGGTCATGAATATTTAAGTCATTAATCTACCATCTTGCTTGCATGCCCGCCTCAGGAAGCAAAGTAGAAATGACGGTTTCTCAGTCTGATCAAGTTAACTTTATTCTCTTGTTTTTTTAAACAAAAATAAAAACGTTAGAATTCTATTATGGATCGAACCAGCAGAACAGAAATAGAGAAGGTAAATTTATAAGGAGGAAAATGAAGGTGAAGATCATGAAACAAAACAGTTGGGTGGTATATATAATAAATACAGTTGGATGCAGTACTGCAAAGGGCAACAATCTTTACACAGATGCAAAATAACTTTACTCTTTCATAAACACACTGTTCAAGAACTAAAGAAGTTTCTGGAGAACAGCTAATTATATATATATCATATTAACCACTTCACACCCATAAAATCTTCACAACACACCTGCCACCCATTGCAGCTTTTTTGGGATCATATTCCACCCAATATTTCATCTGAACCTTCACGAAATGTAATAGAAAAAAAAATAAAAACCACCAAAAAAGGCCTGCTTAAAATCTCTAAACTTCTGTTCTTAAATCGAAAAGAAAAAAGAAAAAAGAAAAAAAGAGCAGAAAAGATACTAAACCTGCAAAATAAGAAGGCATATTAAAACAAAAAATTCACCAGCTATCAACTGGGTTAATATAAAAAACCAAAATAAAATAAAAATGCTCCAAATTAACAGAAATCAGACCAAGAAAGAAAGAAAGAAAGAAAATAACATAGCATAAATATTTTTAAATATAAATATAGAGAGAGAGAGAGTGTGTTTATGTGTATGTGTGTGTTTGTGAATCCCAATCTCAGAATCTCAATCTCAGAAGACAAAGGGAATGTAATAACAAGAGATTTAAGGAAGAAGAACCAAAAAAACAAAAACCCAAGTTTTCAGAGACAGAGAAGTAGGTGCTGACATACCTAGGAGAGAGCTAGACCTCCTATTACTACGTATTCAGAGCCTATAGCTTCCAACGCTTTGACCCTGTAATTAACTTAGTTCTTCATCGTCTCCTTTCATAGTATATAGGCAGTAGTAATAGTAATACTAGTAGGGTTGACATAGAAGCTTCATGGCCCTAGTCTCACCATCTTCCCTAATTAATAAGGGTTTAAACTACCACTTCTACCCCCCTAAGATCCCGTACAAGATTCCCCCTCTTCCACTGTTGGGGCTCGTGTTAATTAATTTATTCATTAATGATTTTTTGGTCAAAAATATTCCTTGTCTAATAAAAAAAATAACCACCTGATTTATATTAACTTAGTTGATTTTAATTTTAATTTTTTGAATAATTTCAAAAAATACTTACTAAAAATGAGTGATACATAATAAGTAAGTATAAACTGTTTTTGATAAATATATTTAGAATTAGCTTTTTTTTTTTTACTCTCCCGTTTCTCAAATCAAATACATTAAATATTTATTTCTTATTTTTAACTTTATTTTTTAAGGATTTAATTAACCATTGAAAATATTTTTTTAAGTGATTAAAATACATGTAGTTGTTTGATTTTACATTTTAAAAAGTTCTTAATCAAACACAAAGTTGTAACTTTTTAAAACAATTTTCTTTCTTACCAACTTAACCATGTACAAAGCAAATTTATGTAGATGTCCATGTATTTGAAAAAAAAAAATTAATTGAGTTGAATCAATGGTAAGAAAAAAAAACCTTAAAATTTTATTAAAAAATAAATAATTTTATTGTCCTCACATATTAAAAATAGTCAAAAAGGGTCCAACTACTTTTAAATCTAATATATATACATATATATAAAAAACATTTGTAAATTAATAATGAAGTGAGGATGAATCTAAGGTTGTATTTAGTATCCTAATTTAAATTCAGTTTTATGTATTGAAAAACAAAAATTTACAAAAAACTCATTTGGTATGATAGGATTTAAAAAAAGAAAATTAGAAAAAAAAATAAAAAAATGACTTATTTTAAAAAACATACAAATACTATTTTTTGAGTTTTTTTTTATACCTAATAAAGCTCACATTAGCTTTTCTCGCTTGATTTATATGAAAACTTGAACAAATTAAATAAAATTTTCTTATTTTTAAATGTTAAAAATAATGTTTAAATATGATACTTATACACAAATTTAAAAACTATAAATTAACTATTAAATTTAAATTTGAGATCATTCAAAAATTAATTTTTAAGTTGGATGCCAAACGCAGCTTAGTAAATGGAGGCCAAATTTGTAAAGTAATGAAGTAACCGTACGTCTAACTGTCGCCGGCTGTGCATCGAAACAAAGTAATTTTTATTTATATTAGTAGCAAAGAGCCAAAGACATTTTGGATAGAGTAGGGGCAAATGTGTCATGTGGATGGAAAAGAAAACGTACGTGTTGTTTATTAATTAACTCGGGACGTGTAACGAGAGGCGTTGAAGCTATCGCTTCGAGTCGTTGGACCACGAGCAGGCAACGCAACGCGAGCGAGTCCCCCCAAGCACGTGTGACGTTGCGTCCTAGCCTTGCGTCACCATTACTCTGCTTTTTACGCGGGCAAGTGTCAACACCACCGAGTGCGCGCGCCTTTTCTTTTTCTCTCAATCTAAATAAAGATCCAGATAGACCTTGACTGTTGAATTGACCATACTACCCCACATCGCTTTTTTTAAAAAAAAATTAAAAATAATAATTAAAAAAAAAAATAGTGCAAATGTGTTCCTAATAGGAGTGAAATGTTAGGGAAGTAAGAAGTAGATAAAGATTCAAGTAGGAAGGTGTAAGGTGGCACTATCGCCCATCCTCACGCATACTCATGGGAAACTGGGGTTGATGTTTATAAAGAGGTTGGTATCATGGGAAGCGAGCGCTGCTGCGTTGTGTCACACGCCACCAACAAAAAATACAGTTTTATTGCACTTTTTTTCACCATATCAAGGCAAATTTGGATTGTTAATGTGACAAGTAGTAGTATTAATATATAGTAGCCGACATTTGAATCTTTGATTACTGTTTAGCATCCATTACTTTCTTTTTGAATCTGCCTAAGTTATCCATTTGATTCCCATATAAACTATAAGTTTGTTAAATTACCAAAGAATATAAATAGTATCAAATGCGTTAAGTTCATGATTTAAAAAGTAAAATATAATTTAAAAAATAATATTTTATTTTATTTTTAAATAATTTGTTTTTTTGATAAATTTTAAAAAACTGTTTTGAATTTCAACGAATTAAATGTATTTTTAAAATTTAAAATACAAAAAACTGTATATAAATTTTAAACCAAATACAGCGTTACTGTATCCAAAATCCCGAGCTCATGGCTTAGTTGATTCGCCTCGTAATTGAGAAAAAAAAAAAAAAAAAAAAGGCAGGCGAAACCAGCATCAGAAGGAACACGTGGCGAGCATTTGATTGGCTTGATGGAAGCAGCTGCAATTGCGTTGTGTCACATGCTGAAACTGCAAGTGCAAGTCAAATTTCACAAGTTGTGGGCATTGGTGGAAGCAAAGGTTTGTATTAGCTAGAGAAGAAGAAAGCATGTATTTAATTAATTATTTATTTTATCAAAGCTCATGCATTTAATTAAAACACAATTACATTTTTTGTGTTTTCTTCGTAAGATCATAATGATTTTTTTTTTTTAAGAATACATCTTGCCAACAACTTTATAAATTATTTCATAGGACAAACAACCGAGAATAAATGACGACTTGTCATAGACACAAAATAGGTACATATCCCTTTATAAAATAACTGTTTTTTTTTCTTTTTCTTTATTTTTAAAGAAGGTTTTGGGGCGACCCATTTTCATTTTTTATTTTTAAAAAAAAAAATTATAATAAAAGAAATTCTTTATTATTATTATTATTATTAGTTTTTAGATACTCGGAAGGTATCCTCCTTCTTTTTAAATAAGACTAATCCTTCAGGACTTAGACATGATAGAGACGTTTGGGCTGACTGTTTGGACAGATAAATGGAATGAAAGAAACTCTTATATCTACATAAAAAGTTATTTTTCATAGAGGAGTTTGATCAAGTGAAGATCTTGAATCATGTGGGATATTTGATTTGTAACATAGAGGATTGTATAGTTACTCAAACTTTGAGTATGATTGGATTGAAATGTTCTCTCTTGTAAAAGAAGAAGAAAAAATTGCTTATCTTAAAAAATCAAGATGGGCATTGGAAATTTAATTTCAGAAAATAATTAAATTGTGAAACTATTTTCTTTATGCTGTTATTTGTAAAGAAATGTGCTTTCAAAAGATGGTATTGCTGTTGAAGATTTTTTAGCCAACCATACTAGGTGTCTAATAAGAGTGTTAGAATTTTATAAATTATGAGCAGATAAAAATCTTGCCAATTTCTTATTTTTATTTATTTTTATAAGAAATTAATGATATATTTTATTAATAACTGATCTAGACTCCTTTTGTCATAACTCAATTTCTGTCTTAATACAATGGCTTGAATTATGACAATAATGATTTGACCTCCCTTGAAAAAGCAAGTAGGACCTATACATTTAAAAAAAGAAAAAGAAAAGCAATATGGTGTTAAATCAATAATTAATTCATCTTTTTAAAAAATAAGTCATAATTATAATGACCTTTAAAGCATCTTTCCCTTTGCTTATGTTTTTATGCTTGTGTATTGCTAGTGATGTCATTCATGAGAGTCATACTTATGTTATTTATAATCTTTTTAAAAGACTATTAGCCTACTACTTTATGAGAGGAATGAGCATATGGGACTAACATGAACTTCACATGTCTTCCACTGTCCTCTTTCTAGTTATGTCATCTAAATTACTAATAAAAAAAGGGAGATCTCCTTAATCAAAGAAGTGATTTTCCTTTTCCAAAATCTTGTCTTGTAACCTACCCAATATCTCACTTTCTTACACTATATAACACTGTTAATCTTGCCAAGATTTTGTGCTTCTTTATTAGCATAATAATGTTTATCCAATTCATGAGAAATATGGTGGAGCATATTTTTGAAAAATCTTGTCACCATATTTGTCTTGGACCATCTCATCATAAAGGTGATCAACTCCAATATTTTTTTTTTTGGTTTCTACAAAGTATTCTCACACTGTTCGGATATGAGACTAATTCTCATTCGAAGCGAAAACAAAATGGTAGACCTCTTCTAACAATAACGTCTCTAAAAATCGAACCCTGAAACTTTTATACAGAAATAACCTTGGGATTCAACCCGCTTTCACTGAGCCATTCACTTGTGATCAATTCCACTTTCACGCCAAATTATTTAAGCATGACTCGCCAAAAAAAAAAAATTCTATTAATTGGGTCTGCAATTAATTGCATGTTCTGCACATGATATACATTGCATGTTCTTACAGATTTCTTCTGCAAAACCCCTTTACCAAACACAAAAAAAAGATGCCCTTAAAACAGACCCAACATTGCTGCACTTCCTTTCCTAGCTAACTGGAAAATGGACCCATAAGATGTTAAGAATGATAAGAAAAGCACATAGCAAAACAGAACTAGAAAACAGTGATTCAAATTCATAGTACAGGGCAAGATTGACATTGACGAGAATGGGAAGCCTCTTTGATACATGAATTGGAACAAAACAATTCTATCTTCCCATTAATGAAACTAACAAAACTACAAGCTCTTGGACTTGCTTAGTAAAACATGATACTACCTACCCCTTCTATGAACTTTATTTCTACAGCAATTTCTTTTTCTTTTGTATGTATCTAAATGACTTTCTGCCACCAAAGCACACTATATATATATATATATATATATATATAACATTCTCTTCTAAGGTCCAAAGACCTTCTTCCTTGCTTGTGTGAGTAAAATTGAAAATGGAAAACAATAAAAGGGGAAAAAAATCTGTTTGTTACATATAGCTTGGCTTTGTGTATCATTCGTCTTCGCACCTTCCTTCACCCCAACAAGGGAGAGACACTTTTTGAAAATCTTCATTTCGTATTATCTCGTTGTGAGCTTGATCGGTAGATTACGAGCAAGTTGGACAAGATTAAAGTGAAGAGAGAACAAGATGGTGTATGGAATCGGTAAACAAGAAGTCTACCTATATAATTCTTTGTTTCTTAACCTATATTACTGTGGAGATGCTGCTCGCCACCGGAGACGCAAATGGGCTTTCGGGGAGATTATTTCCTTGGCTGTGGCAAAACATCAGAATATCAAGACATATTTCATATGGTTTTTGGGGAGATTAATTCCTCGTACCATGCAATTGAAATTTCGTAAAAGACTCAAGCTTAATTACCTATCTTGGTCACTATAATTGGTGCTTGAATGCCTAGTTCTGTTGTCACTTGTGGGAGCGGAGTTTATAACATCCATCAAATAATTGAAACGGTCCATAGAAGGGAGCTTGTTGTGACCTGTTTAAAAGAAGAAAAATCAAGACGAGCTCAAAGAAACAATTAATGGGGTGCCATGAAAAGGATTGATTCCAAACCTTCTGATAGTTTGAACTCGTCCATTGAGTAGCCAAAATAAGGCTGCTGTGCCAGTGGTTTGGTTGCTAATTGTAACTCGAACAGACGCATTCTCTCAAATTCGGTATCTTGTTCTTGTTCTTCTATAAGTGACTTCCTGATTAGTCTCGGGTTATCACAGCCTCTGATCACTGAAATAGAAGAAATATCAGATGCAGAAGAGAAAAATGAATAACTGAACATAGGAGAAACAAGGTTAAGACCTCTTCGTCCTAATCCAAAAGCATCCAATGTGTGTGTGTGCACACGTACGTGTTTATATATATATGTCATTCTTGATTTGTACTCACTTGTGTGAAAATCCGGTTCCATGTCTAAATTAGAAGGGTAATACACTAGAGGTTCAGTGTTCTCAGTATGCTTCCTGCAATAGGAGAAAATTCAGAAAAATAACTCAATGACATGAGAAAAGAAAGAAAATGGGAAAAGTGAAACAAGTTCAATGCCCCAATACATTTGAATTAAAGTTCCAGCTTCCAAATAGAAATGGAAGACAATCAAATAGTAATCAAAGACATTAAATTGATTTATATTGTTGTTCAATGGATGTGACCTATCAATAACAAGTCTTGATTTTTCCTTGTAGGGTTTCACCAAAACACGAGCGCCACACACAAAATGAGGATTCCCCTTGCCTAGAATAATCTTTACGGTCTCCGGATAGACGAAAGTCACAAATCCAAACATTCTTTTCTGCTGGCATGGGATTCTTACATCTTGAACAGGCCCAAAACTCCTAAAATCCAAAAAGAAAATCACACATAAGTTTAAAAGAAAATCTCAATGGCATTGAGATATCAAATTCAAAGATCCAACAACTTCGACAAAATGTTCTTGAGATCTCTCATTACTTGAAATAGTTAGAGACATCGTCCTCAGTAAAAGTGCTCTCAGCCGGGAAAGTCAAATAAATTTGTCGGGAACCAGCAATGCTTCCACTATTTTCATTCCTTTCAGCCCGATACTCCATATGACCAGGAGCATCTTCAGCCAATACTACTGCATGCTGCCCATGAGGTCTGCAACTTTGATAACAAAAATATGTTTCAGAGCTTATTAAAAAAAAAAAAAACAGACTTCCAGAGAACAAAGCATGAAGGATCAATTTTGCACCTGTCAATAAGCCGAATGCTGTTCTTCAACCGAGCAAGAAGCTTCGTCAAACTATAACCAGCTTTTCCATGTCTCTGGCTCTCTGTTAGGTACCCTTCAGCCTGGAGAGTTTTCCCATACTTCTCCTGATACAACAATGGCAGAGACGCAATTGAAACCGGGAACCCTCTTCGTGATCTCAGGAGCTCTGTGAGCTCCATTTCTAGCTTCTCAAGCGATCCAGATGAAAGCCCCTGGTCTTCTCTAACCAAGTCATTCGAATTTTGACTAAATATTGAAGAGAAACTATCAGGTTGGAGCTGGCCATGGAAGTAACGGCAATTGTCCCCGTGTTTGCAAAATCCCTTGTAAAAGTAATGACAAGCCTTAACAGGAAACTCGGGCAAACTAGGACATCTTCGGCTAGTTCTAGGACCAAGACTGCCCAAACCAAGATCCGGGTAGTAGTAATTACTCAAAAAATCTGGTCCCATGGGATTACGAGGTTCCAATTGATCCTCCAGGCTCAAGAACTGAGCTTGGTTGTGGAGTCGGTAATCATCGGAGATTGACTCAGAGTAAACCGGTGGAAGGAAATCCATGTTATGGATTAATTGCTGATCAGTTGCAGCACATGAGTCCCAATATGGAGCGGAAGCCCCGACATGGAATGTTGCTGGAGATGAGAATGGCTGAGATGAAACAGTAGAAAATGGAGTATATTGGAGGGGGACATCTGAAATTGGGACTGGTTTCATGGTGGTAGGCTGAACTGGTGGTGATACCATTGATTTGTTGATGAATCTGAGCTTGGCCTTTGCTTTTTCGATAAAGGAGTGGATCAAATTATCAGGGCCAAAGGCCAAACGAATCATCTCCCTTTCGCTATGGTCTTGTAGGAGAAGAAACCCAATAATCTTTGATACATTTTCAGGCTCAAGTTCCTGAATTCTGTTGAAGACAACCCTTGTAGATTCTGAAAAATCCATGTTGCATCTATATCTGCAGTTTTATGTATGAAATTAAGATAATTACTAGACCAAACATTGAATGCCTTTCATTACAAAACAATAATTAGAAATATAATTTTATGAACATAAAAGAGTCCAGGCTGAGATAATCCAAGAATTAATAGAAAAACATCTTCTAAATTCTATTAAAGACATGTATATAAAACAGATTTGATAACGTGAACCTAGATTTGGTAGTCTTTTTTTTTTATCCCTTTTTCCCAACTCTCTATTTATTTTTGAAAATTCACCTCATATACACAACCTTGGTACTTACCCAAAAAGAGAGCAAAAACCAATTTGAATATATAGCTCAAAATCAAAGATAAAATAGCATTTAAGCTGAAAATTAAACCCTAGATATAATTGATAGCATCACTGATTTTAAAACAATATCACCACCAAAACAGTCATTTGCTTCCTTCTTCGGAATCTAAACAAAACCTATAACATATTGTTCTTCAAAAATTTAAATTGAGGAAAATAAAAATAAAAATGAAAGAACAGAATAAAACCAATAAAAAAAACTATATATTAAAAAAAGAAAAAAAGGCAAATCATTCATATTATTTTCCATCTCAAATGCATGGAAGAGGGAAGAAGAAGAAGAAGAGGCAACATTGTACAGCCATTTGTTGAAAAACCATGTACAAAAACCAAACTTTCAGGCAAAAATTAAGTAATTAGAGGTTGAAAATGAACATTCCAACCATTTGAAGGCAAACCCATGTCAAGAAAAGAACCCATTTTCCCTCTTTCTCTAAAGAGCTTAAATTTCAAAAAAATAAAAATAAAAATAAAAATCAATTGTATTTGAAGCTATTAGCCAAGACCCATGTACAAAAAGTTCGTGTTAAGATAAATTCAAAGGTCTTTTGAGCACTCACTCATGCTTGGTATTTCTGAACAACATTTGAAAACAAACCCATATCCAGAAACTGATAATTTAAACAATTTGAGCACCAAAGAAGAAGACAGGAGAAGAAGAAGAAAAGTAAGATTTTTACCCATTTAAGCAATATATAGATAGATCTAACGTACCCCGCAAATCTTTACAGCTCTCTTATGAAACAACAAAGTGAAGAAATGAACCAATCCAAAGCCTCACAAACTCCATGATTGCTTTCCTCCTCTCTTTCTCTCTTTTGTCTTACACCTTCAAATTCTCTCCTTAAAAAAAGACATCACCTTTAAAGGCAAAATGACAGAGTGGATAACTACACAAAGGCGCCCTGTCTTCAGTTTAAAACGACACACACGCACCCTCATATATACATATATATATATTATATTTGCCTACTCTCTCACTGTAAAAGCTCATTTAATATTAAAATTACAGGTCAACTTATTTTTACATGAATTACGGGAATTTAAGATGATCCTATATTTTCGAATTAAAAAAAATAAATTCTTTACTTACATAGTGACTGAAACACCCTTTACAATTCTCCTTGATAAGATAATTTTATTGAATAAAAAAAAAACTAATTTAATGATAATAAAGGAAACTATTCAAATAGATTGGTTTAGGCTGTGTTTGATATGTGATTCAAAAATATGAATACATTTAAAAGTTGTATATAAAAAACTATATTTGAGTTTTATACCAAACGTATTTTAATTATTTGATTGAATATGTTCGGAATAAAATGAATTAACACTATACATCCATCTCTCCTGATCTTATCAAGAAAAAGTTATAACGAGTAGACTAAAAGCTTATAAATCAAGGGTCCCACTCCATGTCTATGATTTCATATCAAATTATTTGTACAGGAAAATCTTATATATCATTGTTAATACAGAAATTAAGTTCTATTATGAACTTACATTCATTTTTTTTTTTTCTAGCACTTTTCCTGTGTTATTATTATGGGTGTATAATAAATCAACAACAAAAAAAAAAAGGTTTTAATTTCTTGGGTAATTCCGGAAATGGGTTTTTGGAATTGAAGTAAATGGCTGACCGGTTCATCAGGCAGAAATAAAGGCAGGGGAAGTGCCTGAGAAAACAATCCAATTTAATTAGATCCGATTCTATATATGGTGCCTCCAAGACTCTTTGGATCTCCATTTGAACCGGGCCTTTCAGTTAAAGATTAGCAGCCCCTTGCAAACAAGGAGTTGGTATGGGGGGTGTGAACACAACTCAGGGAATGGAAGTACCAAGGTTCGGATCTTGTTGCCACCAGTATTTTTCCTAATTTTCAATGAATCGGTGAGGGGATTAGTCGGGCTTTGTCCCAAGCCCAAAGGGTCTGGATGTCCCTCGGGTGGATACGTTGGGGACTACTGTATCTACTTTAAAAAAAAAAAAAAAAATTGTAGCCCTCCACATGATTTAAAAATCTAAATTAATATTTTCACTTGTGAAATAATTAAAATGGAATTCTTCTTCTCCTGGTATGGGTTTTTCGACACTCGGTAGGTGTCTTCCTTCTCTTTAGAACGAGACTAATCATTCTGAATTTAAGAATTTACAGGAACAATGATACCTCTTCCAATAGGGATGAACGAGGGCAAGCTTGAACTCGTGATGAGTCCATAATCCTATGAATGTAAATCATATATTTTTATCGTGTTTCTAATTGTATTTTTGTAGGATTACTCGTAAATTTGGAATGATAATTGCACGTCATAAAAGCCAACATGTGATTTGATCAAGATATTCTAAGCATCAACACAAATATTTGGAAACCCTTTTGGTGTGGTATATATTTCTAACTCTATTCCTTCGTGTGCTTTAGGCCTCGTTTGGTTCATAATCCAAATATAATTTTTTGCATCCAAAAATTTAAAAATATTAAAAACTTATTTGGTTCAAAAGATTTCGAAAATAATTTTTTACTTTTTATTTTGAAAACAAGTTATTTTCAAAAAATAATAAAAAATTATTTTTTAAGTTTTTTCTTTTTAAATTGTATTCTTGATATCTATTTTTACGAAGCAATAATGCCATTATAATCCATACCTTTTTCTTTTGTATATCTTCTATTCTTTGTTCACTTAATTCACCTAAGTGGAAATTGGAATGAATTAGATAGCACATTAAAGTAAAATCACAATGGAAATTAAACATATTAACAAAGATAAAAGAATCTTGAGAAGAGGGTTGATAAAGAAAAAGAGATTAGAGATTTTGTTTGTTATTGTATGAAAAATAAAAACCTTACAATTCTCCTTTTTTTATTTTTTGACTATTGATAAGAGATCGTATTAAATTAGGCACCCTAATTGAAACAAACAGTGTAGACGCTTGCCCCCCACTTAATTGAAGGGAGATAAAAATATGGGACGGTTATTTTTTTTTAGAAGAAACAACTTCTTAAATCCCTACAAACATATCCGCCGTAGGGAGCTGTTCCTCCCGGGAGGTATCCGGGCTCCTGGGGCTTGAGACAAAGCTCAACTAATTCCTCCACCTCTAGATGAGAGATAGAAATAACTGACAGGATGAGATTTCGAACTTAAAACCTGACACATTCCAAACTCATACCCCAACCACCAGACCAATGTCTCATTGGCAAAAAAAAAAATCCTACAATTTGAGACATTCATATTTGCACATTATTGTATAATTTATATGTATCATTGAAATTAAATACTTAATAAACCCCTCTATTATCCATTGATACATTGACTTACTTTTAAGTATATCTCTTATGGTTTTAAATTCATTTTTAAGAAAATCTTGGCTTGCTCAAATTTGACATTAAAAAAACAACAAATTTTTTATATTTTAATTCAGTAAAAGAAATAGTTAAAATGAAGACTTAGCCCTTGATAAAGTAGAGGAAAAGATGTGAATTCATATAGCCGACGTAGGTAACTAAAAAAGATTTAATTGAGTTGATTAATTATTTTTTTAAAATGAGTAATTCTATATGCAACCATCACAAACATTATCTGTAGCCACTTGTTACGCTTAATTGTTAAAAATTTATACAGCATATTAGTAAGAATTACCACTAAAAAGCTAATATTAAACAAAAGTATTCTCAATAATACAGGAATGAACTCATAATTTCTGTTTAGAAAGAGTGTCTCCGTAGAGGAAGAGGACAACAACTACACGGACGCGTTCAATTTTCTCTTGTCTTCTCAGCTAACCAGTAAACGATCCGAGGAAGGAAGATGGGGGAATTAGGGTCTAGGGTTTAGACACGCTCTTCTCTTCTCTTCTCTTGATGCATTAGGGAAGAAGAAGGATCTCTGGAATTTCTCAAACAACGTTCAATAATTCGATCCGGTAGAGATGTACCAGTGGAGAAAATTCGAGTTTTTTGAAGAGAAATCGGCCGGAAAAAGCTCGATTCCCGAAGAAGTGACAGGAAAGATCGAGTGTTGTTCGAGCGGAAGAGGCAAGATCGTCGTTGGTTGCGACGACGGCAAAGTGCATTTGCTCGATCGCGGCTTTAAATTCCTCTATGGATTCCAAGTTCACGCCTCTTCTGTTCTGTTTCTCCAGCAGCTCAAGGTAAAATTTGAGTCTTTGTGGGTATTATTGAGGTTCTTAAATTTTGGTGCAAGAAGAAATATGTGAAATTTCTACGACGAACATAATTTTTGCCCAAAAAGAAAAATATGAACTTGATTAGATGAACCATGTAACATAACTTTTGCTAAAGATATGAACTTTTGATTAGAGCATTTGCCCTAATAATTTTGGTAAGGAAACAACTGGTTTGATGTGAAGTTGTGGATTATAGTATAGGGCAAATGTTGATTTTTTGCAAATTATTTGTGCTTGTTAGAGTGAAGAAAGAATTTGAACCAAAAATAAAGAAGAATTTTAGCTTTACAAGACCGTATATTGCATTGAAGAAAGGCAATTTTGTTGATGATAAGTTATTCCATGACCATTACTAATCTTGATCCAATGGTTAAGTCGTTAGTCTTTGTTTTATATGGCTAGCTCATGTAAGTACGAATTTTGAAACTTTATTATCCCCGAAACTGTTATCCCTATGCTCTTGCAAATAAATCTCAATGTCTAAACTTAAAAGCGTTTTCAGTTTTTCCACTAGTTTATGTTAACATTAAAAAAAGGAATTAGTTTAGTATCTCGCTAAATGCCGTTATCTCTTTCTAGGTAGTCTATTCTATGGCGGCACATTTTTGTGCTGTGGTTATTCTTTAGAGATTGGCTACAATTCATTGTAATATAGGGTTATATAGCTTTGGGTTTAATTAGATTAAAGTGCTTGCTTAATCTTATGATTGGGCTGCAACTTAATCATGTTCTTATTGTTTTACTGTCAGCAACGCAACTTCTTAGTAACTATTGGAGAAGATGAACAAACACCTCCTCAGCTATCGCCAATCTGCCTGAAAGTTTTTGACCTAGACAAGATGCAGCCGGAGGGTTCAAGCTCAACAGGTGCTGTTTGTATCCAAACACTGCAGATATTCACCAATAAGTTCCCTCAAGCTAAGGTTCTGTACATATCCTTGTTTACACCTGTCTGCATCTCTTATCTAATTATAAATGCAGAGTTGCATTAATGCACCCTTAATGTTGTAATTACCCTTTTGATATCTTAATTTTACTGTACCTAAACCTAATAAAAACCTGATTTTATGCAGATCACTTCTTTATTAGTCCTTGAAGAAGCTCCACCAATATTGCTCATCTCTATTGGTTTAGACAATGGTGGTATTTACTGCATTAAGGGGGACATTGCACGTGAGCGTATCACTCGTTTCAGGCTTCAAGTAGAGAATGTTTCGGAGAAAAGCCGTGCTTCTATTACAGGTCTAGGTTTTCGAGTTGATGGCCGGGCCCTTCAACTCTTTGCAGTGACTCCAACTTCAGTGAGCTTGTTCAATTTGCAGGATCAACCACCACGAAGGCATACCCTAGATCAGATTGGATGCGATATCAATAGTGTTGTGATGAGTGATCGATTGGTCTGTTGTTTGAGTTGCATTTGTAGATTGTTCTCTTACTTTATTATGTTCTAAAAGTGACATCATGTAAGTACTATGCAATTGACAGTTCTGTCCTTGTCAACTTATCAGCAGCTGATTATCGGGAGGCCAGAGGCAGTATACTTCTATGAAGTTGATGGGCGTGGTCCGTGCTGGGCTTTTGAGGGAGAGAAGAAATTTCTTGGGTGGTTCAGGGGGTACCTGTTATGTGTGATTGCAGATCAAAGAAATGCCAAGAATACTTTTAACATTTATGATCTGAAGAATAAATTAATTGCACACAGTATAGTTGTTAAAGAGGTTTCTCACATGCTTTGTGAATGGGGTAATATAATTCTTATAATGAGTGACAAAACTGCTTTGTGCATAGGGGAGAAGGACATGGAAAGCAAGTTGGATATGCTTTTTAAAAAGAATCTATATACTGTTGCTATCAATCTTGTGCAAACTCAGCAAGCTGATGCCGCAGCTACTGCTGAAGTGTTAAGGAAATATGGAGACCATTTGTATGGGAAACAAGACTATGATGAGGCAATGGCTCAATATATCCACACCATCGGTCACCTTGAGCCTTCTTATGTTATACAGAAGTTTCTAGATGCTCAACGCATATATAATCTTACCAATTACTTGGAAAAGCTGCACGAGAAGGGTTTAGCTTCTAAAGATCATACAACTCTTCTTTTGAACTGCTACACAAAATTGAAAGATTTTGAAAAGCTAAATGTGTTCATACAAAGCGAAGATGGCATTGGTGAGCATAAGTTTGATGTGGAAACAGCAATTAGAGTCTGCCGTGCAGCAGGATATCATGAACAAGCAATGTATGTTGCTAAGAAGGCTGGGAGACACGAGTGGTACTTAAAGATCTTGCTTGAAGACCTTGCTAGGTACCAGGAAGCACTGCAATATATTTCAAGTCTAGAACCAAGTCAAGCTGGGGTCACTGTGAAAGAGTATGGTAAAATTCTTATTGAGCATAAGCCAATTGAGACGATTGAAATACTCTTGCGTCTTTGTACTGAAGAAGGAGAATCATCCAAAAGAGGGACTACAAATGGTACCTACATATCTATGCTGCCTTCTCCCGTTGATTTCCTCAACATCTTCGTGCATCATCCTGAATCCCTGATGGATTTTCTTGAAAAATACACCAGCAAGGTGAAGGACTCGCCAGCTCAAGTAGAGATTCACAATACACTCTTAGAGCTTTACCTGTCAATTGACTTGAACTTCCCGTCAATTTCACTAGATAACACTGGAGAAGAACTTGACTTCAGATCAATTAGCTTAGAGTCCAAGAGAAAAATGATTGAGGAGGGAAATTGGGCAGATAAAGAAAGGGATCGGTTGGTCAGACGTGAAAAGGGACTTCGCTTGCTGAAGACTGCCTGGCCATCTGATGTGGAACAGCCATTGTACGATGTGGATCTTGCTATCATTCTTTGTGAGATGAATGCATTTAAGGAGGGCTTGTTATTTTTGTATGAAAAGTTGAAGCTTTACAAAGAAGTGATTGCTTGCTATATGCAAGCCCATGACCATGAGGGATTGATTGCATGCTGTAAGAAGCTGGGCGTATCAAGTACGGGAGGGGACCCGTCACTTTGGTGGGATGTTCTAAAGTACTTTGGTGAGCTTGGAGAAGATTGCTCCAAAGAAGTAAAGGAAGTATTGACTTTTATTGAACGGGATGACATTTTACCACCTATAATTGTTCTTCAGACCCTGTCCAGGAATCCATGTCTCTCTCTTTCTGTTGTCAAGGATTATATTGCTCGAAAACTTGAACAAGAATCAAAGCTGATTGAAGAAGACCATCGATCTATTGAGAAATACGAGGTCAGTGTTTTAAATTTTTCCTTCTAGTATTAGCCTGTCTTGCTTGCTTATAATATTTCTCATGGGAGTCTTCTTTGTTAAATTCATTGCCTTATTACTAGGGTTAGAGTTCATGAAGTCATTACTATAAAGAACAAGGCACAAGTAATCCCTGCTCAATTATGTACCCAATGTTCTCATCTCTTAAATATTTTTAGTCCCTGCTAATTGTGTAGTATCATATCGTCAAATTTGTGAACCGATCATCAATCTCTTATCATGCAGCAAGATACCCTGACTATGAGGAAAGAAATTCAGGATCTTAGGACAAACGCGAGGATTTTTCAGCTAAGCAAGTGCACTGCTTGCACGTTCACTCTGGATCTTCCTGCTGTGCACTTTATGTGCATGCACTCATTTCACCAGCGATGCCTAGGTGACAATGAAAAAGAATGCCCCGAATGTGCTCCCGAGTACAGATCTGTTTTGGAGATGAAAAGAAGCCTAGAGCAGAATGCTAAAGACCATGACCGGTTCTTTCAGCAAGTGAAGAGTTCAAAAGATGGGTTTTCTGTGATTGCTGAGTACTTTGGAAAGGGGATTGTTAGTAAAACAACTACTACTGGCTTAGAGAATGGCCAAAGATCAGGCAATGCTCGTTCCAGCAGTGGCTTTTGAGTTTGGTTGTTGACATGTTGTTTAATTCTTGTTCTCAGTCACCACTTTAATTATTCATCGATGTCATTGTGGAAATTGGTGGTTAACTTCATTTGTGCATTCCATTCCCAGCATAATCTCTGGTTTGGTCCAGCTAACCAGACCACATTGTGATCGAAAAACCTAAATGTGCATGGAGGAAAGGACATTTGGGTAGGTTTTAAAGTAAACCAATGGTTGAGAATACATATCTGAGATTTGCTGTATGATTTGCCAGGTTTTAGGGTTTGTGAAAAATATTGTTCTTTGTGCTTCCATGCAATTTGAGATTGGACAGGTTTGCAGGTTTGAAGATATTGCCATCTGTTTTACATTTGAATTATACAACCATTTTTTTCATCATATGTATAACCCCTTGGAATCTTTTCTTGTGGTATTTTCAAATGTAGTCAAAACACAAAGAATGGGTCGGCATCAAATTTGTGTGAAATGGTGTGTTTATATTTCGCACTAATAAATAACATCTCTTATAACATTTTTATTATAGATTTTTTTTAGTGGAAACAAGACCTGATTGCGCGCCCTGGACTTCTACAATCCCTACCCATGGGGTATTAAATCCCTTTGGGACCTATTAATCTTTACATCAACGTGTTGACTTGACAATCGGTGGCTGTACGAACTATTGCATGAATCGTCCGAGTCCACCGGTACTTTTGTTTTTTGTTAGTACTTTCATTTCTTGCACAGACTCGAACATTTAATCCTTTGATTGTCCCTCAATCTGTCGACCACCTTGGCCATTTTTTTTTTTCCATTTTTATTATAGAATAGAGATTCTAAATTCATCATAGGGTTATTATTTAATTGTATTATTCCCCGAGTCTCTCGGACAGTGTTGCACCACCATTTTCTGTTACTTTCTTGTTTCTCACTGTTAACAAAGTGAACTTTGCCCTCTGATTCATACAACAATTCTAAAGGATCTTGTTCAATCGAAAGGTACTTGAAATGCTTTTTCATCTTGTTCTTTCAAGTTTGGTTTCTTCATGATTAGGTACAAAAGACTATCACTCTGATTCCTGGGAATTTGAAATGAAGTTTTGTTTTCCCCATGTAATATATATATATATATGAAAATTTTCAGAACTCATGGAACTATACTTTGTAGAATATCACTAACTAGTGGATTTCTTTTGGGTTGCAGATATTTGGGTTACTTTGAGTTGTGATCAAAATTCCTAAATGAATATCTTTATATAAATATATTATATGCTACTTGTAGTTTCTCAAACTAAAATTTTCAGTAATTCTAAGCACAGTGACTTTGGCATTCAGTGCAGTGCAAGCATGTGTAATAATATACTGTTGTGCTTGGAACTGATATGTATATGGTTTGTAGTATTTATTTGACTTAATTTTGAAAGCCATCTCAAGCTGCAAGTATGTTTGTTTATATGCATGTATCTATTATTAGTTTGTATTGAAACTAAAATACTTTGTGAATGTCCTTTGCTTCAGTGCAAGTGTCAGAATAGTAAAAGGGTAGTTTGTGATTTCAAGATAATGTAACTTTGTACACATTAACTTTCTCAATTAAAACATACACCTTTTTTTTTTTTTTACCAATATCATCAGTAAATATATTATATTGTGGAGCTAGAATGTAACTTGTCTTTTCAGTCTATTCTTTACCATTGTTGTCCCTTTCACAAACATGACGCAGAGTGCATGATTGAAGGCTCTTTAGATATAGTTACATAGAAAAAGCTTCTCACAGCTTCTATTTCTTTTTTTTTTTAAAATAGTATAAAAGAGCTTATGTTCTATCACCTTTAATTATGTTGAGCCCAGGCTTCCTGTAAATAATATTATAGTGCAAAGCAATAATGACTGGCCCCTTAACTTACAAGATATTATTATTAGTATTATTAATTTTAAATTGAGTCAATTCAACTTATTCAATAGTTTGTTTGTTTGTTTTTTTTTTAAGAGGCCCCTTTAATTTAATTTCTCTTAGCATATTCCATCTTTTTAAGAGGTACTTGGTAGAGATTGGATTGTGGGTCATGGTGAGTAATAATGTAATTGTGTGTCTGCTGTTGATGATATTCATATCTTATTATATTGTTTTTTTATGGGAAGATTAGAATCACCTAGTATTTATCTTCTTGTCTGCTTTCATTTCAACCTTCTCTCGTTGTATAATCAATCAAGTAAAAGCCAATGATACATGCACTGTTTTATACCACAAGAAAGAATATCTAATCTAATTAACTAGTAACAAAATCAATTTGATGAATAAGTACTAAAGTTTAGTAGTAATTCATTAAAGTCCTGCTTTTATTTATTTATTATTATCATTATATTATCATGATGATCTCATGAATAGATATATACTTGTATAGTTGATTTGATCCAAATAATTAAATAAAACTTTTGATTTGCATGTGTGCCATGTGTATGGAAAAGATCAAACTCATTGAATTTTGCCCTGATCCTCATCAAAAAAACCATTGATGGGGAACAAGATTCAGAAATATGGAAACCCTGCCCACTTTCAAGAGATAAATGAAGCATTTGGGGGAGGTGCATCTATGCAAACTTATATTCTCTCTATCCAATTCAATTATTTGACCTTTATCCCACACACTCATCCAAAAACTGTTTCCTCACACACACCTTTGAAGCTTTGCAAATGCTTGCTCAAAACCCCTTTATAATATAATGTCTTAATCAATTTTAATTCATTATATTAATTTTAATAACCATTGAAAGGTCGTGTGTTCAAGTTTGGAGATAATCTCT